>ML779857.1:248268-268719 GCA_009831015.1 Picea engelmannii
GTGTATTATATTGTTCAATGTATTAATTCCTATGCTCTCATTCCCAGGTTGAAGGTCTTTTGGTTGCAATGAATGCGTACTCGACCCCCTTTGAACCTGTATGTGAGAAATACAACTCCCGTGCTTCTGCCTCCGCTTTGATAAGTGATGATACCATTGATTGTCTGCGATGCAGTGAAAAATGTCCATATATATATGGACATTGCCTCAATTCTTTCATCCAAACCATGGGAAACATAATCGTGCATTGTATAGTCAGGAAACCTCTATTACAAAATGTGCTTCCTAGGTTGGAAGAATTTTCATATGAAACATGTCTACAGAAAAAGGAAAGCAGTGTCTACATGCTGCGTGACTTTTAGATACACAACAAATTTACCTTAAATGAGGACAATGCAATTTTTCATATCGGATGAAGAAGGAAAAAAAAAACATATCAAACTTTGGCAGGAAATGAAAATATGTCAAGTGTCTCTATAATATTTCTTCAACATCCAGATGAATGTTCGTCAGACTCGAGTACTTGATATTGCATGTGCATAAGATTGTTAGGTCCAAAAATGGGAAGCATGGCAACAAAACCCATATATCCCATGGCCCCAGTTATTTTCTACTGGGAACATATACCATATGCAATAGAAAATGAATGCCATGACGTCGTTTCTTTGAATATCAAATTGTTTGATGTAAAGGTCGATGCGTCCTGCTCTATGGAACCTGGTGGGAACTTTCTTGTGGCCTGTTTGGAGTTTAGTTGGTTCTTGGTTGTATGTTTCGTCTATCAATTTGTATATTGTGGAATTCCGAGTGTTGTTTGGAGGACACAGAACAATAGAATTTCAATTTTTTAGCTAGCTAGCCGACAAATCCGCCTGATAATTTGTATGGCACTGACGCAAATGTAGTATGTGGCTTGTTTTAGCATTTTTCCTTGATCAATGAACTTGGTAAAATGAATCTTCTGGAATAATTTGAAATCAACAAATATATACTGTGCGAATTTCAATTGTGCTATCATATCAACAAGAGGCCCGTAAAATTCAAATTGGTCATTGTTTTCTTATACAAGAAAGTGGAATTTATATTAATGTAGCAGTCGTATGACCACTGTGAAAACATCTACATAGTTCAAACATGCATCCTGTGCATGAATTCCAAGATTACATATATATCTGCCCTGATATAAAGCCTAGGAATTCCCATTCTGTCTTAGGATCCAAAACTTGGTTACTAAGAGGTTAAAAACTTGCTTACAGTGTATCTGTCTGATGATAAAAAAAGGGCTAAAATCCTGCTTACATTGAATTTGCTAGAGAGCCAAAAGAGGGCTAGTTCCACTAGTGAAGAGGAGCATAATTAAACCTTTTAATCCAGATTTGAGGGTCCTTCTTTCAATGGAGCCTTCATCCTTGCGTCATTTTGGAGGGTCATCCTGGTGGCTTGAAGATCCAACTTTTCCAGTCTTACTTCCAATTCAACAATTTTTCCATTAACCTGCTATGTCGTGTATGTGAGGGATTCTACTGCTTCCTTTCTAAGCTGAATTAAATCTTCCTCGAGAATCTAGAATCTTCGTCCACCTCCCCCGTTTAGTCGGAGAATAAAACCTCTATGCACGCTAAGAATTCGCTTTAGATTACGAATTTCCTGTTCCAGAGAAGGGGGGGGGTTAGGGGGAGAAACAGAGTCGGAGCTGGAGGCCATTAGGCGGGCTGGGGGATAAACTAAAAGAAATTGTAGGGAGAGGGACCAAGCATAACCAGACAAGAAAGACAAATGATCACCATAGGGAAATGAGATGCAAGAAGCTGCCCCCCTTGATTTATCTACAACGTGAGCGTGCGACGCCATGATTCAGAGGGATCTCGCTCGAGCGCCATGTGGGAGGGGGATGGGCTTAGTATAGATCTGCATGAAGGACATGAGGGAAGGTTCATGTGGGAGGGAGAGGAAATACGTGAATTGGAGAATGAATTACCAATGTGCGGGGGAAGCGACAGACCGGTGTGATGGGGAGGAGTTGCCACGAGTTAAGGCGCGAGGAGGATCCAAGTGCCACCTGCCTCAAGATCCCCAACTAACCACCCTGCATGTACTGCTATGGAAGGGGGGTGAAAGACAAGGTCCCATTAAGAGAGAGATGATCCTTTCTCAAGGGAACGACTACGTTTTCTTCCTGGTCCGCTTCACCATTTAAATGCCGAAGCACATGAAAAAATTCAATCTTTTGGAAGGAATTAGAGAGCCTTTGGATTTTCTTGAAGATTTTCTGAAGTTTAATTTGGTTTGGAAATGATTTGGTGACCATGGATTGGATTAGGATCCAAGAGTCTCCTATCACCGTGATTTCATTGATGGCTAGCTTCCGGGCTTGGGAGATTCCTTGCCAGAGGCTCAGAGCTTCTGCTATGTTATTGGTTTCTTCCCCTAATCCCCATGAGTAGACTAGTCTTGAATTTCATTGGGGTCATAGAGAACCCCTCCCCCTCCTACCTCCCTTGAATTCAAATTGATCATTGTTATGCTTGCGGTGGTAGAATTTAAAAAAACTTTGTTTTGTTTCCTTCATTTTTTTAAAAATAAGCGATTTAACATTGTAATTAAATTGTACAATATCAATATTTAATATTAATAATCTAGTATTTGAAAATAATGTTTTTAGATAATGTTAGATAGGATGACCATCCATAAAAAATCGCAATCTTGAGCCCACCAGTCCTGGAGTCCGTCTGTCAATTTGTATATCGCAAAACTCCCACTGTTGTTTGGAGGACATGGGACAATAAAAGTGCAATGTTGAGCTAACTAGCCCACAAGTTCGCTTGTCAATTTGTATATCGTGGAACTCTAGGTACTTTTTGTAGGGCACAGAACAATAGAGGCTCAATTTTGAGCCCGCCAGCCCAAGAACCCATGATCCAAAAAGTGGCTAAGTATGGAATGAGGGATCCATACATGCTCTATAAAATCTTATGTCCATACTTTATAAAAGTACATATTTAGTATGTATTACTCATTTCTCAGAAAATTTGTAGGTGTGGAAGTTGGCAGATGCACATGTTCAGATTTCCACTTAATTTTATATCACCAGCCCGATCGACCGCTTCCCCGTTTCAAATTGTACAATATCAATATTTAATATTGGTAATTTAGTATTGAAAATAATGTTTTTAGATAATGTTAGATAGTTGATAGGGATTACCATCCGTAAACAATCACAATATTGATCCCACCAGCCCTAGAGTCCTTCTGTCAATTTGTATATCGCGAAACTCTGAGTGTTGTTTGGAGGACACAAAACAATAGAAGTGCAATGTTGAGCCAACCAGCCTGTAGGTCCGCTTGTCAATTTGTATATCGTGGAATTCTGGGTGCTATTTGTAGGGCACAGAACAATAGAGGCCCAATCTTGTGCCTGCCAACCTGAGAACCCACAATCCAAAATGTGGCTAAGTATGGAATGCATGATTCATACATGCTCTATAAAATCTCATGTCCATACTTTATAGAAGTACATATTTAGTATGTATTACTCATTTTTCAGAAAATTTCTAGGTACTGAAGTTGGCGGATTCACATCTTCAGATTTCACTTACTTTTATGTCACCAACTCGACCGACCGCTTCCCCGTTTCATATTGTACAAACTTTTTGGCTCGCAGTTTTTCGAATAGGCGAGTTACCGGATAGGTGGGTTCAATATTGATAATTTATGTAATTAAATTGTACAATATCAATATTTAATATTAATAATTTAGTATTTGAAAATCATGTTTTTAGATAATGTTAGATAGTTGATAGGGATGACCATATGTAAACAATGGAAATATTGATCCCGCTAGTATTGGAGTTCGTCTGTCAATTTGTATATCGCGGAAGTCCGACTACTGCTTAGAGGACACAAAACAATGGAAGTGCAATGTTGAGCCATCCAGCCCGCAAGTCCGCTTGTCAATTTGTATATCGTGAAACTCTAGGTGTTGTTTGTAGGGCACAAAACAATAGAGGCCCAATTTTGAGCCTGCCAGCTCGAGAACCCGCGATCCAAAAAGTGGCTAAGTATGGAATGATGGATCTGTACATGCTCTATAAAATCTCATGTCCATAGTTTATAAAAGTACATATTTAGTATGTATTACTCATTTCCTCCGAGTGTTGTTTGGAAGACACAGAACAATAGAAGTGCAATGTTGAGCCAACCAGTCCGCAAGTCCACCTTTCAATTTGTATATCGTGGAACTTTGGGTACTATTTGTAGGATACAGAGCAATAGAGGCCCAATTTTGAGCCCACCAGACTGAGAACCCGTGATCCAAAAAGTGGCCAAGTATAGAATGCAGGATTTGTACATGCTCTATACAAATATCATGTCCATACTTTATAGGAGTACATACTTAGTATGTATTACTCATTTTTCGAAAAATTTCTAGGTGCAAAAGTTGGCGGATTCACGTCTTCATATTTCACTTAATTTTATATCACTAACCCAACCGACCGCTTCCCCATTTCATATTGTAATAAACGAATATAAACTGGCCGAAGTCCAATTATTTTATCATATCAACACGAGGCCCTTAAAACTCAAATAGCCCGTAAGTCCTCTTGTCAATTTGTATATCGCGGAAATTTGAGTGCTATTTGTAGGGAAGAGAACAACAGAGGCCCAATTTTGAGCCCGCCAGCCCGAGAACCCGCGATCCAAAAAGTGGCTAAGTATGGAATGAGGGATCCGTTCTATAAAATCTCATGCCCATACTTTATAAAAGTACATATTTAGTATGTATTACTCGTTTCTCAGAAAATTTCTAGGTGCGGAACTTGGTGGATACACATGTTCAAATTTCCACCCACTTTTATATCACCAGGCTGACCGACCTCTTCCCTGTTTCATATTATACAAAATTTTTGGAACGCAAGTTTCCGAATACCCGTCTCTTTTTTTTTAAATAAGATATTTAACATCCTGTAATAATTTTATGTAATTAAATTGTACAATATCAATCTTTAATATTACTACTTTAGTATTGAAAATAATGTTTTTAGGTAGTGTTAGGTAGTTGATAGGGATCACCATCCGTAAACAATCACAATCTTGAGCCCGCTAGCCCTGGAGTTCGTCTGTCAATTTGTATATTGCGAAACTTCGAGTGTTGTTTGGAGAACACAGAACAATAGAAGTGCAATGTTGAGCCATCCAACCCGCAAGTCCGCCTATCAATTTGTGTATTGCGGAACTCTTGGGTGCTATTTATAGGACACAGAACAATAGAGGCCCAATTTTGAGCCCGCCAGCTCGAGAAACCACGATAAAAAAGTGGCTAAGTATGGAATGCGAGATCCGTACATGCTCTATAAAATCTCATGTCCATATTTTATAAAAGTACATATTAAGTATGTATTACTCATTTTTTCAGAAAATTTCTTGGTGCGAAAGTTGGTGGATTCACGTCTTCATATTTTAGTTAATTTAATATCACTAGCCTGACTGACTGATTCCCGTTTCATATTGTACAAACTTTTTTGTCTAATTAAATTGTACAATATCAATATTTAATATTAATAATTTAGTATTGAAAATAATGTTTTTAGATACCGTTAGATAGTTGATAGGGATTACCATTCGTAAACAATCAAAATCTTGAGGCTGACAACCCTGGAGTCTGTTTGTCAATTTGTATATCGTGGAACTCTGAGTGTTGTTTTGAGGACACAAAAAAATAGGAGTGCAATGTTGAGCCAGCCAGCCTGCAGGTCCACTTGTCAATTTGTATATCGCGGAATTCTGGGTGCTATTTGTAGGGAACAAAACAATAGAGGCCCAATTTTGAGCCCACCAACCCGAGAACCCACGATCCAAAAAGTGGCTAAGTATGGAATGCGACATTCGTACATGCTCTATAAAATCTCATGTCCATACTTTATAGAAGTACGTATTTAGTATGTATTACTCGTTTCTCAGAAAATTTCTAGGTGCGAAAGTTGGCGTATTCACGTCTTCAGATTTCACTTACTTTATATCACCATCCTAAACGACTGCTTTCCTGTTTCATATTGTACAAACATTTTTTTCTAATTAAATTGTACAATATCAATATTTAATATTAATAATTTAGTATTGAAAATAATGTTTTTAGATAATGTTAGATAGTTGATAGGGATTACCATCCGTAAACAATCACAATCTTGAGGCCGCCAGCCCTGGAGTATGTCTGTCAATTTATATATCGTGAAACTCCAAGTGTTTTTTGTATGACACGAAACAATAGGAGTGTAATGTTGAGCCAGCCAACCCGTAGGTCCGCTTGCCAATTTGTATATTGCGAAATTTTGGGTGCTATTTGTAGGGCACGAAACAATAGAGGCCCAAATTTGAGCCCGCTAGCCCGAGAACCCGCGATCCAAAAAGTGGCTAAGTATGGAATGTGACATCCGTACATGCTCTATAAAATCTCATGTCCATACTTTATAGAAGTACATATTTAGTATGTATTACTCATTTTTCGGAAAATTTCTAGGTGTGAAAGTTGGTGGATTCACGTCTTCAGATTTCACTTACTTTATCTCACCAACTTGACCGACCACTTCCCCGTTTCATATTGTACAAACGTTTTGGCTCGCATTTTTCTGAATAGGCGAGTTACTGGATAGGCGGGTTCAATATTGCGTTTCCATTGTTCCGCCGCCTACAAACAACACACTGATTTCCGTGATCTACAAATTAGCAAACAAATTGAAATAAAAGAATATATACTATGCAAAGTCCAATGGAACAATCATATGAACTAGAGGACATTAAAAATTCAAATTTTTCGTTGTTATGCTTGCAGTGAAGCTAACAGTACAAAAACTTTACTTAAACGTCCAAAAAATGATTTTCTTGTAACTTTTTGATGCTTCTCTTATACAAACAGATCCTGGAAACTATAAACATCGCTCACTGTATCTATTCCTTGATTGAAGAACATGTTAACATGTTTAATGCACTCCATAGTTACTGTTAAGACCAATTCCCGCTTCCGAAAATTGTCATATGCTTTCTCTTTTCCCTCTGCTTTCCCTTTCTTTACTTACACGTTTTTTGGAAAATGTCTAGGTGCAAGATTTGGTGGATTCACATCTTCAGATTTCCATTGTTACTTTTATATCACCAGCCCGACCTAACGCTTCCCCGTTTCATATTGAACAAACTTTTTGAATCGCGGGTTCCTGCATAGGTGGGTTCAACATTGCGTTTCCATTGTTCTGTTGCCTACAAATAGCACCTGGACTTCCACGATTTACAAATTAACAAACAAATTCCGCTTCATCTCGTATTATTTTGTTTTCTGTTTACTTGGTCCTTTTTCCGAATGTCTCATGCTTTTATGTACAGAACTTGAAGTTCAACAATATACAAATTTCCCTCTCGACATTGCGCTTCCGTTGTCCCCCTACACACAAACAACACCCGAAATTCTGTGACATACAAATTGACGACCGATATCTATCACTGAGATGCAATATGACCATCGGCCCCTCACGTCTCCTGGGTATATCTTTTGCCTTTTTTTTTGTAGCCCACCCGACAGCTTTCCATACTTGAGCATTTCTTGGAATCTGTTTTGCGGGTTGGCGGGTGGACGAAATGTAAAATGCTTGGTCACAATTCACCATCACTGCTACCTTCGTGCTTATTTCCAGATATGCAATAATTAAGATTTAATGTTAGTAGTTCATCCTGCAGGAACCATTAAGATTGTCATTAATGTTCGGAAGGCCGGAGAATATTTGTCATTACTACGAATTAAACCAAGATTTGCGGAGAAGAGTGTTATCCTTTCCAAGTATTCATTTCAAACATGATGCAATCTGTTTTGTGTGCCAACGCATTGGCGCCTTTAATAAATCTCTAATTCTTAATCTCTCTTCGTCGTCACCGCCACCTTCACACTTTTTTTCTAAATATGCAATTAGTGAAATTTAATGGTAACAACTCATTCCACAAGAAACATGGAGATTGTCATTGACCAACGAAAGGCTTGAGGAGATATTCCATTGATACGCATTAAACCATAATTTGCAGAGGGTTATATTATCCCTCCCCAATTTTCATTTCAAACATTGTTTGGAGCAAACGAAAATTCTCGTTAACTTGTGGAAGCAGTTCTTTCTAGATACAGTAAACACATTTGGACATAATGGCCAAAGGTTCTAGTATTCCAGGGCATATTCTTACTACTCATCTCCCTTCGCCCATGAGCAAAAAAGGAGATGGTCCCTTGGTACATCGAGAGATATATTTCAAGCCAAAGAATTCCAAGGCAACCTTGCCTGCTCAAAGAACCTGCCCAGTTGCATTGATGGTTGGCATAGAGATTGATGTCATGGATTTCGAGACAGAAGAAGATGATTAGATGGGTGATGATATGACAATGGATGATGACAATGCAGAGATTTCTCCCACTCCTATGCCCAAATTGAAATCAACCACAACGAGCAGAACTTCCCGGCTCAGTGATGGCAGTCCTAACAACAACAAAAGGAGTTTCAGAAAAGAAACCGACGTTGAATGCAATAGCCACTTTGCAGCTAGAAAGTAGGAATTCCAGAGATCCAAATTAGTCTGTTCTGGGCAGAAGACTTTCACTGTAAGGAAATGATATGTTGATGCTCCCAGAGATATATTTCAAGACAAAAAAATATTCAATTTTGGGACTACCGTCCTGTTCTATGGATATACAATTAACATCTTCGAGAATGAGGACCAGAACTCCCAATGGTGCAAGGAATATTTCTAGTAGTCATCTCCTTCCACCCAGAATGGACTAATCTAGGCCTTTGAAATTGCATGTGCAACCTGTGTCCCTAAAGTTTTTTCGACTGTCTAGAGGAGGTTTCTAGTTGTGTCCTAACTTTCAGTTAAGGGCTATTCCATTTCCCCTGCAACATTTTTCGTCTTCTTTCTCACGGGAAGCTTCTGAAAACTATCAATTTTACCACAGGATGATTCATCGAGGAGAAAACTGCAAGGATCCTGCATACTATGGATCCCGTGCCTGTGTTTGTGGCAGATGCATTCAATGTTTTGGCCTGAAGAAATAGGTCCAATTTCTAAGGATAGATGTACAATACTCAGTGTTTTTTTTTTTTTTTAAATGGATTTGCTATTAAAAAAAATTGCCTTGGAGTCTTCTTTGTTGCTTCTTTTTTGGATTTAACGCTTGTTCTCATTAGCATGGTTCAATGGTCTCGTAGTTCTTCGATATTGTATTTACTTAGGTAATTTGTTCTAAAATGGAACATCTAACAATTATATGACAATGTACTGTGTCAATCCACTAGGATTTTATGCAAACAAAAAATGGATTACAGATAGTTTCAAACCAACTTTCAATTCTATTCACAATGTAGATAGAACATAGCAATACCAAAGTACAATGTTGCATAAAAATCATCATTCTTGTTTCTAGACATGCGATTATTAAGTTTTAATGCTAACAACCCATAAGGAAAGAAGTTTAATACTTAAGTTAATATGTTACAGTCATGGAAGAATGTATCAAGAACACACTTACACCCACACATTCCAATAAAATCTAATCTTCAACAAACATTTGTTGACAATTAGTAGAAAATGAAGTTTAATACTTAAGTTAATATGTTACAGTCATGGAAGAATGTATCAAGAACATACTTACACCCACACGTTGCAATAAAATTTAATCTTCAACAAATCATTTGCTGACAATTAGTAGAAAATCATGGTTTTGCAACAATAGGGCTTGTTTGAAACCAATTCGCGCTTACAAAAACTGCCCTCCGCCTTTCTATTTTCCCACTCTTTTATCCCTTGTAGTTTCTCTTCCTAGTTATTTAATCATTTTTTTCTGAAAATTCCTTGTTGCTCGGGTTGGCGGATTCACGCGTTTTGACCGAGCGCTTCCCCTTTATCTAAATTGGGCCTCTATTGTTTTGTGTCCTACAAGTAGCACACAGAGTTCCGCGATATACAAATTGATAGGAAGACTTGCGTGTTGGTTGTCTCAACATTGCACTTCTATTTTTCTGTGACCTCCAAATAAAATTCGAAGGTCCATGATATACAAATTGACACACGGGCTCCAGCGCTGGCGGGCTCAAGATTGCCATTGTTTACAGATGGAAAAGTGCTAAAACGAGCCACATACCACATTTGTGTCACATAAGTTATATTAATGGGAAAATCGTTTCCTCTATATTTATGTGTCCTACAAACAACACCCAGAGTTTCGCACTATACAAATTGACAGTCAGACTTGCGGGCTGGCTGGCTAAAAAAATGACTTGGAGTTCTGCAATATACAAATTGACAGGTGAATCATACAACCAAGAACCAAGTAAACTAGCGGATCATATTCCTAGTCGTTGTTTTCTGTGCCCGCCACCTTCACTCTTCTTTCCAAGTATATATCTTGGTAGGAAATGGGATATCTGTTACAGATGTGAATATATTGGCCCTTCTTTTTCGTCTTCTATACTTAGCCAAATATTCGTTTCTCTTTTCCCTGAAATTTATCTTTCTCATCACTTATTTGTTTTTTCAAAAATGTATGGTTGCATGCGTAGGAGGACTTGTGGGTTCACGTTTGCACTCGTGCTCTTATATCACAACACCGAATGACCACTTCCACATTCCATACCCATACACTTCTCCGACTATGGATTCCCGGTAGGTGGGATCTAGATTGGACTTCTATTGTTCCATAACCTGCGAACAATACTGTCACTTCCGCAATATACAAATTTACAACTGGACTCAGATCATACCATCTTTCGTATTATGGTCTACCTATCATGCCCTCTTCCGTGGTACACATTTTGAACTGAAAACTTCCGAGAAATACAATTTAACTGTTGGGTCCTCATGTCTTCTGTGGAACTATTGTCACCCCATTTTGAAGCCTGTCTGTCCACTTTCCATACTTCGCTATTTCTTCGAATTTCTTTCGCGGATTGTCGGTTTGGCGGGTTCAAGAAATATCCAGTTCCTAATCATTGTTTCATGTGCCCACGCCCTTTTGCAATTAGCAATTAGCAATTATATATAAGATCTTATTTCTAAGCATGAAATTAGCAAGCCTTAATTTCAAACATCATGGAATGTCATTTGCGCATCATCGGGTTGGTCCATTCACAAAAACTTCAATCCTCACTTTCGAGAATGATTTCGCCTGACTGTTTCCCTATTCCCTATTCCACAAATATACAAACTGGTCGTTGAATTGCCCCATCACGCTCTCTTTTGTTTTACACGTTTTGCAGTAAAGAATTTTGATACATAAAATTTGACCGTGGAACACTCGCCTCTCCTGAGTATCCCCATAACCCTATTTTGAATCCCATCCAACCGCTTTTCAGTCCTTTCCATTCGTTCCTTACTCTCCCCCATATCTGTGACCTTCGTAGGTTAGTTCATTTAGAAATCCATTTCGCAAAATTGCCTGGTTGTTTACAAGAATAACAGGATAGGATTCCACAGGAAATGTTTCCCGGATGGCTCTTTATATTTGTATTTCACAGTCAAGGAACAAGCCATTTTTTATTGGGGCAAGTTAATTTCCCATGAAATCTATTCCCAATTGTCAAGCTTCAAAAGGGAAAAGAAAGTTTATATGTTGTCCTACTTAGTTTTTACGATAGCACATTGCTGCTAGTATCCAGAACTATCTCTGTCCAAGAATGTCAACTGGGAATTCGACCCAGTAACGTTCTGGTACCATGCCTTGTGGAAGCAGAAGGCTTCCCACAATTTTTATGAGGTTTTTAATGGCTTCGTGTCTGTTTTCAAATTTTTTTTGTTAAGAGAAGATGCTCCCCGCATATCTGAACAAGCAACCATTTTTTTGGACAGGAATAGGACACTTGAACATTTGGATAATTACACTATGATAATAATTTTTAGCTCCATGGAAAACCCTGCTCTCCTTCCATGTCACATTACAGACATAATGTTTTTTTCATAAGTAGCACGACAATAAAACTATTGGTTGCATCTATTGCAAAATAAGAGAAAAAAACAATTCATTCCTTTGCCTTGGAAAGTCGGGGAGTTCGTGTTGAAAACCATCAACAAAATTGACAAATTCCCAGTGCATTCTATCAACTTCAACCTCAAATATGATGAAATCATAAGAGGGTTTGACCCTGATAATATTTTTCGACAACATCTACAAACACTTGGCCTCGACGATTGTTTTTTCAAAAAACACCTATCCGAAAGAAGATAAACTAGAGGAAATGCTCCTTCTTCTGATGCTGATGACTTAGACACACTGCAAAACAACACTAAATTGTACATGCAATAGGGGAAAGGCCCTGGTGACAAGAGTGTTCAATTGGCAAATAACACTCCAAAAAGTATGACATCCTGGAGCATCGCTCCAACAACCCACCACAACAACAAAGCAACTCATATTTCTTCAAACGAAGGAGGAGATAATGACCCTCCTCACTCTAAAATTGATAGTTATCACATGCTTTCGGTAGACAAGAAGAGAAAAAAAATGTGGGAGAGGTGGAAGAGTCGGAAATTCAGAGTGAGAACATGGAACTTGACATTGATATGGATAGCGTGCCCCACTACCTTGATCATCCCGGAGGTGCCATCCAACATAGTCATCCAATGGACATATCCTATACTGAAATTTTTTACAAATATGAATCCTTCATGTTCCAGAGCACTGTTTTTGGAAGCCAGTCCAAAAAATTGATAATTGAGAAAAAAGATGTAAAAAATAAGAAAGGAAAATCTTGTTCAGAGGTTGACCTTGCCAACATGTGACCATCCCAAATCTGTCAACTTCACAAGGTGAGCAAAGATGCACTTCATGATTCCATTGGAGGCATCGAGGCTGAGAATGCCAAACTGAAGGACCAGGTCAAGGAATTGGAAGAGGCTTTGATTCCTATGCCATTTCTTGTCAATCCTTTGGTAATAGCCATGCCTGCCACCCCTCCAGCCAACTTAAAAGGATCCTCCAGCCTCCTCGCATCCTGTAGAGGATATGTGGAGAATAATATCAAGAAAAGAATGGAACTGGTTACTGAGGCATGGAAAACATCACAAACCATCACTTCCCTTGGAACCATGGCACATAGTTTGCTCGAACATTTGCAGGAGAAGTTAAAAGATGAAGAAAATTTCTATTTAAACATGGTCCTTCTTTTGGCACCATTGTCAACAATATGACATAAACAAAAAGAAGACAACAATATCTTCCATCCAAAAACCGGATCGGTCAATTAAATGCATGCTAGAAAGAAAAAGTGAAGAACTTGCATCTCATTGTTCAGTCATGTGAACAAGCCATATCAAAGAAAGATAAATTATTCACAAGGCTACCAAGAATAGACTTAGCCGGAAGGACCAACGAATTCCAAGACCCCGACTTAGTCGCAAACTCCTTTCCCTTAACTAGGAAAGAGTTTGATAAAAAAGTTGATATGTTTAAGGCATTGCCTTTGGAAAAGTTTTAAATCATCCTTGAATATGATCAAACTCACGTTGACGACTGGCTAGTTGACTATTCAATACAGAATGAGGAAATTTATCGGGCTCTGTGTAATCTTTCTAGCAACTTCCGGGAATTAGAAAACAATATTTTCAACATAAAAATATGGAATGAGATCAACGTCGCCCCAATGAGAAGCTACATTGAAGAGTGGCTCGAAAGGGAATTGAAGCGGGCCACCGATGAAAGGCAATAGGCAGTTGCCACGATTCCAGTAGCCGTCAACGACATCAATGAAGCAATAGTCGTAATAAAATAGCAAAAAGGCTCATATGTACCATCACTGTAAGTCTACTGATCGCATCCTGCTTTGTTTATCAACCCAATTATTCCACGTTTTTAAATATAAATGTGTAGCCAAACACTTATACCTTTAAATTTATTTTTTTTGCAGGTATTGCACTCTATATTCTTTCTACAGTCATGTTACTTGTACATATTTCTCTTATGGTCTGTGGGAGCCCCAATCCCAATCTATATGAAAAACACATTGAAATTTCTTGTAATATGTAACAGACTTTTATTTTTTGATATATTTCAAAATTTTCAGTAATATGTAACAAACTTTTATTTTTTGACATATTTCAAATAAAACTGTTTTCTTATCTCTAAAATTTATGTCCTCATAAATTTTTATCTTTCACCAATCTATATGACAAATGCATTTAAATTTCCAAATTTTTTCTTATAGTATGCACAAATTGTATTTTTTTATATACTTTCAAAAAATAAATGGTGCTCTACATGCCACACATCATTTACTACATGGATACCACCTGTGTTTCATGCTACTTGCCACATCTTCACTGTAGTTTCCATTTGCTTCTGCTACTTTTTCCTATCCCACTTCAACCCGGCAAGGACTACGCTGCCACACAACCTTGTTCTTATACGTTCTGATTGAAAATGAACACTTAATAACATTATGTAACGACACCAATACAATTATAAATATCCACAATTCATACATTGTTGTCTTTAAAAACACCTTCAAAACCATAATTCAATAGAAAAATTTGTGGGAGCTTTTGCTTGACTATATTCATAGTTATTTTTTAAAGAAGATTTCTTTGTCAAAGTGGTTATGCATATGCATGTTAATTATATTTAAAATTATTATTATTATTTTTTAATGTTGAATTTCAAAATTACCCTTTCAACTTCTCTTTTTGCTTGTAAATTTTGTAAATTACTATATCTTACCTATGAAAACCATATAATGAGTTTGTGTTTGTTGTAAATTTGTTTTCATATATGTAGTGTTAATTTCATGATACATGATGATATTATAAACTTGGTGATAAAAAAAAAATGTCCATCTTCATTGTTAAATGTGTTGACCACTTTAATGGTTTGCAATGGAATTTTATAAATATTTATTAAACATGGACAACCACGGGGGAGATATTATTACTAATGACAATATAAATTTAGTGATAAAAGAATGTCCTTATTCATTGTTAACTATTTTGACCACTTTAATGGCTTGCAATGGAATTTGATAAATATTTACCAACCATGGACAACTATGGGGAGATCTTATTAGTAATCATTGTCATTAACAAAACAAAGTTTGGAAGGGAACATGGCTTAACTCCATCCATGATGATGCTTAATTGAAGACTTGATACTTCATTCTTGAATTTATGAGGTTGTGTATTCTCTATATGCTTCATAGATATTGAATCCATTGGGATCTGCATAACTCCTAACTCAGTTTTTTTTTAGGCTTTCCACCCTTGTAACAAAACTAATCTTGTATAATGAAAGATCCTTTGAATCCTTGGGATTATAGGCTTGTTCCTTGATATCTTATGAGGATGTTCATTTTTCCCTTATTTAAATTTTTTTGATGCCTATCATGCTCACCTTTTTTACATATCTCTTTGTCCATGTAGTTGCATTCGTAAATCATTCTGACATGCATGATATGATATGTACTTTAGACTAATTTTTTTTAGTAATTTATTTTCCTCTTTGTAGTTGTCGGGGATGATATTATCACTTGGAAGTACTTATATTTTAATGGCATGCTATTAACAAATGACATAAATGTACATTGTCATTAAGAAAACATAAAATCCATTTTCATTGCAGCGAGCCAGAGTGCTGAGGGAGTGGAAGAGGATCGAGTATATATAGAGTGAGATTAGGTTGACGATCAAGAGTGGCGATGTTGTTTCCATTAAGTCGATCCTATTCAAGGAAGAGGAGGACGTGGCAGAAGAAATGGGAGAGCCATAAGGGAAACCAACAATAGAGAGATCAAGAGTTTATTGGCCATGTGCCCCTTTTGAATGAGAAAATGATCAAGCGCATGGTTGTGGAGAAGAAGAAACATGAGCTTCTTAGTAAGTGAATGGGTGAGGATCTCATGGAGGAGTGGGCCGAGGCCAAGGCAATTCTTAATATTTAGTGATAAGGCATGATGACAAAGCTTATGGATCATTAGTTGTTTTTCCAAATGTGCTTCTTAACTTCTATTAAATATACAATATGAACCTTAGGTCATTCTTGAGGTTGACACAATATTACAATTAAGACATCCATCGGGGTCCTTTATTTCTGAATAGGGTAAAGGGTCACTGGGAAGCTCTGATCATAGAGCTTGGCAATCCTAATTATGCCAAACTAGGGGCCAAGAGGATAGACTTGGAAGGGAATGAAGTTGATGTGCCCGGTTCCATCGACAAGGGCCCTAATTACAAAAACTTCAAGGCTATGAAATTCCTCCCCATCCTCAAAGAGATATTCGATAAACCCCCTCGAGGCGAAGAAGAGGTGTAGGTATGCGATTTACAAGCAAATTGACACTAGTTCATATTATGGGTACATAATGATGAGGATGTTATCTTGGAGAAAGTTGAATGACCCACAGAAGAGGAGATGTGAAACAAAGCACTAAGGAAGTGGCAGAGGATCAAGTCCATGCACTAAATTATGAGAGGCACAAACGAGTGATTGCCTCCGCAAACTACAACCTACACAAAAATTTAATTGTGGAAGTTTACAAACGTACTTTGTCAATTAAATTGTTTCTCAATGCATTTTTACGTAACAACCATACTTGTGTGCTTTCACTCGCACTAGTCCGCTATAAATAGTATACCACACATGTGTATTGTGTTTTTTCAAATCATGTTGCAGATGTTTGATTTATAAAGTGTATTATAAGTATGCTAATAATTTCTCCGTTTTTAAATTAAATTTAAGATGTATCACTCATTAGAATTTAGAGTTTCCATTTAATGTTTAACTTTAGTCTTATGAAATCATTTACTTTGGATTGTAATTGCAAAAACTTATGACCATTAATGTCACATAATGTTTAATTCTTCTTCAAGGTGAATTGTTTAATTTCCAATAAAATACAATATGTTGATTAAACATGTTTAAAAAGAAAAATTACTCTTATGAAATGCTATTTTCTCATTTATTTTATTGATAACGTTATAATAATTGTTCATAATTAAATTTATAATTGTTATATTTAAAAAAAAATATTATAATCATAATTATTAAATTTGAAAACAAAATGATTAAAAATAATGAATTTTAGATGCATTTGTTTTATAAGCTAGATGAAAATCCTTCTATTCAACCGAGAAAAAATGAAGATAATGATATAGAGAATTGTTGATAGCCTTTCCCGTACGGAACAGGGCGATGAGAAAACGACCCCCCAAAAATAATATGGGGGGAACATTGAAGACTAACCTAAGCTAGAAGATATCCATGAGGAATAAATGGGCATAGCAAGATGAAACATTACAAAGAAAAGGAGAAAGGGCCAGGTCATTTTGTTGATTGGAGAGGATCCTTTATACTATTTTTCTTACGTACATCAATCCAACTAGAGAAATAGATAGGCTCAACTTCCTTCGCCACCAAAGCTAGATATCAGTATAAGTTTTTGAAGAAGACAAGAAGAATACTTCCTTCACTACCCCTTGGGGAACTTTCATGTATGACAAGATGCCCTTTGGTTTGATGAATGTAGAGGATACTTTTCATAGGGCCATGAGCATCGCATTTGTGGGAGAACAATACAAATTCATGGTCATTTATCTTGATGATATTTTTTTTTTCTCAATTTTGATGAAGAACACTTGCATCACCTCAAACAAACATTTAAAAAGTGTAGAAGGTATGAGATATCTTTAAAACCAAATAAATCTCACTTTTCCATGCATGAAGGCAAGCTGATGGGTCATATTATGTCTTCAAGAGGAATCAATATAGATCCTGAAAGAGTGGAGGCTATTCAAAATATTAATATTCCAAGAAACAAAAAGGCTATATAGTCCTTCATAGGGAGAATACGTTTTTTAAGGAGGTTCATACCCAATTTTGTTGAGATCATCAAGCTCATTACTAATATGTTGAAAAAAGATGCAAAAATTAAATGGACACTAGAAGAAAAGTCTTCCTTTGACATGGATAAAACAAGCCCTAATTGAAGCTCTTGTCCTCATCAATCCTAATTATTCTAAAGAGTTTTTTATTTCTCATTTTCATCTGAAGATACCATTGATGTTGTTATGTTGCAAAGGAATGAAGAAGGGTATGAGCAGCCTATTTATTTCTCCAGTAGGGCTCTTATATATGAATAACTAAAATATGACATTATGGAAAAGCATGATTATGCTTTGGTTAAGGCATTGAAATCCTCCAGGGTTTATGTTTTTCATTCTGAAATAATCACTTATGTTCCAAATAATGTTGTGAAATAAATTTTGGTGTAACCATACATTGAAGGAAAGGGGGGAGGTGGATAACCAAGATTTTGGAATATAATTTGGTCATAAAAACTAGAATATTGATCAAGGGACAAGGTCTTGCAAAATTGCTTCGAGACTCAAATTATAAAGTTCTTGGATTACATCACATTTTTAGTCAATCAGATAAATTAGGATTACAGGCTAAAGGAGAAGGGTTACATGTAATGGAAAAATACCTTTTTTCATCTTGGTATAAATACATCATTTACTTTTTGCAAAATATTCAAACTCCTCTTGATTTTGACAAGTCTAAGGTTAGATCCTTGAAACTTAAAACTGTGAAGTATTGCGTAGTTAATCAAGAACTATTTTGGAGAGATCCTAATGGAGTTTTATTAAAATGTGTTGATGAGGAAGAAAATAATGTAAGTTTTAAACCTACAAAGTAAAGCAATGCATATAGATTCTTAAGCAAGACAAAAATTAATCAATGGCTCATACACAGAGTACACAGAGATTTTATATCGGAAACCCTCAACCAGGAAAACCTTTCTTATATTCATTATCACGAATTTCACCATTCACCACACAATATACACAATGTTTTTAGGTATTCCGTAGATACCAAATCCCTAATACTTTAATCCGAGATTAATTTACAAATCTACTAAAAATAGAAAAAAAAAGGGATCATTAGACGCAATTGTCATATCTGATGCGCCCACACACACACATGCAAAGAATATAACACATACCCAACATTCTCCCACTTGTTGTTTTCTTTGCATCCAGGGGTCCAGGGGATTATATAGTCAACAATCCAGGGCAACAATGCCCATTGTTTCTCTACACCAGGAGAACTTTTCTGTGCTCACAGACTTTGTCAATGAATCTGCAACATTCTTCAAAGTGTCAACCTTTTCAAGCAACACCTTCTTTTCCACAACCATGTCTCTCACAAAGTGATACTGAAAAATCAATATTCTTTGTCTTCAAATGATAAGCTGGGTTCTTTGCCAGGAATATTGCACTATGACTGTCACAGTCTAATATCACTGCTTGTTGTACCAACCCAATACCTGAACACAATATTTGTAACCATACTACTTCCTTGCTTGCATGAGTGGCTGCCATGTATTCAACTTCTGTAGTTGAGAGTGCCATTATAGCCTGTCTTTTGCTCATCCAACTGATTGCTCCTCCAAATAGGTTAAACACATACCCAGTTGTAGATCTTCTACGATCTAGATCTCCAACCCAGTCTGCATCAACAAAGGCATGTATGTCCACCACTTTG
Source organism: Picea engelmannii (assembly GCA_009831015.1). Classification (NCBI taxonomy): domain Eukaryota; kingdom Viridiplantae; phylum Streptophyta; class Pinopsida; order Pinales; family Pinaceae; genus Picea; species Picea engelmannii. Next base: position 267,815 of record ML779857.1, read on the forward strand.
TCTAATCCTGGTCTTCCTTGGTAGCACAATCCATAACTGGTGGTGCCACGAAGATACCTGAAGACCCTCTTTATTGTTGTCCAATGCTCCTTCCCTGGTTTTGACATATACTTGCTCAAGACTCCCACTGCATGTGCAATGTCCGGTCTAGTACAAACCATTGCATACATCAAACTGCCAACTACACTGGCATATGGAACATGGGACATGTCCTCTTCTTCTTCATGTGTCTTGGGAGACTGATCTATAGATAACTTTACACCTATAGGAATAGGAACCTTGACCAATTTACTTCCATGCATATTAAACCTCTGCAATATTGTCTCAACATATTTTCTTTGATTCAACGAGAGTTTCCTGTTTGCATGATCTCTTTTAATCTCCATTCCCAGAATGAAGTTAGCAGCACCACGATCCTTCATGTCAAATTTGGAGGATAGCTGTGATTTCACCTCCTTGATAACATCCATGTTATTTCCTACCAACAACATGTCATCAACATAAAACACTACATAAATGAAGTGATTACCAACCTGCTTGGAATATACACAGTGATCAACCCCGCTTCTTACAAATCCCAATCCAAGGATGTATGTGTCAAAATTTTGGTACCACATCCTAGGTGATTTCTTCAGACCATATAGTGACTTCTTTACCTTACAGACCATCTCTTTTTTTCCCTTCACTACAAAGCCTTCTGGCTTCTTCATGTAGATTTCTTCTTCCAGATCCCCATGTTGGAATGTTGTCTTCACATCCATATGTTCCACTTCAAGATCAAAAGAAACAACAATAGATAAAATAAATCTAATAGAAGTTAACTTAGCAACAGGAGAAAAAATCTCACCAAAGTCAATTCCCTCTACTTGGGAATAACCTTTTTCTACTAACCGAGCTTTGTATTT
>ML779857.1:300027-315586 GCA_009831015.1 Picea engelmannii
TTCGTGATGATGTTTAACTGCAAGGCTTTTATTCGTTTAATTGAATTGTAAAAGATATGGTCTAATTTGCAATGCGATTACGATTATGGTTGTCCCTGAACTAGTGCCAATGACTTATAACCATTAATGGGGTTGAGAGTATTTTCTTTTACCTTATGAATAAGTCTTCGTCGGTTAGATGATGAATAACGGAGCATTTGGTCTTGATAGAGGTCTTCGGGTTTCAATAGTGATGGGTCGGTATTGAGTCCTCCAGATTGCGTCACCCGTAGAGGTCAGGATTGTCTTGATTTTGTAGTACTGGAGGTTTTGTATTGCGTAGTATGTTCATGTCGGGTGGGTTATAGACGCCTCTTGTATCTTGGTATTCATGTCAGTGTGTAAATCCGGTGGAAGAATCCAGTGCCGTATCAAGAGTCTCGGGCTGTTTAAAGGCACAGTTCCACTCTTGCGACACACTCTGAGCCGTATCAGTAGTCTCGGGCTGTTTAAAGGCACAGTTCCACTACTGAGACTCCACTGTTGGATTCTTTCATTCTGTGACCGTACTGTGCCTAACCCCTGGTGTCTGTCTCTGCCTACAGCCGTTAATTGTCCGCCTCCTGTTCGGGGGTGTCTGCTTCTCGTTGTCATTATGTTATGCCGGGTCGTTGATTTTGTTCGTCTTACTTGCGTCCTGTTGGTTCGAGTGTGGACGTAGAGTCGAGGGGGTTGTTCCTTCTACACGCGCCCACACATTAACAAAAAAAAAATTTCACCGGTTGACTGAGTAGATGTCCCTAGGCTAGGAGGGTTGTTACAGAAACCCTACCATATGCAAATTGACAAAGAATCGAAGTCAGAGTAATGGTGCCTAATAAAAGTGGTTTGGCTAATCGTTTGGAACCTATTATAGGCGAATTGCTGGAAGCATATCCTGAAATCATGCAAAAATTCATCAATGTAGGTTTGTACGACTTCTGTTGTAATTTTCAGGGTTACCAAGAGGAGTTCTTGATGTTGTTTGCCAAAATTTTTGATGGTTTTAAAACTCAGGTGGGAAGAGTATTAATCTATGTTATAGAGCATTCAATTGGGTTGGAATGTCACTTACCTGCGCATAGTGAGAGATGGGGGAAGAAAGGTGAGTTTTCTGCAGATATGTACAAGCAATTTTTACTATCAGAACATCATGATCCTGACTGGAGGTAAGGGATCTCAAGTAAATGGTTGAAGGAAGAATGGAGGGATGTTTTGACATTAGTATATAAATATATAACATATAAGGGATGATTTTCTTATGCCTGTCATTATCATATGAGGATTTTTATGCATCTAAATGGATACCTTGAGATGATTCTACCTTTTTACCTATTAAATTTTTTTACCAAAATGTCTAAGAGAGTGCAAAATCATTCTCAAACTTCTCGTAAGAGTTTATTTTAGCAAGGTTTGGTGAAAATTCTAGGTTTGTTTTCATTAAGGGAGGTTCAAATGACCTGGAGGAAGCTATTGATCTATGTAGGGATGGATGAACAAGACACAAAACAAGAGAAACCTAAAGTTTCAAAAGAAAAAAGGAAACACTTCAAAGTATTCTGCAAAACTGAAGGAAGTCCCCCCTGTAGACAAATCAACTACATCTGGCAAGAGGAAGATTCAACTATGAAAAGAAGCTAAAATTAAATAAGAACTTGGATTCCCTGTTTCAAGGAATGAGTTTAAGATTTTTGACAGAGTGTATACATGGAGAATGGAAAAACAAAGCGTAGAACAACAACATGAATTCAAGCTAGAACCTGAAACAGAAGCTTGTGATGAACCTGTAGAAAAAACCACTAAGAAAAAAACATAGTAAGTTGGAAAAGGTATACAAGTTGCAGATTATCGCAACAGGCCTAAGACTAGATCAACCAATAAACTAAGGCTCAACTCCAAAGCTCTATTCAAACACTCCCTCAAGAAAAACATTTTGATTATCCTAGATGAAGATGAAGTGAAGAAGTTCCTAAAGAAGATAAAAAGGGCAAGGAAACAAACATCAGTGCCAGATATAGAATTGTCAAATAATGAATAAAAAATAGAGGAGGATCCTACCTATACTCCAGAGATAAATGAGCTACCAGGACCATACCTACAAGAATCCCAAATTCTAGAAAATTCTGTAGAGAAGGAGATCACTATCGGGTCATCTTCAAAGGGGCATAGGTATGAAATGAGAACAAGAAATAACAAGCTATCAATTGATCTAATTCATCCGACATATGAGGAAGGATTTGAGGAATGTATGACAGAGATAGGGGACAAATCAAAGAAAAAAATCAAGAAATTGCAAACAACTATTGAAAAATTGAAACAAGAAAGACTGGAAGTTGAACACTGGAATGCCAAGCTACAGGAAAGGGTGCAGAAGCTAAAAACAAAGAACAAAAATCAACAAGAGATGTTCAAAAAATTTAAAAAGATGAACATTAAGTTGTATTGGAGCAATGTAATGCTCAAGACTAAGCTAAAACATGAATAATCCAAAGGTCAGTCCTCTGCTCAACAATAAAAGTTTTCAGGTGATGATAACACACACATTTTGATTCATGTCACCAGAGATCATAGTTTTGATAGCTCTTTTGGTGAGATGTTGGAGAAGTTTGAGGAGCAAAAATCCATTTTTGCAGCCACATTTTTTGGTCAGATCCTTATGTAGATTCAAAGACTTTACACGTTTACTTGTAGTAGTTACAAGAATCCCTATTTTCTAGGTCCAGGATATCTTCAAGGATATGATCCGGTTGTAGAATCAAGTATTTTCCTTAAAGACTAAGTTATTTGAATTGTAAAGCAATCAATACAATATAATTTGATTTCTATATGTAAGCAAAGGATCATGACTAAATCAAAATCTTATTTAGTTTATACGATCTATTATAACCAACTTTGTGCATAAAAACAAGATTTGTTGATAGAGTTAGGGGTTCGAGTAGTGGAGAAGATTATACTCTGTCTCCGATTGTAATGTTTGGGACATGTTACATTTTACACTTAATGGAAAAGGATATATGATGGTTAGCCTTCTCTTCTTATCTTTCATTCTTTATTTTCTTACTTAAATGCATATGTATCTTTGCAAAGCATTTTATATCTTGTTTATGTTTGAAGCCAATAAATATTTTGTTGATTGCTGCTCATTACAAGATCCATGTTTAAGTGCTTCACTCTTGTTTCTAAATGATATTTAGGATCAAGAATATTTCTTGTGAGCTAAAAAATTGTGAACTTGCATTTTTATTTACTTTCATGTTTAACTTCCTTATCTAGCTCATCAAATTGAATACCATTGACTAAGTAAGTGTGATTGGAACTTATTTTTGTAATAAAAAATTGAAATTTCCTATTTCATTTACTACTTGACCTACCAACCAATACAAAACCCAAATAAACCTACAAACATAAAACCATTGCAATAATTGGGGTTCCCTAGATTTCCCTTAGCAATCAAGGACAACTTTAGGGACTAACACTATCCTCCAATAGTTCTTGAATAATATTCACAATTACATTATTTTTTGCAAAAGGGTGCCTATAAGGATGCACATTGGGTGGTTGATTTCCTGGAATCATGGGGATAATATGATCATGCCCAACATGTGAAGGGGGTAGGCCAAAAGGTTTTTATACTCATTGATGTTTAGTCTATACCAACTATAAATTAGGGTGAATTTATTGTGGAGAGTTTTTCATAAATTGGAAGGCCTAGAATCATGGGGATAATGTGATCATGCCCAACATATGAAGTGGGTATGCCAAAAGGTTTTTATAATCATTGATGTCTAGTATAGACCAACTATAAATCATGGTGAATTTATTGTGGATAGTTTTTCATAACTTGGAATGCACTCAGTTAAGAAATAATGCCTAAGTTGCCTTTCTTCAAGAGCTTCTCCATATGGCAAGAGATGATAATTTCAAGAGAGTCAAACATGATACCCTTGAGTGTATGTTTATGACCATCCTTAGTGAATCTCGTGTATAATTCTTTGAAATCCATTTTAATAGGACCTAAAGTGTATAACTATTTTGCACCAAGCACTACATCACAACCTCCCATTTCAATAGTGAACATGTCATATTTGAGCTAATAGTCCCTCATCTGAAGTTTCACATTCTCACACATTTTATCACATTTATTTATAGCTCCATTAGGTACCATAATTTCAAAATCATGCATCGCATGGACATAGAAATATCTTTCTCTTGCAACTCTCTCATGAATAAAATTGTTCATGTTGTCATTGTCAAAAAAAAAAATCACCTTTTGGTGCTTGATGTAGCCAATTAATTTTAGGGTATGGGGAGATAAAATTTTGGATAAAGCATGGAGAGAAATTTGGGGTACCTCACAAGAAGGATTTAGGGAATTTTCTTCTAGAGGAGAATTGGTGGTATTTACTAAATCCATCTTGAGAGTATCATCCTTGGTAATTTCTTACTGCTGGTCTAGGTGGGATGCATCCATTTGAAATATTTTTTGTTCTTTACATTTATGAACTTTGAAATGTCTCCCATCGTAGTTATATCAAATTTTGAGGTGTTGGCATTTTGTAGCTTCTTCTTGCATCAACTCGTGGATTATTAAGGGTTAATAAATAGAGGGGGTTGTTGTAGATGCCATAGTGGGTGGGGAAGGGAATAAATGTGTGTTTTTGGTTTGAAAATTGAGCACCACTTGGGATTCTCTAGCTCGTTTAGACACCTCTAACCAAGTATTTGGGAGAGCCATCAAAACCTATGATCAAATATCTTCCTTTAGACCATTTATAAAGAATTCTTTGAAAAAAGTTGCATTCATGTCCTTTATGAAAATTCCCAATTACTCAAGGGATATTATAAAATATTCCATCATGTTGGTTAGGCATAAATTTGTTTACTTTCCTAAATAACGTGTTTGTTTCGAAGAAAACATAAATTTCTTAGACAAAATGATTCTAAGCAATGTACCCCCCATAAAAATTATTATGTCATCGTCACCATTTTCGATGTTCCCTATCCAAGTATAACACTCCCACTCTAAGTTTCATCGGGTCATTAGTAATATACCTTGGAGGGAGAAGTAGTGTTTCATCAAACTTGTACATAGCTACTTTAGGTTATATATGCCACATATGTCATTCGAAAAGGGTGGTGTATTGTGTTGCATTCCATTCGTGGAGGATTCCTCACTTGGTGGATCTCAATTCTACTCTTCAATTGGTCTCATAGGGTGGGAGATGGGCTATAAATTGATTGAGTTTCTTTTCTATGTCTACAATTGGAGAAAAAATACCATTCAAGGTGTGAATGTTGGAATTGATTTCAGAAATATAGGTACCATGTGTCTAGATAATGGATTTGAGGTCATTAATCTTGGTGTTGATTTCATTTATCGTGGTATCCATGGTAGGGCCCCTAGTGGAGGCCACTACCCATGATGTTCACCAAAAGGGTTATTTGGGAATTATACCAATGTGATCAACTTATTTCCAAGAGATTGGGAGATGGGTCACTTAAAATATATTTGTCAAGTCCACCAAAATAGGGTTATTGGAGAGCTATACCAATGCAATCACCTTTTTGTAAGGGTGATTTTGAGATAGGTCCCCTACAATGGTGATGTTGGATTACTCAGAGGGGGGTGAATCAATAATAAAGATTTTTAATCCTTTTAACCATAACATGTAAGTGTTATTTATCTTTATGATCAATGTAACATTATCATACAATAAGTGCAGAGTAAATAAACCATAAATAATGAACAATCACACGCATGCACAATAAACCAGTATTTTTATGTGGAAACCCAATGCGGGAGAAAACCACATATTTTTCTTATATGTCTTTAAGAATTACATTCATTGGAAGCACCAACTTCCTTTGTTCTCCAGTTGCAATTGGAAGGAGGCTTCGACCCCCTATACGTTTAGGCTACAACTTGAGGGAAGCTCCAAACCCCAATTCTCTATCTACAACCAAAAGGAGGATACAACCCCCTATGTTCTCTGGCTACAACCAGAAGGTGGATACAACCACCTATCCTTGCCTTGTCTTGCCGCCCTAAAATATAAGTGAAATGATGAAACCACTGCCACATTGTTACTATGAGATATACCACTATAAACTTGTACCGATCTGTGCCATCAAACTATAACCAACCTGTAATAAGGACCTGTGATCAACCTGTACCTGTAACCTTCATGTACCAACAAAACCCCAATAGGTACATGATATATCTGTGTTGCAACTCGCATATGTACGCGACCTATCTGTAGTGCATCCTGCATATGTACGTGGCTTGTTTATACTATAGCCTACATATGGCTTCTGAAAAACTAGGGTTTTCTCTTTCTTGAAAAACTCAGACCCTTTGCTGCCTCTTTCACATCAACCTGCAACCTGTCACTATGTCTAGAATGTAGTTGTTCCCTATGCATACATCCTCATACATATCCCTTAACCAGGTGCATCTATATATCTCTAGTCATGTGCCATACAAGTGTGTATAATCATGAACAAGCATAATAACCCTCACATGGACTAGACATCAAACCCTTACTGATATACAACCTCTCAATACATCAAACACTTCACAACTACTTCACAAATACAAGCTCTCAACCATGTACCACAAAAACCCTTAACCATATGCCAAGAAATACAAGATATTCCTCAACACCAACAAGATGTACCAATGAAAGATATTAATTATACCAACATTGTATTTATGTAGATCTGACTTATATAGTAAGTTTCATGCAACCAATAACCTTGTAGGGAAAATCCTCAAACCCCCATGACCATATCTCATGTAGACAACAATATCCAACTACACATAGAAGTAATACATACATTTTGAACCTGTAGATAGATTTTTTGTTCCTGATCACTGTAGACCTCTCTGGGAGCTTGCTTTCAAACTCTAGAGACCTGACATCTTCATCTTCTCAAGTTTTCATGGCTTCTCCCAATTGTACACGACTGTTCCTTATTCAACATGCATATGTACGCACTATGTTCTCCTTCATCCTATGTATGTATGCGCTTTGTTCTCCTTCAACATGCATGTGTATGCGATTTGTTCCACTGTAGCCCGCATACACCTAAAAAACTAGGTTTTTTTCAGTATTTTCTGCAATTTCGAAACTTTCCCCGTCAACCTTTCATGCTACCTCAAACTTGCATAAATTCAGATGTATCAATGAGTACATGCAATAAAAATTACATAATAATAGATATTTAATGTGCTCAATAGGTTCTAATAGGATATCCTTTCTCTCTTATTTATACTTCCATATAGCTTCCTCAAGTGGTTACCTTCTAACCAACTTAACTCAATTTCCTTCTTTTAGGGATAACCCACTTCTAACCAATTGTCCACTTCTAACCCACTTTGCTACAAATAATAAATTCTCCACTTTTAGTTGCAACTAAATTATTTTTAATTGTTTTCTAATTGCAACAACTTAACCCATGATTAACTCCTACTTTCACCCACTTGACTAGTTGCCTTTTTCTAGGAGCTTCTAGAATAATTTGACTTCTTTGACTTTCTAGATAACTCATGAGGGTTCTCCAACTTCACAAGGCCATAAATAACTATCTGTGAGGAGTTATGTGACGTTCCACATATCACCGAAAATGACATGACATGTAATATCCATCTATAATAGTTTTACTTGCAAATAAATTGATATTCATACCATTATACATCAATCAAACTGAAGTCCCTTAACCATACTGTTGGGGCTACCAGAATTTATTACAGAAATTGCTTCAAGGGTTTACATCAATGAAAACTAACCCAATTAATAAACAATATCCCCCTTTGATATTGATGGAAACACTTTGATGCAACATTGAAGTCATATCACTCATGTTCCCCCTGTGAACATCGCTCCCCCTAGAAGCATGCCTATGTGCTCTCTCTCCAAGAATCTAACTCTCTATCTTGCATTTGTTGAATCTCTCCCCCTTTGAAATCAATGGAAAAGGTAACTTCCCATTTGGGGCTGATCCCCCTAAGTGAACTGTCCTTGGGGTTGTTCCCCCTGACCAAACTCTTCCTGAAATTGCTCCCCCAACCCGAATTGTCCTCTTTATGGTGCTTCCTCATGTAAATATAAGACATATAAGATATGCATTCAAAAAAATTCGTTTTAGAGTATAAATTACTCTGATTCTATGGAAAAGATACTCAAAGGCTTCCCTTGGAAGGGGTTTTGTAAAGATATATCCAACATGTTTTTTTGTTCCCACATATTTAGCTCAGATGTTCTTCTCTGTGACCTGTTCCTGTAGAAAGTGATACTTGATTGGAATGTGCTTCATCTTGGAGTGCATCACTAGATTCTTTGAGATACTGATGGCGCTTGTATTATCACAATATATTGGAATGGGCTCATCATAATCAACCTGTATATATGTCAGAGTTTGTTTCATCCATAGAACCTGTGTACAATATGTTGTTGCTACAATATACTCTGCTTCAACTGTAGACAATGATATTGATAATTGTTTCTTGCTTAGCCACGATACCAAACACTCACCCAAGTAGAACACTGCTCCACTAGTGTTTTGTCGGTCATCAATACAACTTGCCCAATCTGCATCTATGTAGGCAATAAGTGATAGATCCTTTCCTTTTGGATACCATAATCCAAAATCTCATGTACCCTTGAGATATCTGAAAATCATCTTCATTGCTATAACATGTGATTCCTTTGGTGCTACTTGAAATCATGCCACCTGTCCAACTTCCTACATTACATTTGATATGGATGCTGTCACATAAAGTAAGTTGTCAATCATTGACCTGTACTGCCTCTGATATATAGACTTTGAATCATCATATTTACTCAACTTGCAACTGGTTTGCATAGGAATATTAAATGGTTTGCAATATTCCATTCCAAACCTCTTTAACATTTCTATGATATACTTAGTTTGAGAAATAAAAATGCCTTGGTTGCTTTGACATATCTGAAGACCTATAAAGAAGGATAGTTCTCCAAGTAATGACATTTCAAATTCATTCTTCATATCCTTTGCAAATTTATGGCTTAACCTGTCATCATCACTTTCAAAAATAATATCATCAACATAAACTTCAATTAATAAAATACTATCTTGAGTTACCTTGATGTAGAGGTTGTTGTCTGCATTTCCTTTTTTGAACCCTATTTGTTGTAGATATCTGTCCAGTCTAGAATACCATGCTCTGGGGGCATGTTTTATACCATACAAGGCCTTCTTCAACTTGTACACATAATCTTTGTTCTCTGACAACTGAAATCCTTTTGGTTGCTCAATGTAGACTTCTTCTTCAAGTTCTCCATTCAGAAAGGTTAATTTCACGTCCACCTAATACACTTTAACATTCTTAGAGCATGCATAATATAGGATCAATCTGATTGCTTCCATTCTAGAAATTGGGGCAAACGTCTCTTCAAAGTCGATACCTTCAACTTGTGTGTATCCTTTACATACCAATCTATCTTTTTTCCTCATAACATGTCCATATTCATTCAATTTATTTATGAAGACCCACTTTGTGCCAATCACATTCTTGTAGCTTGGTCTTCGAACCAATTCCCAAGTGTTGTTCTTCTCTATTTGATCCAACTCTTCATTCATGGATTTTTTCTATAATTCATCCTTGTTGGCTTCTTCAAAACTGTTTGGTTCAATCGAAGATAAGAGTGTTAGGTGCAGTTGTTCTGGTGAATGCATTCTTCTTCTAGTCTCAATTCCTATATCTTTTTTCCCGATAATTTGATCTGAAGGATGATTCTTCTATATTCGTTTGTTAGGTGTCTTTGGAGGTACTTGTTTTACTTTATCTTCTAATTCTATATTATCTTCTTCATCTTCCCCTTCCGCTTCTTCTTCATCCCTTTCTTCTTCTTCGTAAACCTGTTCCACTGATTCTTTTTATTCTTCCTTTAATTTTCGTCCACCTGTTTCATAAACCGTCACATTGATGCTTTCCACAACTTTGTTGAGACCTAGATTGTAACACTTGTATGCTTTGCTTATACTTGAGTAAACAACAAGTATACCTTTGTCCACATGAGAATCAAAATTTCCCATTCCGCCATCTTCTCTTTTGATGTATCATTTGCTTCCGAAAACTCTGAAGTGCTTCACATTTGTTGGTATTCCTTTCCATAGCTCGTAGGGAGTTTTGTCACTATTGTTTCTTAGCATTATTTTTTTTTGAATGTGAATTGTTGTATGAACTTCCTATTTCCAAAAAACATCTGTCAACTTAGAATCCATTAACATTGTTCGAGCCATTTCATGTACTGTCATGTTATTTCTTTCAACAACTCCATTTTGTTGAGGTGTCCTAGTGACGAAGAATTGCCTTTTTATCCCATGCTTGTTGTAGAAATACATAAATTCCTTTGAAGTAAAATCTCCTCCATTGTCTGATCTCAAGCATTTTATTTTTGAATACATTTCATTTTCAACCATTTCCTTGTATACCTTGAAGTTTTCAAATGCTTCTAATTTATTCATGAGAAAACAAACTACAATCATTCTTGTATAATCATCAACCAATAATATAAATTATTTTTCACCTTTTAAACCATTTGTTCTAGTTGGTCCAACTAGATCAACATACACAATTTCTAGTGGTATTGTTGTGGATTATTCCTTTGATTTGAATCTGCGCTTTGTTTTCTTTCCTTGTTGACAATGCTTGCATAGTGTGTTCGTTGGCTTCGTGATCTAGGGAATTTATCTGATTGCTTCCTTTTTTCTAACTTTGACGAGGTTATCTAAGTTTATGTGACCCATTATTTTGTGGCATATCCAAACTTCATATTCCTTCCCTAGAAAACACTTTCCATTTCCAATTTCACTTAATACATATATGTTGCTTGAAGTTCTTACAATTGCTGCAATCAATTTTCCTGATCCTGTTTTTTTATCTTGCACTTCTGTGAATCGAACGTAACTTTGTGACCTTGGTCACACATTTGACTTACACTTAGAATATTATGTTTCATATCTTCCACTAGTAGAACATTTTCTGCCTTGATATTCTTGTTTCCAATTCTGACTGTGCCCTTTCCAATGATTCTAGTTGAGTCATTGTTTCCAAAGGAGATTGATCCATCTCTTTCCTTTTTCAATGTAAGAAAATTGTCTTCATCACATGTCATGTGATTTGAGCAGCCACTGTCAATGTACCAATCATGTTTCTTGTGTTTATCTTGTAGAGAGAGTGTGCATTCTTCATTGTTAAACTGATTCTTCTTTCTTATCCATATTCTCTGTTGAGGTTCTTGTCCGTGACTGTTCTTATTGTGTTGTGATTCTCTAGGAGGGACTGTCATTCTACAATCTTTTGCCATGTGTCCAAAATTGTTGCACTTGTAGCATTCCACTTCAATCCTCAATGATTCAAAATTGTTGTAGCTTATTCTCTGTGTTTCACCAGGCCTTCTTGGATAACCATTTTGTGCATGACTTTCAAATTTGTTTATGTTCCTTCTATTATCTATGCAATTTACAAATTTATGTCCAAAATTATTACATGTATAACATAAATAAAAAAACATAGTTTGATACCTGGGAGTTAAAGATATTTTGAATCCTTTGTCTTCCTGAGGCCTTCTTGTTTCCGACTGTCGCTGATTCTGAAATCTGAATTTTCTAGGTGGAGGAGTGTCCCTGTGATCTTCCTTGTAAAACTTCATGTCTCCTATGACTGTCTCTACATAGCTTCTTGGTTGTGTTTCTTGATCTGTAGTTTTGGAGCTTGAGCCTCTTTCTGTCTGATTGTATCCTAGCCCATACTTGTCATGATGTGGCCTCTAACTATTGATAATGTTATCCAAAACCTTTGATTTATTCTGCATGCTTTTCTGTTGAAGGTCTTTTCTTAATGTGGCAATCTCTTCTTCCAAATTTCCAATGATCTTGTCCTTTTCTTCCAAATGTTCTTTAAGTGATTCTTCAATTCTTTTGTCTTCTTCAACTTGAATTTTTAAATTAGATATCATTTTCTCTAATTCTTCAAAGTTGGAATTTTGTGTTTCCTCTTTTCTTTTTAGTTCTACTTGTAGTGATTTGTTTTTCTTCTTTTCCCTTTTTATAACATCTATGTCACTCAACAATTCTTCTCTCTAATCAAATTTTGCCTCTTCATATTATTCTTTTGTGTCTTCTTTATCATAGTTTTATATTTCCATGAATATAAGTCTTTCTGTCTCACTTTCATTGAATTCATTTTCGTCTGATGAGGAGTTGTCTTCTTTGGTGCATAAACTTTTCTTGAAGACTTTCTTTTTGGTTCTTTTTCCTTTACATGTTTGTTTCCTATTTGAATCATCTTGTTCATTTCTTTTATTTTTGTTATGATAACATTTGTTATCAAAATGACCAATACCATCACAATTAAAACAAATCAATGGAAGCTTACCTCTATATATGTTGTCGGTTCCCTTTTTCAGTCTTCTGACGAAGTTGGCTACTTCTTCATCGTCTTCTGAGATGTCATTGTTGTTGCTATCTTCTTTTTCCTTTATCTTTCCATTTTTATTTGAATTATTTGATGCTTTGATCGCTTCTTCTTTTATACCTGGATTCTCCTATCCAGTTCTCATTTCATAGGCTGTGAAGACTCCATGTAGTTCATCCATGATTTTTGAGTCTAGATCTACTCTTTCTTCTAGTGCTGAAAAATTAGGATCAAATCTCATTGGAAGAGATCTTAGTATATTTTGAACAATTATAGATTCATCAACTTCTTCTCCCAATCCTATGATTGCATTCATTGTTTCATCAACGCGTAAGAAGTAAGTTGCAATCTTATCATGTTCCTTCATCTTTAGCTGTTGAAATTGACCTATGTAAGTTTGAAGCTTTGTTGCCTTGACTTTTTCATCTCCTTCATAAATATTCTGAAGTTTTACCCAAATCTCTTTAGTGGAGCTGCAATGCATAACTTTGACATATACCGAATCACAAAGACCATTCAAAAGTGAATTTGTGGCTTTTGAATTGTTTAGATTGAGTTTCCTTCTGTTGTCATTTGTTGGTGGAACTGTTGTTTCTTTATATCCATCTACAATTGATTTACAAACCTCAAATCCCTGTGCATGTACACATGTTTTCATCCTTCTGCTCCAGAATGCATAGTTGTGTCCATCAAACTGTGGTATTCCATTTTTATACATATTGCTTCTCTCCATGATCTACCTTTCAGTGGTTAAACTGATTTCTTAGGGAATATTCTCTAATACCAATTGTTGGATTACAAAGAGGGGCATGAATCAATAATATAACTTTTTAATCCTTTTAACCACAGTATTTAAGTGTTATTTATCTTTATGATCAATGTAAAATTATCATCCAATAAGTGTAGAGTAAATAAACCATAAACAATGAACAATCACACATATGCACAATACACCAATATTTTTATGTGGAAACCCACTGCGAAATAAAATCAGAGAATGTTTTTTCTTATATGTCTTTAAGAATTATATTCATTGGAAGCAACAACTTCCTTTTTTCTCCAGCTGCAACTAGAAGGAGGCTCCAACTCCCTATATTTTCAGGCTACAACTCGAGGGAAGCTCCAACTCCCCAATTCTCTAGCTACAACCAGAAGGAGGCTACAACCCCCTATGTTCTCCGGCTACAACCGGAAGGTGGCTACAACCACCTATCTTTGCCTCGTCTTGCCGCCCTGGAATATAAGTGAAATGGTGAAACCACTATCACACTCTTACTGTGAGATATACCACTGTAAACATGTACCAACAACTTCTAACCAACCTGTACCAAGGACCTGTGATCAACCTATACCTGTAACCTTCCTGTACCAACAAAAACCCAACAGGTGCATGACCTATCTTTGCTAGAACTTGTGTATGTATGTGACCTATCTGTAGTGCATCCTGCATATGCACGCGACCTGTGCATACTGCGTGGGATTCCTTTGGTACATGTGTGATTATTTTTTGGACGAAAACTTCTACTCATGTAATTTATTTGTGGAGGAGGAGACTTATCTGCCCATGTGATCATGCAATTATGGCTTGGGAAACTTGGAAAGTTGTCTTTAGCATATTAATGATTTCGTAATTCATTTACTTTATAATATTTGTTAATGATTTAACTACTTAATTTGAGGAATTCACAAGGATAAAGAACATAATCATTTATTTCAAGTATTTATCATTTTTTTTTCTTCATAATTTCATTCAACATTTCATTTTTCTACATTGTCAATTTCAATTGTTCACACCATCTATACACATAATGAGGGACCTAAATACTTTTCAACATCAAAGTGTTATCTTCACATTTTTCTCTAAATGATCTTTAATCTTTCATAAAATATTGGGATAGTGAAATACCTCTTTTGACACTCATTAAAAGACAATGGGCTTGGTTCATGACACCAAGCCAAAATTTTAAAAATCGCCTAACTTAATTTAACCCATTAAAAAGCCTCTTTTGAAGATGAAAACCATTTATATTTTAGGTTAGGATTTCACTCTACAATTGTTTCTCTTTTAAATGTAAAAGTCTTTCTATTATATGTATTTCACCAGTACAAGGGACAATTACTCTTTTGGGTGTCAATTTATAGGTTTGGGCTGTTAGTTTGACGAAGTCTCCTAGATATTTCAATTTACATGTTTCATATTGGTTGTTTGAAGTTGATAACCCCTTGTCCATGATCCTTGAAGAGGTAACCTAGTGACAAAATCATAGGTTTTCCACCAAGTATCTCTTGTAGGATTGTGAGAGAACTTGCTATAGATAATTGTTGCACCCTTGGATTTCATCCCCTTGGGTGTATAGTTATAATTGTCTCTATCATACCTTCATTTAATTCATTCGGTGGATTTCACCGCTGTCGTTTGAGATATTTGGAGGGCCCAATTGCATGTCAATTTATTGATCTTTGTTAATGAGTCCTAAGAGTGTGATTTTTCTTCCATCAAGAAAACTTATTACCAAAACCACTTTTACACCACTTATGCATGTATTCCTTTTAGAGACATCACTTTGGAAACTCATTTTATATTGCACATTTTTTTATCATTCATTAATTTATTGCACTTAGACCCAAAACTTTGATTCCACCTTCATTTATCTCACCATCTAGATGCATCATGACTAGAATCACCACAATCACTTCTACAATCATGTCCAAAGCAAAGGGAAACACTTTCCCCATAGTAGTAATGCTAGGGTAACCCATAATTCTTACCAGAATTGGATCCAAACCAAGTACAAACAAGACACTCATGAAAAATATGTCAATGAACAATACTATAATGTAAACAAATCTATCCTTGAGAATGTAATTAAATATCTATTCGAAACAATAATTTAAATGAATGCAATAACTTTTAGGGTAAATAAGAAGTTGTTTATATTAATCCAATGGAAATGAAATACAACTAAACTAATATCACCTTAGGGAGGATTTATATGTGGTCTCTAATCCTCTCCATGGGAAAGTTATTTGATTCCTCCAATGGACTCTCTCTGTTGTAGCAATACATTAATAGGACTTCCC
>ML779857.1:316454-340931 GCA_009831015.1 Picea engelmannii
CCAATACCTCTCTAGCTACCTTACATTCCATCCCTCTTATGAATGTGTTGCCCTCAATGCTTGATGTACAACCATATACCAGGGTCCCATGGATAAGTGTGGACCATATTGCTAAAATAGACTAGAGAACCGGGGTACCATTGAGAAATGGAAGCCACCATGCTGAAGTAGTCCAACTTCCATTGTAAACCAGGGTCCCATGTCCAATTTCTCATGTGAACCCCACATGGAAGATATCGACACCCAATAACCAACTGAAAATGATGCTCCCAATACTGACACCTATCATGTGGATCCAAATAAGAATATCCATCCACATAGTGGGAGATGAGAAAAGATGAATTTGGAAGGAACAATACCATTGTATAATATGCAGTCTTGACGTTGGTAACTAGCTTCTGATATGGGACATTGATTTTCTCTACAGAAGGTGGAGTAGAGTCATCAAATAAAATATGGAAGTGGTTTTCATCCTAGAAATGATAACTATCCATATACCAATCATCGCAATCGGACTCAAAATCATACCAAGCATATATTTCTTGATTATATTCATCCCTGAGGTCCTCCATAAGAAATCTCTCCTACATGTTATCCAATGAATCTTGAATACTACAGAAATTATCATTGAGACCATCTACAAAGCCATCCAATATGTCATTCAATGTGTCAAACAATTGGGCTTTGAATGATTCAGTAATATGTAGAATTTATTTGAGGGTTTGAGAAGAAATATCCATCTGAGCACCCTATGAAAATTTATGAACTTTGCAATCTCACCGTTGTCATGAAAAAACCCAATAAATTACTATAGAAAATCGTGGCGTTTTTCGGAAAAACCCTAAAAAACTGTTGAATTTAAAATGCTCATAACTTCACTTCCCAGACTCCGTTTTGGCTGACTTGTTTTTTGAAATTGGGTGAAATTGTGAGAGGAACTCAGATATGTAATTTATTTGGGAAAATTCGACCTCCATATGCTACATAAATAAATAAAAATCGCATTGCCGTCCGGGAAAAAAACCTTGAAAAAATGCAGATTTTAAGACTTCAATATCTTGACTTCCCAGACTCCGTTTCAGACAATTTTGTTTTTAAACTTGGGTTTTTTTTTCTGAGAGGAACTCATATATACAACCTATTTCTACAATTTTTTCACATAAATATACCGAAAATTTCTGGAATTTCGCGACCCTCTTTTTTCTTCTCCGAAAACAAAATTTGCAAAAATAAAAAATATTTGTCCACAATGTCTGCCAAGGAAAGTGATATGATACCAATTGTTAAGAACATGAATATATATACCAATATAATCACCACAAACATTGAATACACAATATATCCACAGAGCAATATAGAAGAAACCACACTTTATTATTACCAAACCCTTGAGGTAGGGCAACATCGTACAATGGATCCTAATATTGAAGGGATCCTCTCCTGTTCATTTTCCTCTTAGAGGGGGCATCCTCCTATTGAGATACTAATCCAAATACAATAATTCTATTCATATCCCATTCCATTGTTTTAACCCCTTTATATAGTGCTACCATCACCTAAGAACATTCTAGAGGAGGAATCTTCTAGAAGTAGAACCTTCTAAGAAGTCCTCTTACATTTATTATATCTAACAACCCATTTATTATATATAACTACCATAGTGGGCCTTATTTAATAATATAGTGGAATTAGTCCACCTTACATTGAATGTCCTCCACTATTACCACTATGAGCCCTCTGCCCCACCCCCCCACTACCTCTCTAGCTACCTTACCATGTGACTAATTTGACCAAAGGGATGACAAAGAACACTTCCATTGATGAAGAAGGGATGACTAATATGGGTATGTACTCACCAATAGATCTCCTAAGGTAACCCATGGAATTAATGAGATATAAATTTTCTTAAGTCATTCTACTTCAAGTATGTATTTGGAGAATTCCTACCGCTCAAAAAATTTCAAAAATTAAATGGTCGACAAAATTGGGTATTTCCACACAGGATGAACACCTTAAGAAACCACTTACACAACCAAATGAAATATTATTACACTAGTGTATTGTGATGTTAAAACCCTCAAAGAGGTAAACAATCCATGGCCCCAACCAACTCATCCACTTGAGGAAATATATTAATGAAAAATAAAACTGTGTACATAAGAGTTTCTCACAATTTATCTTTGTCAAATTACCCTCCATTTTCTTTAAATCTATATGGATCAACATATCCAATGGTATCGAGGAGAATATGAATCGCCATATCACATTATATATAGAACATGTCGTGAGTGTCTGAATACATAACTACAAATGCATACTAAAGAAACACACTTTTACCTAAAGACACATTAGACCCATTCGATATTAACTAACTCCTAAGTGTCTAAATATCCCAACACCCTCCCCAATAACAACTTGGGATAGGATTAAAGGATTTACAAAGGTGACACAATAAGAGAAGGAAGGAGGCATCAGAGCCTATCCATCCTTAATGAAAACTTCCTGAACTCCTAACATAGATCAAAGTTAAACTTCACATCTGTAAGGGACTTTGTGAAAGTGTCTGGGACTTGATCATATGTAGAGAAAAAAGAACACTTCAAGAACATGATTATGTATGAGCTTTCTGATGAAGTGCATGTGTAGCTAAATGTGTTTGTTGTACTAATGTTGAACTAGATATTTGGTGAGTTTGATGGCACTTTGATTATGTGTGGTTAGATGTTGTTGCTAGAATTCAAACTATGAAAGGATTTTTTTAATCCAAAAGGGTTCTCAACTTGCATTAATCTTTTCTTGGTACTCTAATTCTGCTAAAGAAAGATACATATATTTTCTTACTCTCTTATCAAAGAATCACAAAAATATTGAAGAGAGGGTGGTGTGTAATAAGCCCCCAGAGCTTCTTTGGTGGATTGAAAAGTAGATACAAATATAGAGTATGCACTACCAAACTTAGCAAGAATATCATATATACATCGGTCATTATTCATGTCTATTTTACAGTCTTTAAGTAAAATCATAAGTGTTTCAAAATTAGATAGATAATCTTCAATGCAAGAGAAATCATTGGAATTTAAAGGAATTTAAAGAAAGTTGGTGAGATCAAATATCATTGTGTTTACAAAATACAACTTCCATATTTTTCCAAGCTTCATATGGGTCATCAATTCCTTGAAGGTGAAACCGTAAATCGGTAGATATAGACATTTGATTAATCCACGTGCTTCGTCATTTTTATTATCCCATTTGGAATTATTTGCAACATCGGTGGGACCTTTTTCTTTTCTCAAGTTAATCTGGTGCAATCCTTTACTTCATAATACATCCTCCATATGATATTTCCATTAGAAGTAGTTGGTACTAATAAGAAAAATATCACTTGGAATAGCCATATTAAAATATGTAGGAAAGATGACTTTAAAAGAAAAAACTAATTGTGTGGATGGAAAACTCTCGAAAAAAATATGTATTTAAAAAAAAGGGGGCACTGAGAATGGACTTGGGATGTCAAAGTTATGTCATTTTTAAGAAATGCATAAAATATAACCAAAGTGTTAGGTGCTAGGTACAGGTTGGTCCACATGGTGATGAATACACAATGAGGTTGTTAAGTAAAAAAAACACTCCTTCTAACTTTCCTTATAAACTCACTTTTACAAATAAGTTACTTATGAAGTGACCCACTTTTATAAAATAATTGAGAATCACTTTTATAATGAAGTTACTTTAGAAACAACGTAGTCTAAATATGCTATGATTTAGACTTTTTCTAGGCATCATTTTCTAATCATTTTGCCCAAAATTCTACTAAAAATTTAGAAGAATAACTATAATCGTAGATATCAATTGTTGAGATTGAACAATATGAGTGCAATAAGAGTTTTTGAGGGAATTGAAACTATTTTTGCAATAAAAAATGAAAAATAAACAACGACAAATTGTAATTCCAACAATTCTTCTATAGTCGAATTCCGGTGATGATTGCCAAAAAAAAGTCCAAATCACAGAATGTTTAGACTTCTCACTTTCCAAATTAAAGTTGCATGCAAAAAACAACTTAAAAAATAACATAAAATTACTCTATAGTGATTTATTTTTATAATTTAAGTGAAATGCACTTTACAGTAAAGTTATGGGACAACTCAAAGTTGCATGAAATTTTTCAAAAATTAGCCTAATGAAAATAAGGACCTAAACTCAAGACCTCTTATTTAGTAAAGTAATTTTCAACCAAATGAGTTAATGCAAAATATATAACAGATGTTATGAAGCAGGAGGGTAACTTCTTTTTTTATTTTTTTTACTCTTTTCCTCGAAGTGTGTGCTTACCCCCAAAAACCTTTATGTTTTCCTACAAAAAACTTCAACATGGCTGCACACAAAAACAAGTGACATTTCAAAGAATTTTTTTTTTGAAACTTTACCACACTGGGGTTAGATCTTTGTTAGCTTGCTTGGAAAATGCAAGTTTTCTTGCTACAGAAAAGAAAACATTTTCCACTGTGTTTCTGATTTGTCGAGATCACGTAGAGTGCATGAAAAAGAGAATAAGTAGACTGGAAAGAGTAAAAAACTATGAATATAAATATAAAAACCAAAATATTAACACAATAAAATAAATAAATTAAAAGGCATAATGAAAGTGTATACCTCTGAATCTGACAGAAAAGGTCGTATCTTGGGAAAACATAAACTTTTTCAAGTGAAATGAAAAATGTTTTCAACTAAAAGCAATGCTCCAGATGCAATGGAACAACTCGCTCAACCTAGAAACACACATAAATAATAGAATCTATATATATTTTGATGCATGTGGGAACACAAATTGAGGATCTCAATCAACAAGAGGAGTTGATCTTCATATGGGCTCTAATACCATGTTTGACAAAGCAAAGTATTTCCACACTAGACAAACACCTTAATAAATCACTCACACAACCAGATCAAAGATCAGTGCATTAGTGTATTACATGGTTACAACCCTTAAAGAAGGAAACAACTCACATCCCCAACCTTTCAATGTTTCATTGAAACCTGCACAGGAGATCTAGCTAAAGCAAGCACACATAAATATTATCAAGAAAGGACGACATATTCAATATGGAAGAATGAGAAAATATATTCACACTACTCCAATGAGATGACCAATGAATGAATAATTGATACAATGAATGAGTGGAATACACTTAGATATAAGACAAAACATTCCATAATTAAGAAAAACAATCAAGCAGTCAGCTTTCCTTAGGAATGAATGCATGCATAAAAGTGACGGTCTAAATCGAAAGTCTAAAATAGAACTAGTAAGTTAACTCCCACTGAACTAGTGTGTCAAAAATAATAATTTCTCCAACACCCCCCTGAACATCACTATGGAGTAAAAATGAGTCTCGACTACTAGGACATATTAGATACTCATGTACAATGCAACTAATGAACACTGGATAAAAATGAGGAAAGTGGGAAAATCATGTGGGAACAAAACCCCACCTCAAAAGACAATGCATCAAAAGAAGAAAATGCAGCTGCTAGGAAACTGTGTTCTTCACTCCAAGTGATCCCACAAAGTCTGAAACTTCTGCTCACTGAAAGTCTTCGTGAAGATGTAGAAATATTTATGGATTTGATGAATTCCTTTGGAAACATGTCTATCCTTGTACCTCTTGATCTTGTGGACCCATATGCAACTGAAAATATTCCTTTCTGGTGGAAGTGGAACCAAATCCCAATTTTGATTCTCTAGGAGTGAGTAATACTCCTCATGCATGGTTTCTTGCCATAATGGATTTCCCACAACCTTACTGTAGGTATGTGAATCAGAATATCGAACCATATAGAAATGCATGGGCATTGCTGGTTCAAAAGATGAAAGTACATGAGAAGGCTCCTCATGCTGAGATCGAGTCCTCCTCGAATCCAATGAATTCCCTATAATGACACCTGCTTCCTGAAGTGTGAATTGTGCCCTCTTGAGCATCTACTGAAGATTCAATGTTGGATTCTTATATGGATGTACTACCTGCTCATTTCCATGTACAAAATCTGAGTGTATGGAATCATATTTGATGTCTGAAACTGATGGAAGAACAAGAGTCTTTGCATGTTGCACTGGAGGGGCATGCAAAGGACTCTCCTGAAACTGAGCACTGTGCTCAATGATGAGCCATTTTGTAGAGGGATCAATCAACCCATACCCCTTCACATCATCTGGATATCCCAAAAATATGCAAGGTGTGATTTGTGGATCTAATGATTTCCTCTTTTCAGAAGGAATATGGGCCCATGCACGAGATCCAAAGATGAAGAAGTGTGTGACATTCGGTTTTTCACATGTCCAAGACTCAAAAGGTTTCATGTCCTCAATATATCTATGAGGATATATGTTATGTATATAATTATCATAGTTAAGTTCCTTAACCCAAAGATTTTAAGGAAGAGACCTCACATGCAACATGTAATTGGTCATGTCCTTGAGAGACATGTTCTTCCTTTCAACAACTCCATTATGCTATGGAGTGTATGGAACTGTATGCTGCAACTGGATACCAACCTCATGACAAATATTATGAACATGTTTTTTGATATACTCCCCCCCATTGTCTGTACGAAGGATCTTGATTTTCTTCCTAGTCTTTGTTTCTACTAGAGCTTTGAAGTCTTTGAGATGCTCAAAAACTTCAAACTTTTTCTTGAGAAAATAAACCCAAGTATAGTGTGAGTAATCATCAATGAATGTAAGGACATACCTTGCTTTGTTGATGGAAAAATGTGGAAATGGACCCATGAGATCACTATGAACAAGCTCCAAGGAAGAGGAGGATATCCTTTCCTTCCCTTTTTCAAACTTCTCTTCAGGATGCTTGCCAAGGATGCAGCCTTCACAAACCCCTTCAGAAAAGTAAATATCTAGAAAGCCTTTGACCATTCCTTTCTTAGCAAGTCGCTGCATGTAATTGAATTTTAAATGACCAAATATCTCATGCCATACTCTACTAATATCATCAACATGCGTTCGTAGTAGGGAGGAGTTATGGTCAACAAACTTAGTGAATTTATACAACCTTGATTTTTGATCTACCTCATTAATTGCAATAATGGAATTGTCATGCATGTCAAGTACAAAAACTGAATCTGATGTAAATTCAACCCATTTACCTTTCTGAGTGATCTGATAAACTGAGATAAGATTCATAGAAATCTTTGGAACATATAAAACATTCTCAAAAATTCCATTAGGGAGTTCCACTCTCCCCTCTCCTGCTACTGGTACTAGAGTATCATCCCCCATGAGAATAGGGGGTCTTGAGCATGAGCTCAAAGAAGTAAAAAATCCTCTTTTGATGCCATATGATGTGATGTGCTAGAATCTATAATCCATGAATCAGATGATTAATTATATGCAACAAGATCATGATGATTAACTTTCTTAGACACAATATATTCTTCCTTCTTCTTCTTGGCTCCTTCAGGAATGATGTTTCCAAGGTTGTTCTACTGAAGTACTTATGCCATAAGATCTATCTATTTCTTCATGCATGTAGATTCTATTAGCACTTTGTAATTCCCATAGGTTGTTAAGGGAAGAAGAAATTAATAGAGGTAACTTACCAAAACCACTTCAAAACTGGGATCTAGCCCTGTCGGTTTCATAGAGGGACCACTTTGCAAGATTTAGATCTATTTAAGTTTTAGATATTAGGATAGTTAAAATAATATGGGTTTGTTTGTTTTGTTTAAAGATTGGCGGAAGTATTTCTTTAAACATCCATTAGGGTATGGGTTCTGTGTTAAATATTAATATTTGATATAGCTTTTATGAGATTTCTTCACAGGGAGAGATAGTGAGAATGTTGGATACTTTAGGATTAAATGTAATGGAAAGATAGAACAGATGAGATAATCAAGCAAGCAAAGAAGAAATTAATAATTTATTCACTTAATATCAGATGAATAACATGCAGATCACTAAAGACCAGAAACAAAGTGCTCGAGACAAATTATGTTCATTAACTCTCTTTAAACGATTATAGATAGAAAACAAAGTGATTACAGAGTAAGATAAATAATTAATAGAGCAATATGCACATCACCAACATCCAAACATAAGAATCATGTGAATTAGTCTTTTTATTACTGGTCGATATTCTCAAAAAGATTACAAAGATAGCTTCTTGGGTGCAAAAATCAACCCTCAATACTTCTAAGTGAGAAGTATTTATACAATAATTACATCTGATCCTATCATTAATGATTGGGATACGGTGGAGGAAAAATCTAACTAAATAGATTACATATTACAAAATAATAGGACTATTGGTGATCTTTCCAAATCCTGAATGTTGATTTATGGGAAAGTAGTTGGTGATTCATCCACTCGACTTTTACTGTCTTCCTCATGCTGACTCAGACATCCACATCATCTCTGCTTGATCAAGGCACATAGGTCTTCCCATGTCTTTTGACTGGGGATGGAAACCTTGAGTAATCTTCTGTAAGTTTCATCTATCTCTATGTACTTGGCAAAGGTTGGCTTGGTGATGAAGATGTATTTTATCTCATGTTGGATGCTCAGGTCCAACTGTAGAGTTTCTAAGAAATCCTTGCCAGTGATTATCCTTGGTATGCCTGCGAATTTAGAACCATCTTTTTCCACTACTAGGATCTTCTATTTGTAGTCTGACAGAGTAATCAGTTTATCATTTATCACTAGTAAAACTGGAAGACCTTTCTTGTGCAGTGAGTCGACGTTGATGAAAAACCTCTGCACTCCAATATCCATTGTTTGAGATTTTTCCTCTAGTTGCATCATCAATCCCTTCTTGGTCAAAACCTTCTTGACCTCAAGGATTGTTTCTGTCCTATCCTCTATTTCTAGTGCTTCCAACGCTTCTTTAGTCTTGGAATTCAAGAACCTGATGATATCTGTGGCCTCGATAGGATTTTCTCCCAATTCTCCCCTTATCTTGTCAATGGACTTGCCTGGCTCTTTGCACAAGTTCGTGCTACTCAAACACAATTTGTATCAGGGACCATATCTCTGTCATTGATTGGCAGATGTCCATACAAATGTTTTCCTTGGCCTCTGACAGTGTCTTGGCCATGACTGTCTCCTTCTGCAGCTTCTACAGTTCTTATTTGAGCCTCTATGTTTTGTGAATCTATGTATTGTAGCTATACTGAAATGTGGACTTCATCTTCTGGAGGTTATTTATCTCATCCTACATTCTTTTGATTTCTTGTCCTTCCAGGGTCATGTCCTCCATTGACTTTGCCAATTTTTCTGATGCATCTAGAGCTGTCACTAGAATAGCCGATGGAATTTTCGTTGTTGTGGCTACTGTTTCTATAATAATTCCTATGAGAGGAACTGCATTCAATGGTATGAAAACCATTGGCACACTCTGTTCCTTCTCTTTGAGCATCTTCTCTAGGTCAACCTCCATCTCCTTTATCTTTGCATTCTGCTTCGTGATCAATTTTAGCATTTCCTCCTTGTGGCCTTCAGCCTATGCCATTTATTTTTCCTGTGGATCTTTAATGACTGAGATTTTTAGTTGTTTCCTCAAGAATGCTATGCCATCATTTCTCTTCTTGAGGATTTTTTCTACTTCTTTGACATTGGATGGATCATATCCAATTTTCAATACCAGTTCTTCTAGGGACTTCATCTTGTTATCCTTGGCCAAGGAAGATATCTTTTCCAGCTTAAGATGATACTGGACACTATTTAAATAAACCTACAACTTTGGAGCAGTCATGGAGGCATTGGCCAAGATGGAGAGAATCATCTCTTTAGACTGTCTATGCATATCCATCTGATCAGCTGGATGCACCTCTTTCAAATGTTTCCCTCTTGTAATCAGAGACTGCCTTGGGATGAGGCAGCTGTGTTTGTAGGAACTTCATATTCATCCTCTCTTTCTCTGTATTGAAGGTAGATACCAACCTGTGTTGTGTTGTATATTTTTTCTTCCAAAACTATTCATAGGTGTTGTTGGTAAGCAACTCATTCTTCTTCTTGATCAAGTTATATTTCTCAAAAATATTAAGTCATGCAGGCTCCTATGAAGACTTAGTTGACAATGTGGTATTAGTTTGTTTCTTTGATGAGGAAGTGGACATCATTTGCTGGATACCTGAGAAGAGTGATGAATGTGGTCCTTCCATAACTAAGGTGGATTGAGTTTCTTCTTCTCTGGACCTGTCAGGTGTATGGATGGTTTTGGTTCTCTTCCTGTAGACTTGGAAGTATTCTGTTGAGACTTCTGTGACTGAAGGGGGGACTTCCTTTCTAGCCCTCTTCTCTTATGGTACCTTTGGAGTACTAGTATGTGAAATGTTGGCTGGTGAAGACTGTTTTTCAGTGTCTGTCAGAGTGTTTTCCTCCCACTCTGTCTGGTTCATGAATTTCTCTATTTCAGGTTTAGGCACATGAGCATAGGGATGAATATTGTTCTTAGCCTGGTTTCTGCAATGATTCCATAGGGGTCATAGTGCCATGGGAAACTTTGGATGAACTTCATTTCCTTTAAAAACTTGTTGGATTCTTCCCCTACAGCTCTGTTGTTGCAAATGAAAGAACCAATCTGACCTTTGATCTTGAGATGATGTTTCTTCTTGAAAGCTTCAAATTGAATATCATTTGAATTTATCATCTATCTGATAAATTCCAGAGAGAATATCCTGATAGGAAAATACTTTGGTAGCTTGTAAGGGGGTAATTCACATTTATAGATTTTGATTTCTGTATGATCCTGGTAGAGGTAACAATCCCTTGTTTTAGCTAGGTTTGACAAGTGTAGAATTCTCTAAATTTCCTTGTTTATCCTTTGTTCTATTCTTCCACTGAGCATGCATATAACTGGATGGTAGAATTGGTCAATGAATTGTTTGAAATTGAACTCAGATGAGTTCTTCCTCACTATGGACATCAAAGAGGTCACAGGTAGAGGATTACCATCTTGGTCCAACTTCTGCTGGGAGAAGGAAAACTTGTCTTCTTGGAAAAAGAGGAACATGTACACCAATATTGAAGAATACCAGAACATATCTTCTGTGGAGAAATTGAAAAATTGTTCATGGATGTTTGTCATCTAGAAACTGACTGTAGTCAAACCATGTAGTGGCCTTTTCTTCATTGGAGAATATGGATAGAAAACCCATAATGGGTTCATCTACCCACTCGTCTGAATAGTATCCTAGTAGACAACACATGGAGGAAATGATATGGTTTTCTTTAACTGAGAAGATTGAGGAATGGTATGGGGGATTATTTTTGGGTAACTGAGCGTTTTTCAGGTAGGAAAATTTCAAAGATATGATATCTCAGTGCGAAGGATAATTTCTGGTATATCATGGTTAATATTTCAATGGAGAAGGAGGAGAAGGAATCATTTCTGGGTATCTGTAGTATCTGATCTATCGTTTGAGGGGTGATGGTGAAAAGAGTTTCTCCAGACAAAGAGACAATGGCCCTTTGGCCAAGAAGGTAGTGGGCTTGGAAATTCAGGAAAATGGTATGTCTGGGGAAAGAGATACAGTGGAATATTATATTCCCAAAGCCTGATCTCGTCGCTCTGATCTAGAAAAAAATCCTTGAGCCAGAAGTGTAATTTGAAGAAGTCAAATTCACACTTCGGATCTACAATTAGATAATCTTTTTCTTTCATGGGGATATGGTCCATATTGACGGGAGGAGGGAGGAAAGGATTTTCTACAGTCTTAGAGGATTTGGATTTGGGCACCATCATCAAATGGATAGCTGCAAACAGAAAATGTGTAGTCTGTGTTTACCAGGTTTTAATGGCAGTTGTTGACTGGGATCTTTGATCGCAGTTGACTTGAGAATGGGAAATGGTGTCATCTCCTATGTATGGATCGGTGAACAGTGTGGGAATGGCAAAAAAAACAGGTTTTAATGGCTGAATGGGGTGTCCGTTATGGATTGGATGGTGAGTCGAACGGGTAGCGGTCATGGCCAATGAAATTGATTGGCCAAGAAACATATCGAATGTGATGTGGAGTGAATTTAATGGCCAATGGGTGGATGGAGGTGATGTGGAGGGTAATGAATGATCGACGGATGGACGGGATGTGACAGGCGACAAGTGAGTGGAGTATGGCGTGTAGGAAGATAGTGGAGTGTGACGTGTATGCAAGATAGTGGAGTGTAGCGGCAGAGCACGAAGGTGGTATGGATGAGTGGCTTGGCAGTTTACTCGGAGGGGGGATAGGCGATAAGCGGTAAGGAGTGAGGGGAGTCCAAGTTAACAAGAATGTGACATGTTATGAGGGGCCCGTGCTTGGAAAAACACCAACTCGGACCCCCCCCCCCCCCACCGTTAAAGGAAGAAAGGTCGGGGGGGTCTGATATTCTCTTCCGACCATAGATCTAAGCGCATCTAGATCAACCGTTAATATTAGCTCACCTTTTATCACAAAGCGCCAAGACTAACATATCACCACAAAACTTAGGATAACAACATTTTTATAGGTTTTTCTAACTCCCCTTTCTCTATTTTGTCGCCAAGGGGTAAAAAATACATCATTTCATCTCAAATCAAAAGAATTTAATCACCCTTTCATCAATTTTATTGAAATAAGACATGGTAACCTATATCCTAATCTAGTTACCTAGCACATTAACTGAGATTAAACTATTGGGTTAAAAATTACTCTAACCTAGGACATTTGACCAAGCTTAAACTATTTGATCAATCTTATTCACTAACCTATCTAACTTGGCTAAGATTAGACTGTTTAGCCAAGTTAATTCACTATCCTATCTACATAAATTTAAATGGCTTGATCATGGTTAGATAGTATGAATCAAGACAAATTATTTCATGGGGTTTTATCATTTTCCTTTTCTATTTTTATACCCTCTTTTAATTTTTTGTATTTTTTCTTTTTCTTTCTTTCTTTTTCTTTTTCTTTTGTGAATCATTTGTAGAATAAAAATATTATTTACAACATAATGTAACTAGAATAAGGTATAATAATCACTAGGTGATCCTATGAAACATAGGGTTATAACAATGGCTCCACTTAGGGATGGTGCGCTCCTTGTGAGGTGCCAAGAATCCAACTACCTACTGCTTTGAATCTCCTTCCTTGGTGCTTTTTCTGCATCCTGATTTTCTTTATTCTGATTGTAAATTCGATGGTCTAGATTAGTGGCTTAGGGCCTTCTCTTCAGGCTTCAACCATATCATAAAAATCACCTCACACATGACATAAAGGTAAAATAAAAGTGGTGTGTACAATGAGATGAGTGAATAAGGTCTTCATTCTGGTGGAACATAATTTTTGAGCATCCTCCATTTATGGGTTCTCCTGGCAGATCTGCTCCATCACTGTCCTGGAGTAAGAATGAATTGTTTCCTCTACATACCTGGATTATGTAAGGGCATTTCCACAAAATTTCAAACTTTCCATGCTTTCCCTTGTCCTCATTTCTTGAATCCCATTTTAGTACTAAATCACCCAATTCGAAATCATCTTCCTTGGTTCTCCTATCATAAATATTCTTGATGCTCTCTTGGATTACCTGGGTTTGTTTATACACCTCCTCTCTGGACTGTTGGAGTTGAATCATCTAATTGATTCTCCTTTGAATATCATTAGGCTCTACCTGTACTTATTGCAACATCTTCATAATAGGAATGCCCAAAGAGGTGGGGAAAACAACATCAATACCATATACCAGCTGATATGGGGACATACCAATTGATCTTTTTGTGGTTATCCTGTCAGCCCAGAGTGCATGAACCAACTTGTTGTGCCAAGATTTCTTATTTTTCTGCAACATATTCTTTATGATATTTACCAAAATTTTATTGGAGGACTCAGCCAACCCATTTCCCTGTGGGTAATAGGTTGTGGAGTGTCCCAAAGTAATCTGGTACTTGCTGCAAAATTCTATTAGCTTTTTTAATCTGAAAGTTGCTTCATTATCAGTAATACTCTTCCTAGGAGATCCAAACAAGACAGAATATTAGTTTCCAATAATTTAATAATGACAGAGTCAATGTCTTTCCTATAGGGTCTAACTTCAATCTACTTTGTGAAGTAGTCTATAGCTGTGAGAATCCACTTATGCTGGCCTGATGAGGGTGGGTGAATCTCACCAATAAAGTCCAAACCCCATTGCTGGAATGAAGCCTCCACAGAAATAGGTTTCAAGGGTAAAGGAAAAAATTTCCTTTTGCCTTCAAAGACTTGGCACTTGTGACAGGAGGTTACCTTTTTATGACATCTGCAAACAAGGTCGGCCAGTAAAAAATAGCTCTAAGGATCTTGTTAGCAGTAGTCTTCCAACTTAGATACCCGCCACAATCTCCTTCATGGAAATCCTGTAATGCCTTGTTAGCTTCATATTTTAGTAAACAATTAAGTAAAATGCCTCCAACATCTTCCAGTAAAGATTTCCATCTAGAATGCAATATTTCAATTCTTTAAGTTTTAATAATCTAGCTTTAGTCTTAGTTAGACCAAGAGGATCTTGTAAATTATGCAAGACAAAGATGAGGTCTGCGTACCATGGAGAATTTGAGAATACCTCTTTGACATGTGGAGTCACTTGCTCTCCCTACTCATCAACTGTAGCTAACTTTTTTATATCTAAAGCATGAAAATTGGATTCAACCATCAATTTGTCCAAAACCTGACCCTTGATTAGTTTAGTTGGTTTGATTTCTATATCATATTCTAGAATCAAAACAATCCACTTCCCTCTCCTACCATCTGGGTTATTTTGAGTCAGAATATCCTTCACCACTGCATTTGGAACATAAGAAATAGTATGAGAATGGAGAATGTAAACTCTAAAATATTTAATTGCTTTTAACAGGGAAAAATTTTGTTTCTCCATTATATTGTAGTTCAGTGAAGCATCTCTCAATGACTTGCTGAAAAAGGCTATGGGTTGTTCATGTCCATCACTATTTTTCTACAAAAGGGTGTGTTCAGATGAAAAAGAGAATAAATAGAAATCCTTAGTGTAATCTGGACTGATTAATACAGGGGCTTGTGTAAGTGCATGTTTTACCTGCTTAAAGGATTGTTTAGCTTCTGTGTTCCACTTTATTTTGGTATATTTTTTAAGCATATTTGTAATGTTACCGAGGAGTTCTACCGAATTGGGTATGAATCTTATTAGAAAATTTATTTTTCCTATGAAGGATTACAATTCCTTAATGTTCCTAGGATGGTATAATTTTTGTATGGCCACAATTCTGATGGGGTCTATCTTGATTCCATCTTTAGAGATTATATGCCCTAGCAGTTTGCCTTCTTCTAAACCAAAAAGAGTTTTCTTGGGATTTAATGAAATCCCAAACTTTCTTCACTTTTCAAACACTCGTCTTAGGTGTTGTAAATGTTTCTTATATGATTTTGAGTAGACAATAACATCATCCAAATATATGAATATAAACCTACCGAGCTCATCCACAAAGGCAATGTCCATTGATCTTTGTAAAGTGGCACCAACATTCATCAAACTAAAGGGAATTTTCACATACATGAAAGTTCCTGAGGGTGTGGTGAAAGTTGTTTTCTCCTGGTCATCTGGGTGGACAAGGACTTGGTTATAGCTAGAAAAACCATCTAGCAAAGAGATCCTACTGGATCCAACTACCATTTGTAAGATTTGATCCATTTTAGGCAGAGGATAATTGTTTTTGAGGGAAACCTTATTGAGGTTTCTAAAATCAATGCAAATCTTGATTTCTCCAGTCTTCTTTGTGGTAGGAACCAGATTGGAAACCCATTTTGAAAATCTTAAGGGGACTATTATTTTGGCATCATACATCTTTTTAATCTCTTTTTCTATCAAGGGAAATAACTTTAGATTGATTCTCCTAATTTTCTTCCTGAAAGGGTTATGTTCTTCTTTTATTGGGATTTTGTGTTGTATGATAATGGTGTCATAAGAATTTAAATCCTCATAGCTCCAAGCAAAGACATATACAAATTCCTTAAACAGTTCAATATATTTGTGTTTTTGATCGAGGGGGGGGATTTAGATAGTTTTATCATTTTTGGTTTTTCCTCTGTTCATATGTCACATTCCTCAACCTCCTTTCCACTAGTTTCAATCTTTGGATTTTTTTCTACATCGTTGAAATCAAACAACTCTTCTAAAGGAACCAACCCTCTCGATAAGATATTATTCTTCAATTGTAAAATATCAGAGTCTTCATCTTTTTCATTTATTTCATATGAATCTACTTTATTTACACTATCATTTTCTAAGTCTAGTTTATTTACATTTTCATCATCGCTATATACATCAATATTTGAATGCTCAAAATCATTTTTAGACTGCAGGAAATCTTCAATTTGTTCATCGTTGCTAAATACTTTCCAGTACCTAATGTTGTCTGGGACAGTCGATATGCATTTCACCTCTACTGTGTATTGGCGATTTGGATGGAAACATATTTTAGATGTGGCTGTTGAAGTAGCCAATCCATCTGCAAGTATGTTCTGGCCTCTGGGAATTACATGCAAGTCAATTTCAGTGAAACATTGTCCAAAATATCATTCCTATAAGCTTTGAGTGTAGGATGTTTAGCTGAATAATCACCTTTAATTTGTTTGATGACAAGTTCAGAATCACCTCTTACCATAATATTTTTGGCACCAAGTTTCTTCAATAACTTTAGGCCGAGCATCAAGGCTTCATATTCAACTATGTTATTGGTGCACTGGAAATTTAGTTTATAAGAGTGGCTTTCTGAATACCTTGATTTATGATTATGAAACCATACCCTAACTCCAGTTCCTTCTTTGCTGACAGCTCCATCGAAATCCATACTCCAAAATTTTTCTATTGGTTCACCAGTTTCTGTTGTCACAATTTTACTTTCCTCAGTGATTACTTGATTTTCCTCCAAGATAGATGCATCATCTTCTAAATGTACAATTTGATTATCCAAGTCACCATCATTATATAAAATGAAGGAGTCCAAGTCAGAGTGAACAAAGAAAAAAGGATATTTATGTGGCTTCTCTTGACTGCCGACCATATATTTCATCATAGTCTCTCTGTACAATCTTCTCTGTTGTCCAAATACAAGGATGGTGGCATAAGACATATATAATTGCAAAGTCCCCTTTAACTTGGAACCCCATGATCGAGATAATAACATACGATATTTTGGAGGAATGTCTTCTACAAAAATATCCATCACCATGATTTTTGCTGAGATTTGAACCAAGGTGATACACAAATATTTAATTATCCCTATGCATTTGAATTTGCTAGAGTCAAAAGAGTACAAGTCCTTGTAGGGTCTGGTGATATCAAGCCCCAACTTCTCCATCATAGCCTTGGGCATAAGATTGTGAGAAGCACTAGAATCCAACATAGCATTGTGTAATGTTTTGTCATGAATATTCAGACTGATGTAGAAAGGAGGAACATAACCATTGTCAGTTTGTCCCTCAACCTTAGGACCAAACAACATCTCAGGTTGATCATCAACAACATTCACAGTGTCTGTGCATACTTCTAATCCAATGTTTAATGATTTTGTGCCTACTCTCAGTTCAATGATTAATGCTTTTATCACCTGTGATCTGTAAGCATATTTGTTCATTAGTTCTATTAGAGGAATAGGAATCTTTAGTTTGGCCAATTCACTTTCCAAGTTGAAAGTGGTTGAAGTTTTGCTTTGGCTTTGCAATTCTGATTTGTCAGTCACAATTTTCTGTGGAGTAGTATTGGGCTGACTTGTGGATGCAACCTCGGTTTGAGTTGTTCTTGGTGAAGATTCAGGAGTTCTTTTTGCAGGAGTCTCTTAGTTATTATTTTCAGGGACCTTCTTAGGATTAGTATCTGAGGTTTTCTTGGCTTCAACAACTTTCTTAGTCTCAACAACCTTCTTAGTTGGGTTGTCGTTAGAATTCTTTCTCCTCAAGTTTTATTGTCTATGGAATTGCATTATAGCATTTTCAAAGGCCTTCTGTTATGATTCTTCCTCTTCCTCATTTACCTATGTTTGTGAAAGGAGAAATAGTTCATGTTCTTCCCAATGAGAAAAATGGAATTGTCATCATTAACCCCCATAAGGTTTATGTGAATTTCATCCAACTCCTCAATTATCTCTTCCCCTTCATCAACATAGTTTTCTTGAAGAGGTGGAATAATCTGTTGATCAATCCCTCTCTGTTCCCTTTCATCTCTAGGCTCTCTTTGTCTATTTTGGGGAGGGTTCCTTATGAAATTTGGATTTCGAATCTGAGGAGCATGCTGATTTTCTCTAAGAGGGTTTTTGTCATTGATTTGAAATCTATCCATCATTCTCTCCATGGTCCTCACTAAAGAATCAATTTTGGTGTCTGAAGTAGAAGTGGAAGGTTCTTATTTAATTGCAACTCTTCTTTCTGTTCTTTTCCTAACCCTTCTAGCCAATAGATTTGCTTCAACACTCATTGCACTTTTCTGCATATCTTCTAAAGTGGACGAATTTATTTCTCTCAGTTGGTAGGACATATCAACATAAAATCCATCAGGGAACTTGATTAAGGCCAAACCTTGAGGAGGCTTGATATCAGCAAGAATTTCATTATAGATATTATTGAAATGTATGCAATAGTCTTATATCATTTCCCCTTGATTCCTTTTGATATTTTCATATTCTAAAAAAAATTGAAGAGGGTTTTTCTTTACCTCCCATCTGTTGAGAAAACTTCAATGAAAAGAAGCAATATCAACAATGCTAGTAGCATGTAAAGATTTAAACCACTTTTTGACATCTCCATTTAAAATTTGTGCAAAAAGTCTCATCTGAACATCTGCCTCGTCAATTTTATGAAAATTGAAGTAATCATTCATTTTATCCACATGTTGTTGTGCATTAAGGGGTCCAATACCATCAAATTGAGAAAGTCTGGTTTGATAGTCCTAGGGCATGGCATGTAAAGGAGAAGCCAACACCAAGGGAGCATATCTTGCTGCCATGATTGGTGGAGGAGGCTGAATAACAACTTTTTTGATTGGTGGAGGACGCTGAATAACCAGTAATAAAAATATTGATTCATAGGGCTAGGAGGTATGGATCGAGTTACTTGAGGCTTGACAAAAGATGCATCAATAGTAAGGGAAGAAATATCAACTGTCTGTTGAAAGTTGGATTTATACAAAGCGCGATCAATATTTGATACCAGGTCTTCTACCTTCTTAAACTCTTGGAGAAAATGTTGATCAAAAACTGTTCTAGGAGAATGTCTTTCAGGGGTTCTAGGTTGGAGGATGGTTTGATCTAGGACTATTTCATTCACAAAGCTATCAGATTTAGTTCTGAAAAGGATTTTCTCAAAAGGTAAGTCAAACTCAAGGTCCTATATTGTGACAAGATTCTCTAGAAGAGGAGTGGCCCTATGAAGAGGACTAATACTCCCTTGACCTTCTACAATGTTTCTTTTTCTGAGTAATTTTTCTAGATTATCTACTACTGTTATAGGTCCTGGATCAGGATGAGATATATAATGAATTATTTTAGGAGCCATAACTTTAAACTTTTAAGAAATAAAAATTTATATATACAAACTTCAAAAACCTCTGAACATTTATCTCTTTGTAAGTTAGATCTTATGATTTGGTCACAAATAAAGTTTTCTTTATCTAGGGAAAAAAATTCGTAAGGATGGAAAATTTGTTCAGTTCCCCAGTATGGTCGCCATTATGTTAGCACTCTGTAATTCCTAGAGGTTTTTAAGGGAAGAAGAAATTAACAGAGGTAACTTACCAAAACCACTTTGAAATAGGGATCTAGCCCTACCGGTTTAAGAGAGGGATCTCTTTGTAAGATTTAGATTTGTTTAAGTTTTAGATATTAGGCTAGTTAAAATAATCTGGTTTTTTTATTTTATTTTATAAATATTGGCTAAAGTATTGCTTTAAACATCCATTGGGCTATGGGTTTGTGTTAAATATTAAGATCCAATACAAATTTTATGAGATTTCTTCACAGGGAGAGATAGTGAGAATGTTGGATCCTTTAGGATTAAATGTAATGGAAAGATAGACCAGACGAGATAATCAATCAAGCAAAGAAGCAATTAAGAATTTCTTCACTTAATATCAAATGAATAACATGCATATCACTAAAGACCAGAAACAGAGTGCTCGAGACAAATTATGTTCATTATAGGCAGAAAACAAAGTGATTACATAGTAAGATAAACAATTAACAGAGAAAGATGCACATAACCAACATCCAAATGCAAGAATCCTGTGAATCAATATTTTTATTACTGGTTGATCTTCTCAAAAAGATTACAAAGATAGCTTCCTGGGTGCAAAAATCAACCCTCAATACTTATAAGTGAGAAGTATTTATACAATAATTACATCTGATCCTGTCATTAATGACTAGGATACGATGGAGGAAAAATATAACTAACTAGATTACATATTACAAAATAATAGGATTATTGGTGATCTCTCCAAATCCTGAATGCTAAGTTCTGGGAAAGTAGTTGGTGATTCATCTACTTGACTTTGAATGTCTTCCTCATGCTGACTCAGATGTCCACATCATCTCTACTCGATCAAGGCACATAGTTCTTCCCATCTCTTTTGACTGGGGATGGAGACCTTGAGTAATCTTTTGTAAGTTTCATCCATCTCTTTGTACTTGGCAAAGGTTGGCTTGGTGATGAAGATGTATTTTATCTCATGTTGGATGCTCAGGTCCAACTGTAGAGTTTCTAATAACTCCTTGCCAGTGATGCTCCCTTCTGTGCCTGCAAATTTAGAAACATCTTTTGCCACTACTATGATCTTATGTTTGTAGTCTGATAGAGTAACCAGTTTATCATTTATCACTAGTAAACCTGGAAGACCTTTCTTATGCAGTGAGTTGACCTTGCTGAAAAACCTCCGCACTCTAATATCCATTGTCTAAGCTTTCTCCTCTAATTGCATCATCAGTTCCTTCTTGGTCAAAAAATTCTTGACCTCAAGGATTGTTTCTGTCCTATCCTATATTTCCAGTGCTTCCATCTCTTATTTAGTCTTGGAATTCAAGAACCTGATGATCTCTGTGGCCTCGGTAGGATTTTCTCCCAATTCTCCCCTTATCTTGTCAATGGCTTGTCTAGCTCTTTGCACAAGTTCATGCTTCTCAAACACAATCTGTATTAGGGGCCATATCTCTGTCATTGATTGACAAATGTCCATACAAATTTTTTCCTTCGCCATGACTATCTCCTTTTGTATCTTCTGCAGTTCTTGCTTGAGCCTCTGTGTTTTGTGCATCTCTATATTGTAGCTAGACTGAAATGTGGACTTCAAATTCTGGAGGTTATTGATCTCATCCTGCAGTCTTTTGATTTCTTGTCCTTCCAAGGTCATGTCCTCCATTGACTTTGCCAATTTTTTTGATGCCTCTAGAGCTGTCACTGGAATAGATGATGGAATTTCTGCTGTTGTGACTACTGTTGTTGTACTAATTCCTATGAGAGGAATTGCATTCAATGGTATGACAACCATTGGCACACTCTGTTCCTTCTCTTTGAGCATCTTCTCTAGCTCATCCTCCATCTCCTTTATCTATGCATTATTCTCCATGATCAATTTTAGCATTTCCTCCTTGTGGCCTTTAGTCTCTGCCATTTCTTTTGCCTATGGACCTTCAGTGGCTGGGATTTTTAGTTGTTTCCTCAGGGATGTTATGTCAGTGTTTTTATTCTTGAGGAGTTCTTCTGCTGCTTTAACATTGGATGGATCATATCCAATTTTCAATACCAGTTCTTCTAGGGACTTGATCTTGTTATCCTTGGACAAGGAAAATATATTTAACATCTTAAGCTGAGATTGGAGATTGTTTAAAGAAACCTGCAACTTTGCAACAATCATGGATGTATTGGCCAAGGTGGAAAAAATCATCTCTCCATTCCATTTGTGCATATCCATTTGATCATTTTGATGCACCTCTTTGACATCGAATTCAAATGTTGCTCTCTTGTAATCAGAGACTACCTTGGGATGAGGCACCTGTGCCTGTAGGAACACCATATGCATCCTCCCTTTATCTGTATCAAAGGTAGATAACAACCTGTACTATGTTGTAGATATTTTCTTCCAAAACTGTGCATAGATGTTGTTGGTAAGAAGATCATTCTTCTTCTTGACCAAGTTATATTTCTCAAAAATATTAAGTCTTGTAGGCTCTTGTGAGGACTTAGTTGACAATGTGGTATCAGTTTGTTTCTTTGATGAGGAAGTGGACATAATTTGTTGGATACCTGAGAAGAGTGATGAATGTGGTCCTTTCATAACTAAGGTGGATTGCATTTCTTCTTCTCTGGAACTGTTAGCTGTATGGGTGGTTTTGGTTCTATTCCTGTAGACTTGGAAGTCTTCTGCTGAGACTTCTATGACTTAAAGGGAGACTTTCTTTCTGGCCCTCTTCTCTGCTGGTACCTGTGGAGTACTAGTATGTGAAATGCTAGCTGGTGAAGACTGTTGTTCAGTGTCTGTCAGAGTGTTTTCCTCCCACTCTTTCTGGTTCATGAATTTCTCTATTTCAGGTTTAGGCACATGAGCATAGGGAGAAATCTTGTTCTTTAGCATGGTTTCTATAATGATGCCACATGGGTCATAGTGCCATGGGAACTTTGACTGAAATTCATTTCCTTTAACAATTTGTTGGCTTCTTCCCCTACATCTCTGTTGTTGTAGATGAAATAACCTATCTAGCCTTTGATCCCGAGCTGTTGTTTCTTATTGAAAGCTACAAAGTGAATATAATCTAAATTTATCATTTGTTTGATATATTCCAGAGTGAATATCCTGACATGCAAATACTTTGGCAACTTGTAAGGGGGTAATTCACATTCGTAGATTTTGATTTCTATATGATCATGGTAGAGGTACCATTCCCCTTTTTTAGCTAGGTCTGGCAAGTGTAGAATTCTATGAATTTCCCCATTTATCCTTGGTTATGTTCTTCCACTGAGCATGCATACCACTGGATGGTAGAATTGGTCAATGAATTGTTTGAAATTGGAATCATATGAGTTCTTCCTCACTATGGATGTCCAGGAGGTCACACGTTGAGGATTACCATCTTGGTCCAACTTCTGCTGGGAGAAGGAGAACTTGTCTACTTGGAAAAAGAGGAACATGTACACCAGTATTGAAGAATATTGGATTATACCTTCTGTGGAAAACTTGAAAATTTGTTCATAGATGTTGTCAACTAGAAAATGATTGTAGTCAAACTGTGTAGTAGCCTTTTCTTCAGTGGAGAAGATGGATAGAAAACCCATAATGGGTTCATCTACCCACTCGTCTGAATAGTTTCCTAGTAGACAACATAGGGAGGAAATGATATGGTTTCATTTAAATGAGAAGATGGAGGAATGGTATGGGGGATTCTTTTTGGGTAATGAGCATTTTCAGGTAGGAAAATTTCAAATATCTGGGCTCTCTGTGGGAAGGATAATTTATGGTATAGCTCGGTTAAGATTTCAATGGAGAAGTGGAGGCATAATCGTTTTTGGGTATCTACAGTATCTGATCTATCATTTGAGGGGTGATGGTGAAAAGAGTTTCTCCATATGAAGAGACAATGGCCTTTTGACTGGGAAGGTAGTGGGCTTGGAATTTTAGGGAAAATTAGGGAAAATGGTATGTCTGGGGAAAGTGATACATTGGAAGATTAGATTCCCAGAGCCCGATCTCGTCACTATGATCCAGAAAAACATCCTTGAGCCAGAAGTGTAATTTGAAGAATTTGAATTCACACTTCGGCTTTGCAATTAAATAATCTTTTTCAGCCAGGGAGATATGATCCAAATCGATGGGAGGAGGGAGGAAAGGATTTTATATAGTCTTAGAGGATTTTTATTTGGGCGCCATCGTCAAATAGATACCTGCAAACGAAAAAGGTGTATTATGTGTTTACCGGGTTTTAATGGCGGTTGTTGACTGTGATCTTTGATCACAGTTGACTTGAGAACAGGAAATGGTGTCATCTCCTATTTCTAGATTGGTGAACAGTGCAACAATGGTAGAAAAAAATGAGGTTTAATGGTTGAACGAGGTGTCCATTATGGAGTGTATGGTGATTCGAACAGGTAACAGTCATGGCCGATGACATTGATTGGCCAACGAACATATCGAATGTGATGTGGAGGGCATTGAATGGCCAATGGGTGGATGGAGGTGATGTGGAGGGTAATGAATGGCTGACGGGTGGATGGGATGTGATGGGCGACAAGTGAGTGGAGTATGACCTATAGGATGATAGTGGAGTGTGATGTGTAGGCGGGGTAGTGGAGTGTATCGACAGAGCGTGGAGGTGGTATGAATGACTGGTTTGGTGGTTTACTCGGAGGGGGGAGTAGGCGGTAAGCGGTAAAAAGTGAGGGGGGTCTAAGTTAATAGGAATGTGACATGTTATGAGGGGCCTGCGATTGGAAAACCACCAACTCGGACCCCCCCCCCCCCCCCCC
>ML779857.1:340988-356210 GCA_009831015.1 Picea engelmannii
CGTTAAAGATAGAAAGGTCAGGGGGGTCCGATATTCTCTGTCGACTGTAGCTCTGAGCACGTCTATATTGGTCGTTAACATTAGCGCACAATTTATCACAAAGCGCCAATACTGACATAACACCACGAAACTTAGGATAACAACTTTTTTATGGGTTTTTCTAACTCCCCTTTCTCTATTTTGTCACCAAGGGGTAAAAAATACATCATTTCAACTCAAATAAAAAACATTTAATCACCGTTTCATCAATTTTATTGAAATAAGACATGCTAACCTATATCCTAATCTAGTTACCTAGCACATTAACCCATATTAAACTGTTGGGTTAAAAATTACTCTAACCTAGGACATTTGACCAAGCTTAAACTGTTTGATCAAACTTATTCACTAACCTATCTAACTTGGCTAAGATTAGACTGTTTGGCCAAGTTTATTCACTATCCTATCTGCATAAATTGAAAGGGATTTATCATGGTTATACAATATGAATCAAGCCAAATTATTTCATGGGGTTTTATCATTTTTCTTTTCTATTTTTATACCCTCTTTTGATTTTTTGTATTTTTGTATTTTTCTTTCTTTCTTTTTATTTTTATTTTTCTTTCTTTCTTTTTCTTTTTCCTTTTCTTTCTTTCTTTTTCTTTTATAAATCATTTGCAGAATAAAAATATTATTTACAACATAATATAACTAGAAGAAGGGATAATAATCACCAGGTGATCCTATGAAACATAGGGTTATAACAGATTCTTCATGATTTGGTTTATTGCAGTAAGTGCATTGATTTTCCTCCTTATTCTTCTTCTCTTTGGAACTTGAAGAGTCTTTGGAACCTGAAGAATACTTGGAACCTGAAGAGTCTTTGGAAACTAAAGAATCCTTGGAACCTGAAGAATTCTTGAAGGTTTTGGAATATCCCTCCTTCTTTGGATCTAGATGTGATTTCCCCTTTCCTTTCTGTTTGGATGATCCTTTTTCATCATGCATGGTGAGTGCATGTGCTTTGGGATCCTTGATTAGGCCCATATGAATGATGTTTTCCTGCTCATGTGTGAGAGAATCAATGAATTGATCCATTGTAGGCATATTCCAATTTTTCTCCATGAGATATCTATTAGAATGGAAAGTGGAAACATAGATAGCATATTTTGGTCCTAGCTTGGCCAAGATTGTTAGAATAAGTTGGTCCACTTGTTTAGACTTATCAATACCACAAGATTCTAAGATCAATATCAAATATTTAAACTTAGTAAATAAATCCTATATATTATCAAAACTTTTAGGATCCAATGTATTCAACTCTACCTCAAGCATATGACCTCTCATCTGATCTTGCTTTCCAAAGAGGCTTTACAAGGTGGTCCAGATTGCGTTTGGAGTTTTTCATGCATCAAGATGAAACCATAAATCAGTTGAAATCAGTTCAAGAATAAGTCCTATGGCTTCATCCTTTCGGTTCACCCATATGGTCTTCTCAATTGTTGATGTAGGTTATGTTTATGTCCTCATTGTCAAGTTATATAGTCCTTTCCTTCTGAGTTGGAATTCATCCTTGGGATTCCAATAAAAATAATTTTATGGTGTGAGGATTACCACCAAGTTTGACTGTAGAATAGGTTTCATATCCATCTCTCCCAATGTGTCTGAGAACCCCTAAAAGTTTACTCTCAATCTGCAAGTGAAAAACTGAGAAATCACTGCAGAAAGGGCACTTTAAGTGGAAAATTCGTATCAGTTTTAGGAGGCGATCTTCTGGCTTCCTTTCTGAGAAAACAATGAGGAATTTCTCCAAATGGTTGAAAACCCACTTGCAGAATGGGTCGATTTAATTATCCCAAGGGTTGTTTCCTCAAAAATTTAATATTTGGGGAGAAATCACTACAGAAATAAAGGGGTTTTAAGAGGTTGTT
Source organism: Picea engelmannii (assembly GCA_009831015.1). Taxonomy (NCBI): domain Eukaryota; kingdom Viridiplantae; phylum Streptophyta; class Pinopsida; order Pinales; family Pinaceae; genus Picea; species Picea engelmannii. The sequence goes on from ML779857.1 coordinate 342,899, forward strand.
GCACCTATCCTTCATACACAGAGCGATAAGCTCCTAGTTGTCGCCCTCTGTAGTGTACTAGGGTGCGACAAGTCTAGAATAAAAATTACCATAGTCTAGACTGAAACTATCATCTCAACAAGGGGAAGGTGGGACAACTTCAACTTGTTGCACTTTTTGACAAAGAAAGGTTGCAACAACGTCTGTTACACAGATTTTTCTCACCAAAACTCCAATTTTCCTCTTCTCTATCTTGTCTAGCTTGCTACAAGAAATGTAGCTCTGATACCATGTCAATGTTTCATCGAAGCTTGCACAATATATCTATCTAAAGCAAGTGCAAACAAATATTATCAAGAAAGGATGAGAGATTCAATATGGAAGAATGATAAAATATATTCACACTACTCCAATGATATGACCAATTAATGAAGAATTGATACATTGAATGAGTGGAATACACTCATATATAAGATAGACCATTCCATAATTAAGAAAAGAAATAAAACAGTTAGCTTTCCTTAGGAATGCATGCATGCATAATAGTAATGGTCTCAATAGAAAGTCTAAAATAGAACTAGTCAGTTAACTCCCATTGAACTAGTGTGTCGAAAATAGTAATTTCTCCAACACATCCAACCTGACCACTTGAGGAAATATATCAATGCAAAAGAAAAAATTGTACATAAGAGTTTCTCACAATCAATATTTAGCAAATGACCCTCCATGTTATTTAAATAGACATCATGGACCAATTGGGTGTTAAGCCATGGATCAATATAACCATTAATATCGAGGAGAATATGAACCGTCAGATAACTTTATATCTAGAACATAACATGATTGTTAGATTACATAACTACAAATTCATACTAAACAAAAACATTTTTACCTAAAGACACATTAGATCAATTTGATCTTAACTAAATCCAAAGTGTCCAAATATCCTAACACTAAATTAAGGGGGGAATATTACTTCTCATTATTTACCAACCAAGGTTTGGTGCCATGTTATATCTCTTTACCAATTGATCAACTAGCATTGCCACCCTTGTTCAAAACATTTGTACTAATTCACACATGTCTACCCATTAATATAAATCCATTGGTCATTTTCATCCCACTCATACTATATAGTCAACCACATCGTTTTGATTGTTGATATTTTCATTGTCATGGTTGTCAAGATTTTCACCTACCATCCATTTGACTTGTCATCATGATCCTTAAGTCTCCCTCATGTCATAAATTTACATTTGTCTACATGGTACCTAATACAACCTAAACATTAATTGTATCCCATTCTTCATGTTGACATTAAATGGTTTTAGTTATTCCTAATTAGGGTTTATGGTTGTTTCCTAGGAAAACCATCATTTCTTCTTTGTTCAAGGGAAATGTCCCATCTTTTATCCCATCATTTCTTTGTCCCATTGTGAAAATATAGTCCATTACATCTATTAGTGTGTTTTGTAACTTGTGTTGGTTTACAAGGACTTATCATTTCCCTTTCTCCAATGAATATACCCCTATTGACACAAACACATTTGGTCTAGGGGTTTGATTTTGAGGCTCAATACATTGGTTATTGTTTTCATCATTAGCGCCTTTCCTCATTGACCGAAAAAGTTCTTTTAAAGACTATGGTTGATTTTTAAAACATGAGTTCATTAACCATTTAAGAAATTGATGAAAGAGGAAGAATTAATGATGTAACATGGCAGCCACAATAAGTTATACAGATCTAGAAACAAGCATAAAGAAACAACAAACCATAACAACAAAGTTGTTAACAGAGTTCGACAATATCGCCTATGTCTTCGAGCCTTTGTCTTAGTGGGTGAGGCTTTCTTATTTCTCTTCAAAGATTTGAAAGTACATCAGAAAAATTTCAAATGGATTACAAACTGATCTGGCTGTGTTCTACTAGATCTCAAGAACCCAACACAACGGATGACACTGAAAATGGATGAACGAAGCTCCCAGAAATGGCCCACAAAGTTGCTCTCCTCAATGGCTTCCCTGCATACAAATGGCTTTGACTGTCAAATTCCTCAACATTTCTCCTTCTCTGAACATGTCTAAAGCTACCAAGAACCTCTGGTTTATATAGGCTTGATTTTGGAAACCAACTCCCAACTTCCTCCCAATATTTGGCCTCAAAAAGAGCTCCAGATCCTCCAATAATGGCCAAAATCTACCAAAACAGGCTAAAAATCAATAAAATTTATGACATATAGTTTTAAAACCCACTTTTGGGATAAAATTGGGTGCAACCCCATAATTCTTGGGCTCCTAGTCATATGAGCGCCCTCCATGTGGCCTTGGGTTGGCTGGCACTAGTCCTTAGCCCCCAGTCTCAGCTCCTAGTCCTATGCACATGGCCATATGGCCGCACCCTAAGCCTCCACACTCCTGCATTTGGTTAAGACCCTTGGTTGGTGCCCCTTGGTCTTATGGCTACGACCCATGTGGCCATGTCCCATACCCCATGTGCTCCACATAACTCCTGAGTGCGTAGCCCTGGTCGGACGAGGCTTATCTCCTAAACTCACGCCAAAAGAAAAAGAGAATGGACATATGTAATGGGAATATGGAATAGTGAAAGAGGGGGCTGGGGCTAGGCCCCAACCCTTGTCTCCGTGGAAATTACATTGCTTCAAGATTAATTATAAGTTTAAAAACTTATATTATAATAACTAATGTGGGCGGGCTAGTAGCCCAACCCTGCCAAAACCATTCCCCATGCCTAGAGGATGTGGGTTCGACTCCTGTCTACCAACCAATAACCAACCAACGGAGGGGTACCATGTGGCAGCATAACACTTGCCATAAAAAAAACACGTTTCAAGATGTGATTCACCCACATGTCTGCCAACACCTGCCCAGTCAACATGCCAACGCACCTTCCATGTCACTATATGTCCATACAGACTGTACGGTCATCTACCACAACAACACTGTGCGTATTGTATGGACTATACTATCAACAAAATTTTGCATGTTTGTAAAAACAAACAGAACACAATATCTTGCTCATACGACGTTTTCTTGAGTCCGTTCAAGTTGCGTTGGGTTTGTAACCATGATGCCTACACACACATCCGTTTTGAAGAGATTCCGAGAACTTTTTTTTTTAGGCCTTCCTGGACCCATTTTGGTTCCTAGATCCATTTTGGATTACGCCTCCCCACTAAGACATTTTGGTCCTCCAATAGGATACTAACCAGTCATCAAGTGCAGGATAGGCCACCCCACTTGTTCTCTATCTTTAAACTCTGTCACGTGCACCTATCTCATCAAGATCAATTGCAAAACAACCATGAAAACTAACAACATATTGTTAGCCACTGGTACTCTGTCACATCTTACTGAAGCCACTATCATCCACGTTGACAACATTAGCAATGATAACATCAGAAATATGACTACAAATGAGCTAATATGTTTGTAGTACTTGCACGACATTAGCTTATCTTGAAGAAAAGTATGATTGAACTTCCATTCTACAATCATCTCATGTTCATGCTTAAGAACAATTGCTTGATTTGGGACAATTATAGGTGTGTTGCTTTCATGAGTTTCCTTCCTTAATTGTTCCATTGTTTGAAGAGATTGATTTGATTTTAAGTGATGAGCATGTACCACATATTCATTTCCTTCTTTGATGAAGTGATATTGATTATGTTTCCTGTAGAAGATTTCTTTGCGATCATACAAATAAGGAATTCCTAAGACCATTCCACATTAATTGAGTGGCACCACATCACACATCACCTCATCCACAAACTTAGATGAAATTGCAAACTTTAAAGTGCATTTCTTTGTTATGTGCAATTTATTATTGTTTCTTATGCATTTAAGTGAGTAAGGTTTATGATGCATTTGAGTGTTTAATCCCAATTGTTTAACCACTTCCTCTGAAATCAAGTTAGATTGAGATCCACTATCTACCAATGTGTTGACATTAGTATGCTTCATTATGACCCTTATGTGAAACAATTTACTTCTAGAATCATATCCATAACCAATTTTACCTGTCAAAACAACTGTTGTGATTTTAGATTCATCACCTGAATCCAATCCCAAGTTTGTTGGCCATGTTGCTTCTGCAACTATTTTCCTCCCTTTCCTCTCTTTGAGCCACTTCAATCTCTTCTCGGGAAGAAATTTCCAGCAATGGTCATCATCATGCCCTTCTTTCTTGCAATGCTTGCAAGAAATATTATCTTCCTTTCTTGTCACTGAATTTTCTTTCTTTCCATTCCCCTTCCCTTTGTCCTGCTTTCTTGAAGACAATTCCCCTGATACACCAACTCTTGTTTTCCCTGCCTCCATGTATGTTGCTTGAATCAAAACCTCATCAATATTAGTAGGTCCAAACATAAATACAGTGTTACGAATATGTGTAGGTAAACCTCCTATATACTTCATAAGAGTTTCTTGGGTATGTAATGGAATGTCTAACATTAATGCCATCTTACGAAATTCATCTGTGTATTATTGCACTGTTTGTCCTTTTCTTAGTTTAAGACCTTTCCATTCAATTAAATCCTTCTATTTATAAACCAAAGGACAAAATTTCTTTCTAAGTGTAGAAACAAAAAATCGCCATGCCGGAAATAAATTACCCACTTGTTGCGTGCCATTTTGCAACTTGCTTTGCCACCAGATGAGTGGTGTGCCTGCAAATTGAAGCGATGCCAATTTGATTTGAGTTGCCTCATCTTTGATTTGTTGCACAATGCAATAAACTTCCATCTATCTGACCCAGTTATCAACCATCTCTGCATTGACTTCACCATCATACATGGGCAATTCAAATTCCACATCAATCTTAAGTAAAGGCATATCCTATTTATGTTTGTGGACATGCTTTCTTGCGGTGTATTTGGAACTTGTAATTGAAGAAGAAGAAGTTGATGGAGACGAAGGAGGTGAAGGAGGAGGTTTAGGAGGATCCTCTCCTTATTCACTTTTGGCCTTTGAATATTCACCTAGAATCGGTCTCTTCCGCTCCAAGTAATCGTCATATAAAACCTTCATCATCTCCAACATGGCGAAGAAGGTATTTCGAAACTCTACCTCATCATGAGAAAGTCCTTCTGCCGATGCCATCTTATTAATTTGATAAGTTCTCTTTCTTGATCCAATCTAAGGATTCTCTTCAACAAGATCACCTTCACCATGATTCAACTTTTCCCTGGTAATCATGAAAACTCAAAAACCAATCGTCAACTAGCTCTGATACCACTTGATCCGAAAATATCTTTTAAAGACTATGGTTGAGTTTTAAAACATGAGTTCATTAACCATTTAAGAAATTGATCAAAGAGGAATAATTGATGATGTAACATGGAAACCATAATAATTTATATAGATATGTAAATAATCATAAAGAAACAACAAACCATAACAACAAAGTTGTTAACGAAGTTCGACAATATTGCCTACGTCTCCGGGCCTTTCTCTTAGTGGGTGAGGCTTTATTATTTCTATTCAAATATTTGAAAGTACATCAGAAAATTTTCAAATGGATTACATACTGATCTAGTTGTGTTCTTATAGATCTCAAGAACCCAACACAACTGACAACACTGAAAACAGATGAATGAAGCTCCCAGAAATGGCCCACAAAGTTGCTCTCCTCAATGGCTTCCCTGCATAAAAATGGCTTTGACTGTCAAATTCATCAGAATTTCTCCTTCTTTGAACCTATCTAAGGCTGCCAAGAACCTCTGGTTTATATAGTCTTGAATTTGGAAACCAACTCCCAACTTGCTCCCAAGATCTGGCCTAAAAAAGAGCTCCAGATCCTCTAATAATGGCCAAAATCTCCCAAAAAAGGTTAAAAATCAATCAAATTTATAACATATAGTTTAAAACCCCACTTTTGGGCTAAAATTGGGTGCAACCCCTGAATTCCTGGGCTCCTGGTCATATGCGCACCCTCCATGTGGCCCTGGGCTAGATGGTGCTAATTCTTAGCCCCCTGTCTCGACTCTTGGTCCTATGCGCATGGCCATATGGCCACGCCCTAAGCCTCCACACTCCTACATTTGGTTAATCCCCTTGGTTTGTGCCCCTTGGTCCTGTGGCTACAACCCATGTGGCCATGTCCCATACTCCATGTGCTCCACATAACTCCCAAGTCTGTAGCCTTGGTCGGATGAGGCTGGCCCCTACCGACCGGGGCTTATCCCCTAAACTCATGCCAAAAGAAAAAGAGAATGGACATATGTAATAGTGAAAGAGGGGACTGGGGCTAGGCCCCAACCCTTTTCTTCGCGGAAATTACATTGCTGCAAGCTTAAATATAAGTTTTAAAACTTATATTATAAGAACTAATGTGGGCGGGCTGGTATCCCAACCCTGCCAAAACCATTCCCAATGCTTGGAGGTCATGGGTTCGACTCTTGTGGAGTCCATAAAATTTTTCCACAACCAACCAATGGAGGGGTGCCACATGGCAACCCATGACTGGGCCACGTGACACCATAACACTTTCCATCAAACATACATGTGTCAAGATGTGATTCACCCAACTATCTGCCAACACTTGCCTAGTCATCATGCCAACGCACCTGCCACATCACTGTAATTTCATACGTACTGTATGGTTAGCTTCCATGTCATAATTGTATGGACTGTACAGTCACCAAAAATTTTCATGTTTGGTAAAACGAACAGAATGTGATATCTTGCTCATACGACGCCTGTTTGAGCTCGTTCAAGTTGCGTTGGGTTTGTAACAACGATGGATATGCACACATCCATTTTGAAGCTATTCTAAGAACTTTGATTTTTAGGCCTTCCTAGACCCATTTTGGTTCCTGGATCCATTTTGGATCACTCATACATAATAGTGTATTTCCATTATTTATCCCCATAATAATGGATTTTGAAGGACCATGATCTCAACAAATCATTCACATCATGTTAGTTCATACTCATGCCTTAGTACCCATCATCATTATTGGTGGGATACCTCACATTTGTTAGGGATTTTCATTATAAATTTAAGACAAGATGATTTATTTGATGCTCAAAACATATTTATTGACTTGGTGAGAACCGTGACATAAAAAAATAATTCTAGTCCTAAAAACCCATATTTTTGGGTCAAAAACACCAAAATTGACCCCCGAATAAAAAAACAGTGCCACCGATAGCATTTTTTTCATGGTTGCGATTTACCATCTTTTATAACCGTGGCCTTAACAACATCGTAATGTTCCAAAAAAAACCTTAAAATCAACCCACAAATAAAAAAGTGGCACTAACATTATGTTGTTCCATACACTACAACCCTCCATTTTCTTGTATTCTACCTATATACTTCCTCAAGAAAATGGGGCCCCTTGTATTTTCCAACTTTGAAAATCTCCTCAACTTGTATATTCTTAATGTATTCTTCCCCTTGCTGTCAACATGCTCTTCAAGCTTCAATTCTCAACCAATTTTACATCTTTCAAATTGGAGCTCTTAATTTTTTTTTAAGTTAAGTCTTTTTTAGTTTTTAGACAAGTTGATGAAAACTCCTCTGATGTACATCAGAGAAGTTACCACCAACTCCTTCGATGGTCATCAGAGGAGTTTCCTCCAACCTCGCCAATAATCTTCGACCAACCTTGTGTTGTTCCTTCCGAATGGTCTTTCCATGGTATATTTTATGTCAACCCCTTTGATTCTATCAGAGGAGTTTCCTTATTCTCTTCCGATGAGTATCGACACATTTCATGTTGAGTCCTCCGATGAACATTAGAGGAATTCCCACAAATTTCTCCGATGTACATCAAAAGACTCTATAAAAACTTTACCCATATTTCACCCATGTCATTTCATGCATTAAATGTGATCTAATGTTATAAAAGGATCTCTACCCCCCTCGCATCGTATACCTTTGTCTGTGAATAGATTGTCGAAACAACTCTTCCGTCAAGCTACCGAAGAGACGGATATTCTCAAGCACTGAACCTTCAAGAAATCAACATCCTCCACGTGTCTACTTCTCTCCAGATAATACCTAAACATAGCTATACCTTATTATTTCATTGGTATATTATGTAAAGTTTATGATTTTAAATTGTGCCACCTTCCTGTGACTAACCATGGCATTTTTCCCCTTTGACTATCCCATTTGATCAACCCTTGCCATTTTTTCATCATTGATGGATATATCTCAACCCAAGCATGGGTCCCACAATAGTTCTTGTCCTAACGCAAATTTTTTTCATCAACGTCGAACAACCCTAGCTACTATCACAACGGGGTAGCTATCTTACTTCCCTTCCCCTCCCTTCCACTCTGAAAAGTGACTAGTCTTGCACACTCGACCCCGATTCAATTCTCCTAATACGCAAGGTTAAACTATGAACACTCAGACCTAAGGGCTAAGACAAAACCCATCATATTCACTTGACCAAATTGTTAATAAATAATCACGCGAACCACAACTTTCAACCTCGTAACCTAAACTGAACCCTACATCAAGACTTAGCACTTTCTCAATACAAATTTCATTGTTTTCATAAGTCATCATATGAACCTATCTAATTCCATGGGAATATTTCCCATTAAATTTTTTGATGACTATCGACACAGTTTATATAAACTTCTCCAACTCATGCCTAGAATGTTCAGAGTACTTTAGACTAACTTCTCTGATACATCGAAGGATTTCACGCCAACTCTCCTGTCACATTTAAAATCCTATTGACTCCCTTCCCACCAAATAATTCGATGGTCATCATAGATCCTTTTCTTAAATTATTTGATCTGTGTACTAGTTCATTGACACAGATTGCATTAACCCCTCCAATTATCATTGAAGCAGTTCATAGGAACTGCTTCGATTTGGAATTTTGAGCTTCCTTTAATCCAATTTATTCTCTAACTTCCACAAAATTTCTCACCATGCCTTATATCATTCGATCATATTTAGATGAAGATTCTCCACCCAATATTATCTCAAGAGAATCTTCGGGTATTTCTTATAAGACACTTAGACATAATTTTTCTAGCTGAATATTTATCAGTTATGGTTTTTCCTTCATATTAATCCCATGTTTTCCTTGCAGGTTAATATATATCCTCAAATAAGAAAGTGATCAACAAGACATATGGAATTGGCCAACAGATCAAAGATGAACCAGATATGCTAGGGGCCATGTACAATGATACCTCTGAAATCCTAGATAAGGAAGGGGATGTACTCAGATGGGGATATGTGTATCATATGCTAAAAAAGAAGAACTTTTCCACCGATGTCAAGGATCAAGATGAACTGAAGATCTTCAAAAGAATCAAAAGGTCTGGAATATTCAGAATAGCAACCCACATTGTTGTGTTCCCTTGCATTGAAGCCATCACTTGGATATTGAAGCACATATATTTGGAGAACATATATGTTTGTAACTTTAGAGGGACCCCATAGCATCATTTCACCCTGAAGACTTAGAAAATTTCTATCATATCGAGAAGGGGACTAATAAGTTAGAAAACAAACTTCTCTCTGAGTTCAAACACATAGCCAAGGATTTATGCCCTAGGTGGTACAAGTCGAACAAGAAATTCAAACTTAGACACAAGGGATGATACCCTATGACTACGCTAAGGAGGCCTTATCAGTACATGGTAGCCATTCTATGCAAGTTATTCCAGGAACAAGATGCTTCCCATTTCTCCCTATCATACATGCCACTGATTTATTTTTGTGTGGACAAAGGATTATCATTCAATCGGGATGACATCTTATCGATCGATTTGACAGAAGCCATCATGAAATTTGTAAAATCTCTGTGGGGAACTTACCCAAGTTTCCACATGTCTTCATACCTCATCAAAATCATGTGCATATCCCACCAATACCCAAAGATGGGATAGAAATGGCTACCATCAGACACGTCCATTCATATATACTGCAAAGTGATCTAGGAGCAAAAGCACAAGACAAAGTACCAGAAGATCTATGAGCACTTTTTGGCTCATGTGTACAAGTTCAAATTTGTCACACCATCCCCATGTATGATCGACAATGTGATAAATTTCATAAAAAGGATCGAGGATTGGTACCTTATGGAGCACTTTACTTATATCAGGGTGTATGACCCCATGAAATCACCTCATCTCCTCCCTTGGTTTGTACCAGACAAGCTAGTACTCCATGTGGTGGAATATCAAATAGTGATCCATGGAGTAGGAGGAGTGTTAAACTGAGCCAAGAAGGAAATATGGTCACCACTCCCATTCTACATTGGTTTCTACTCATTTTCAAACACTAAGCAAGCACAAGAAGAAGTAAATACCTTTCTCTCTTACCATTTTGGAGAGGAGAGGTTCATGAGGCATGACCCAAAGGAAGTCATAAAATAAAATTACAATAAGATAGGCCTACCTTGGGAATATACAACAAAAGTTTGGAAAGAATAAGAGGTGCATTGCAATGCTAGAACCTACGATGAGGTCAATTTCAAAATATTAGGAAAACCTTTAGGAAGAATTACAGATGAGGAAAAGGAAAGAGAAGAGGATAGAAATAAAGAAAAAGAAGGGACAAAAATTGAGACATCTCTTGCTTCCGTTTCTACACAATTAGGATCCCTAGATGAGGAAAAGACACTAGTGGATAGAAAAAGAAGAAATAAGGAAAAAGTCCACAAGAAGAATAATGACACTTCCAAGAAGAAAAGGGAAGGTGATAAAGCTAAATAAAAATGTTATGCAACATCCACAATTGAAGAAAAAGAAAAGGAGACTTCCCAAAAGGAATTCAAACAAAAGGTGGCAGCAGGAAAAGCTACAACAGATGCAACAATAGCGACAACAATGAAAGAAAAAATAAAGAAGGAAGTTAAGGAAGTTGTATAAAAGTCAACATAAGAAGAACAAAGGAAAAAGGTTAAGGAATCTAGAAAAAGTGAGACAGTCCCAATGGACACTGATATCCCTAAGATATCAACATTTAGTGCCAACGGACACTCATAATTCAACAGACTCAGTTTGGGACTCGGTACTCCATTCATGCCAAATGATGTACCCAACCGAAGGAAATTCATATACGACAAAGCATCAGGGAAAATTGTACAAGAATAAGAAAATAAGGTATCGGTAACAACGGGGAGCCTGATTTCAGTCATTATCTAGACCCCCATAACAAAAAGCGTTAGCAAGGATCTAGTAGCCGTAACCTGAGATGGATCCGATTTTTGTAGTGCCATAGAGGATAATGTCTAGAATTTACACCAATAGAATATGGTAAAGGAAGAAATAATTAGGGAGCATGAGGGGAAGCTTTGACAGGTAAATATCGACGAGGTCAGCCTCTAGAGTTTAGAAGAAATCATATAAAAAGTCAGGACTGAGCTCAAAGAATCCTTTATCGACATATATGCTCACCTGCAAATGTTCTAAGACTTAGTTTTTATCATCATTAACCAACATAACACTGTGCAAACCAAGCTCACATAGTTCAATATTATTTGGGAGGGAATGAACAACATTGATACATGGATTTTAGAAAATCCTAATGCATCGGCTAAACTCTATCGTCCCTCAACTAGGGAAAGAAAAATCTACGCCTACGCACTAGACCACTGCCAACAAGCGGGAAAAAAGAAATAAAAAGAAATGACAAGATCAATATCAATCTGTTCATGCATACACAAAGTAGCAAAAGAACTACTCAAGTTATGTTGATTGCCCCAACTAGAGGAGCTTGGAAAAAATATTATAATGGAGGAACTAGTTGACAAGGTACATGAAAACACTAGTCGTTGACGAGGAGTCACTGAGGAAACCACCACAATAAAAACAGACCTAACAGAACAACATGTAATTCAACTGAAAAATGTCCATACTATGGTTCAGGCATTCATTAATGCACTATCAAAATATATGCAGACCCTCGATGAAAACATAGTTATGCACACAACTACCATAGAAGAGCTCACATACCATAGAATCGTATATTTACATGATCAACTAGAAATTTGGGTGGCATACCGCCGAGACAAGAATTCGTAAAAGGACAAAATAAAAAATTTGAAATTGCCATTACCTACTCCCTATTTTTTCTTTTCTGAACTACTCCCAATTTTGTCTTTTATTTATACACTTGTCATTAAGAATAAGGGTGATGAATAGTTTTGTAACAAATTCTTTAATGAAATACACAGAGTCACGAGACAGTTAGGAAAAGGGGTATAAATAGAAGAAGAGACCCATTTTGAATGGGCTCTTCAAGCATTGTATAAACTCAAGAACTAATTCAAGGACATATATTGTGTGGATGAATATTGAGAAACCCTTAGGGCGAGTTTTCGAAAGAGAGAAGACCTTGTGTGTGTGGTTTTTTTTGCTGTGAACTATTTCAAGTGGAATTTTTACTGATCACATGGACTGTAAGATTAATGTTTGTTGATTGACTAATCTAATGCATGCAATGCTATTTTATAGTATTTTTGTTCTCTCTCATATTTATCAGTCCTGAGCTCATGAGTTGTAATGTATGCATAAATATAATTTAGACTTTTTCTGGTTATGTATAAGTATGCTCATGTTTCTAACTTTGCATCTCCATTTCAACTATCTGTGTGGGATCTTCAGTAGAGTTTAATTTCATCTATACTTCATCTAGTTACTATATTTTTCTCCTATCCAGGATAGGATAGGATATATTAGAAGTAGATTATATTTATTCTCATACATAGTCTTCATCTACATCTTCACATTGCATAACCATCCATCTTCACCCTCACCACCAACAATGGAAACCGAGCCAAATTACGGATGGGTTTCCTAAACCAAATGGTGCATAGTCTAATTGGGACTATGCACCAGGGAGTACCCCTTACTTTTGCAGGGCAGATTATTCCCCGTCAACAAAAAAATAACCTTTTTTTTTTAGTTTAAAATTACTTCTTTGAAACCATGAACTTCACAACTATTATGGTCGCAACCAAAATATTAAAATCAACCCTCAAGTTGACAAGTGGTGCTCCTAATAACACCTCCGCTTTTTTCTTGAGGGGTGGGAGAAGGTGAAGGGTGGGTGGGTGGCAGGGAGGGGGAACAGAGGGTGGGGAAGGGGGGACTAAGGTGGGTGGCACAGTTCCGCAAATTCCCCCTACAAACCTACATTTTTTTATTTTTTATTTATTTTGGTTTGTTTTACTCTTTATTTAATTACTTGTGTGAGTTTATTATGATTTTTTTATCATAATTTTTTTGTTGAAATGTGTTTTGTTTTTCTTTAAAAAACAATCAAGAGGGTGTTTTTTTTTTTTAATTTTAATTTTTTATTTTTATAAAAAAACCTTTTTTTTTCTTCTTT
>ML779857.1:356242-409429 GCA_009831015.1 Picea engelmannii
TTTAATAATAAAAAAACATGTTTTCCTCTTATTTTTGGGTTTTTTTTTTTCTTTCTTTCCCATTAGAATCCTCTAGGTTCATCTCAATTTTACTATGTAAGCCTTGTATCACCTCAATTGCTTGAATTTTTAATTTGTGAAAATACTTAGCCATACCTAAACCAAGAAATCCTAGTTTGGATCCTCCTTGGCTTAATCATCCAGTCGTCGCCTTGGTCCCAACAACACCTCCTCATCTAGTCAGCCACACATTTTGGATAATTTATCCCACGTATCGATGCCCTTGATATTCTTTTTGTCTGTTAAGGGTTTTATAGATTTTCCTATAGTCGTTTCATAGACAAATCTGATGGATTCATTTATGGGTATTTTGGTCTATCTCAACATGTTGATCTTGATGTATTATGTTTTCCATAATTTGTGGCCCTCTATGCATGAAATTACAATTCTAGAAAGGATTTTTTCATGTCTTTAGATGAGTTTTTGATTATCATCCTAGTTATCTCTAATGTCATTGTAGCCATGCAAGGAACACATTTTGGCTCTCATAACTTGTATAGAGAAATTCATACAAACATATACGTCACCCTTGATGAAAACCAAAAAATTGTTTTATTAAGGAAATTGTTGCATAAGGACCTCCCTCTACCTGCTAGCAAACCTCCTCCCTATAGAGATAAAGAGCTTCATAAGTGGATTGAAGAATCCATTGCAAATTTTGTTTTCATCATAGCATATGAGCATTGATCAAACAATCAATACACTTATGCAGACCATCATAGACCTTTTCCATGCCCAAATGAGAAAAGTACTAACTTTCAAATATGCGGCATTTATTTCCAAGTCAATAAGGGAGAAACTATCAAATTTTAACACCAACAAAGTGTTCCAATTACCTATCTAGTTGTTTTACTTGTACATTTTTACCAGCGATCCTCTTTAACTAACATGGTTTCCAATGGATAGAATTATCAAAAACATGAAGGGATATAGGGATTACATCAATAGTTTCATGTTTGTTGTATTCTCTGTGATCAAGGATAAGATTCATGCAAGAATTCGAACTAAAGTGAGACTCTATCTACAAGTGGGCATAGAAGTGAGAAGAAGGGATTAGTTCTTGCGAGGAGACTACACTATTGTTGGGGTTTACGTGTATGATCTCATTCCATATGGGCTCCAAATCATGTTGACCCCTAGTTTATTTTTCTTGGAATATATTAGATAGAATAAGAAGTGGATGAGAAATGTTTCATGTGGTTTAAGAAGAAGGGTATGTGACATATCTTATCTCTTTGTGTGAATATGGATTTAATCATCCTAAGGGGTGCCATAAAATTGTGAATATATTGTCTTCTTTCAAGTTTCCTATTGATATGAAACATAAATATGATCCCTAATTTTTCATTCCAAATGCTAGGGGAAATCAAAGTTTTGGGCCTCAATACCATGAAATTACACTAGAAATTGAAAATATGGAAAATAGAGAGTCACGCGAAGAGGTGCACAAAATCATGTTGAGTATTGAGAAAGAATTGAAGGAATTGACTATACTAGAATTTCTAGATCTAGTGGTAGAACAACCACTGCTTTTTCACATTTCACTTTTTATAGCAAATATGATCAAAGACATGCCAATTACGATAAACTTATTTCCCTACCACATGATAGAAGGGTTGAACTCCTAGAAGTCAATTTTTTGTTGACATAAATAGGGTGCAAGGAAAGAGAAGGAAAAAGCATAATTACTGACATAAGGACAATGGTGTTGTTTCCCTCAAGGGAATTAATGCTACCTCATTCATACCATTTGCTTCACATAATGGAGAGTATAAAGGAAATCCTAGCTTTCCAATCCATCAAGATGAAGTCATTAGAGCATTTAATCATAATTATGAAAGTATTGATACAAATGATCTGAACTTGGCCTCCCGTGGGTAGTTTGAACTTCCATTATGCAATTTTTTTGGCATGTTTGCAACAAAACTAGAGGAAGGTTTTATTGGGAAATATATGGATCTTACTCTCATGACAAAATTCACTATAGTTAAGGTAGGGAGTTAAGGGCATTCTTCTTTGGAAGGGGAAAGGAGACCTAAGAGATAGAAATGTATTAAAAAAATGTAGGAGTTGGTAAACTTGAAGTTAGAGGCCAAAACGAAGCTCAACAATGTGATGGAACTGGTAGAAAGATGAATAGGAATTGTCTTAAGAAGTGGACCATGAAAAAGTTTGAACCTATGGTTGGATAGCCTCCCTGCATTATGAATTTGGAAAAAGGATGGTTGGTTTGGGTTTTCAAAACAATGGTTGAGGTAAAATATATCTTGCACAATAGATGGAAGTGGAGTTCTTAAAAATTATTTATGAAAAAATGGCATGTGGATTTTGATGTTAGAAGTGGTTATGTTGATATCCTTCATGTATGGGTTCACATTCTAGGTCTTCCACTTTCTTTATGGTCTAAGGATATGTTTGAAGAAATAGGGAATTCTCTTGGATCATACTATGAAGTTGACTAAGCCTTTCGGGATACAAGGCGCTACGATATCGAAAGAATACTAGTGGGATTAGAGACAAACAATGGTTTGGTGGAGGAAATGGTTGTTGGAACATAGGTAGACCCAGGGTTGAACGCTTAACAACTCACCACCAAAACCCCAACTACCGACGCTTAACTCTCTCTTGATATTGGAGGATTGTATCTTCCACTTGGAGGTTTATCCCTCCCTTTACATTTGGAAGCTGTAGCTACCTTTGGAAGTCATTACTTCCCTTGAACAATAACTATTGATTATTTCTCATATATTGTACATGGTGTATTGTGGTGTATTGATGTAACTCTTATACTATTGTTCATTACTCATTGGATATAGTTGAATGGTTTAAGTATAAGTTGAAAAAGGTTTTAAATTATACTTGATACTGATTCACCCCCCTCTCAGTAACAACATTACAGGACGCAGGTGTCTGTAACCAGGTTGGGACACAGATATGTGATAATAACACCGCATAGAGTATTCTGTTAACACTTAGGAAGTGAAATGAATTAGTTTATTTACCTTATTAACATCACATAACATAATATAAGATATATCTAGCACAGTAATAACAAACATTATGCACCTCAAACACTTATCACTTAGCACTATGAATCAGATCTATCATTTAACATAAGAATTTTTTTTAAGAAAAAACATACATATTCATTACACATTCTAATATAAGCACTAAGAAAAACATAATAGAGATAACATTGCACGAAGAAAACCATAAGACACCAGATATGTGTGGTTCACCCCAGTGTGGGGCTACATCCACCAATTGCTTCGCCTCTTTATTATTCATCTGAATCTTACATTCATTCATTCCTATGCACTAGGCCACATAGTCAAGCTTCACACCGGAAAGGAGATCTGTGCACTAAGCACCGGATCCTCCTTGCAAAAATAGGTCAAGGCATAGAGCCAACTCTCTATCAAGCACAAAGACTTAACACACGTACATTCTATTAGCACCAGAAGTCACCTTTGGATTGCGGTAGAGGTAAGCCTGATACCCATCAGAGTTTTATGTCACGGATTTGGTTATAAAAAGGGTCAAATGGGTGTAGTCTCAAGAAAGTATCGTCTTAAGTCAGAAAAATGGACTGATATGCACAAGCAAGTGAGGTCTTAGTTTAACTTCAGACATTAAGTTGTAATAAGGGTGAGTAGGAGGAAGACTTCGTTGAGAAAATGTAGAGGTCTGCCAAGGACATCAAGTCTTTTAGCATCCCAAGGGGGAACGATTTAAACACAAGAAATTCTTGAATTTAAATCTCGAAGAAACTGAAAGAAACTGTAACAACACTATAATCAAACTTTCACCATAATGAAGTCACAATAATTCATGTGAATTAGTCAATCATGAACTCTTTCAACATCGGAGGGAAACAAGAGGGAGCGAGGAAGCTGACTGTCATTAAACAAGAAGTATCAAATACAGATACATAACCAAAAGCTAGAGGCTTTACTAAAAATTTACAATACAGGAGCTTTGCTCTATGATCAACCTTTACAAAATATAAAACTGAGTATATATACTCCAAGAAATTTTCTCCATTCAGAAGCACGCTCTGGTCATGCATTCAAGGCTTTGCGTCTTCATCTTCTCCTATCAGAATGAACTTACATTCTTCTATCATACGTGATCTCACATCAGTAAGGTATACAGGGAAATTTGCTTACAGGGGTACCACAGGCTGACGGTTCAGTCCCCGCGATTGGGTCTTCCATGCCTTCCATTTCTGGGGTGAAACGAGGTTTCAACTACCTCCCCCTACTTCCATTAACGACCTGCATCGGGCTTGGGATGGATTCTCACTCCCGTGGATATCCAAGTGAGAAATCAACTGCATTGAGTCAAATTTGGTGCCTTGAGGTCATAAGGATCCTTCTCTGTGACCAACTCGGGCACTCTGATTCTTTTCATAGATCCCTTTCATCACCCTACGTGATCATGGGCTATGAACTTGTGCTTAAATAAATGGAATTTCGGGACTTCTCATATCGGGAGTTCTCACTCCCCTTGATTCACAATGTTTTGATGCTCAAATCAATGAAATGGTCCATCTGAACCAATGATGGGATCTGCCCTGACTCTAACGACCACAATTGGTTCCTCGAATGCTTCTGCCTGTCACTGGCATGCGCCTACTTTCTCTATGGCCTAACTTTTCGATATGACCTCGGTTATGATCATGGGCCCAACTCATAGGCACATCACAATTTCATGTTTCACGATTTCATGAGGTGCTTTATGCTCAAACATCTAAATCATGAAATTGTGATCCCTCAGATTAGGTGCCACGTGTCTCCTGTGATTGGACGTTCCAGATCGCATCAACATTTCGATTCTCGTGACTTCGGGCTATGGATGCACCTTTATGATGAGAACCCCGAACTCTCGATTCACGATCCTCTAAAAATTGCTAATGCCAGATCAATGACCCTTGACTTTTCTCGATCGGATGGCCATGATGGCCTCACAATTTCAGACCTATGACTGGCATTATACTTCATGAAATTCCATGATTTCTCTCACCTGATGGTTGTCAATCTAATCTGTTTGATGGATCTGTGTCATTGAAAACTGACTTTTTCCTGCTTGCTTGATTTGTGTCCACATCAAACCGTTTTAAGTGTTGTGCTTGGTGGTTGTGACTGGGGTTTGTGAAAGGCTACTTGGATGATTGGATGAAGGCTCGGGAAGCTAAAAGGATTAGCGACAAGGATAAGGAGAAAAGTGATCGCTGCTAGGGGGAAAACAAAAGGGCTTATGACCAATATCTTTCAGGTGATCTGATGAGGAAAACAGGTGGATCAACGAGTGGAAGAAAACAGAAGGAAACTATAAGCTAGGAAGAGAAAACTACGATCGTGTCTACAAAGGAAGAAAAATGGACAAAATTACAGACTTAGGTAGAATCCACAACTCGCAGGCTTTTGAAAAATTTATGTGCTAACATTAGGCTCCATGGGGGATAGAGTCCTCCCTGCGAGGCTCTAAGAACTCCTTTCGCGGCTTCAGTGCCTTGGTGTTGGGTTGTGGAGTCTTGTCTTAAAACAAAACAAAGTAAACATAAAACATGAATGATATTTATAATGGTGGGATGCCAAATGCGGCCTTAAACAAAAAACATTTTTAGGAAGTTCCCATTTACTGGGCCACCAAAAACTTCATCTCCCTCCAAATTTTGCAACTTGTAAGTATTGTTTGGAAATGCTTCAAAAATATTGAAGGGACCAATCCAAAGGGCATCAAATTTTCCATGCTTGGCTTTGTCTTGTCTGGGTGCATCCCATTTGAGCACTAGGTCTCCTACTTAGAAATTATATTTCCTCACCTTTCTATCAAAGACTCTCTTTATCTTCTGCTAACGGTCGTGGGCTCTATTCATTATCTTATCTCTATTCTATTGGACTTCTACCAACTGATGAATTCTCCTGATCATGTTATCAGGCTCTTCTTGGCAGTTTCGAAAGAATTTGGCTACAGGTAGGGCAAGATGAGAAGGAAAAACTTTCTCCGTCCCATATACAAGCTGGAAAGGAGAGATGCCCAGGGACCTCTTTGTCGTCACTCTATCAGTCCATAGAGAAAATTTGAGCTTAATTTGAATCCCATGCTTTCTTGTTATCCTCTATTATTATTTTGATGATATTTACCAGGCTTTTGTTAGAGGATTCTGCTAATCCATTGCCTTGGGGATAATAGGGGGTAGAGTGAATTAGTGAAATTATGAATTTCTCACAAAACCTAATCAATGGTTCATCTTTGAAGGATGCAGCATTGTCAGTGACAATTCTGGTCGGGCAACCAAACCTTACTATGATATCCTCTAGAAAACCAATGATCACCTTATGAGAAGCGTTCCTCATGGGGATAACCTCTATCCACTTGGTGAAGTAATCAGTTGTAGTTAGGATCCACCTATGTTGACTTATTTAATGAGGATGAATCTCCCCAATAAAATCCAGGTCCCACTGCTGAAAAGGTCCTGAGGCTACCACAGGTTTTAATGGAAGAGACCTGAGTTGTCGCTTCTCAGAGAATTTATGACATTTGATACATGCCCTAAATTTTGCACATACATCAGTAAATAGAGTAGGCCAGTAGTACCCATCCCTGAGGATTTTGTATGCAGTGGTTTTCCAAAATTAATGTCCCCCATAGAGGCTATCATGGAAATCAAATATAATTTTCTCGGCCTCTTGTGGGTCCAAACATCTCAGAAGTATTCTTAGAGGGTCTTTCCAATACAAAACTTGGTCAATAAGGCAATATCTGATTTCTTTGAGATTTAAATATCTTTCCTTTCTCCTTCCCATACCATCAGGGGGCCTCAACTCTTGCATAAAAAATATAATATCTTTATACCAGGTGCATTATGTTAATGGGGGTCTGCCTGAGCATTTGTATCAGACAACTCAGCCTGTTGATTTTCTGAGTAATTATTAATGAATTTTATCCCCAAAGCTTTGCAATTGGATTCAGCCAGCAGCTTGGCTAAACCTTTACCTTTGATCAACTTGGTGGGCTTGATATCTAGATCAAATTCAAGGATTTTGGCAATCCATCGGCTTCTCCTCCCATCTATGTCTGACTGAATGAGAATTTCTCTAATGGTAGTTGAAGGAACATATGCGATGAATTTTGATTGCAGGATATAGATTCTGAAATCTTTGAGAGATTTAACCAAAACATATGTCTACTTCTCCATGATGTTGTATTTCACCTCAGTGTCTCTCAATGCCCGAATGAAAAAGGAAATGGGTTGCTCCAATCCTTCAACATTATTATGCAACAGAACAACCGCTACAGTTTCAAATGAATCGAATGAAAAAACAAGAAAATTCATTGAGTAATCAGGACTAATAAGCACAGGTGCTTCATTCAAGGCCTTCTTTATCTGATAAAGGGAATTTTAAGACTCGACAGTCCATTTGACTTAGTTTCCTTTCCTCAACATGGTTGTTATAAGCTTTACCATCTCAACAAAGTTGGAAAAAAACCTCAGAAAATTATTTTTTCCCAATAAAGACTGGACTTCTTTCCTGGATCTCGGGAGTGACAAGGTTTGGATTGCTTCAATTCTAATGGGATCAATCCTAACTCCCTCAGCTGATACTATGTGGACCAACAATTTTCCCTCCTTCATGGCAAACATAGACTTCTTGGGATTTAAGGAGAGACCAAATTTCCCGCATTTAAGGAAAACCCTTTTAAAATGCTCACGGTGCTCTCTATTTGATCTAGAGAAGACTGTGATATTGTCCAGATAGATGAACACAAACTTGTCCTTTTCTCTGATGGAAGCAATATCCTTGGCTCTCTGAAAGGTTTCCCCTGCATTCATCAATCCAAAGGGAATTTTGGTGTACATGAAAGTACCCCAAGGAGTGGTGAAGACTGTCGTTTCTCTATCTTCAGGTAGAACAAAGATATGATTATATCTCGAAAAGTCATCAATCATGGATAACCTTGATGTGCCAGTTACCCTTTGTAATATGTGTTTCATTTTTGGAAAGGGGTAATTATATTTCTTTGAGATCTTGTTCAGGTTCCTAAAATCGACACAAAGTCTGATTTCCCCACGTTTCTTTCTCACTGGGACCAAGTTGGCCACCCACTCTGAATATCTCAAGGGCATGATGATCTAGGAATCCAACAACTTCTTTACTTGTGTCTCCATGATAGTCAGTAACATAGGATTAATTTGTCTCAATTTTTGCCTAAATGGTTTGGCCTCCTCCCTCAGTGGGATATTTTTCTCAATGATGTTGGTGTTATATGTTATGTGGTCTTCATAGATCTAGGAAAACACATCAACAAATTCCTTTAATAGCTCAGCATACTCGGCCCTTTGTTCCCTTGACAGGATTCTTGACTGTTTGACAAACTTTGGATCTTCTTCTATACCAATATTGCAGTCAGCAACATCAACACCCTCATCTGGACCCTTACACTTTACAGCCACATCGTTCCCATCGAACAATCTTTCCAAAGGAACTAGTCCCTTTGGAATGTGATTGCTAGGAAACTAAACAATATGGTGATTAGCAATTTTATTCAGAAATACTTCAGGGGGAGGGTCACCCTCGGAATCATGATCCTGATCGATGTGTAGTTCATAGAACTCATCAATTGAATCAAGAAATCAATTGGTTTCAAGATCATCCTCGAACACCTTCCAATGTTTGATATTATTAGGTACAAAGGGTCTATATCTAATCTCAACATCATACCTGAGCTTAGGTTACAGTGGGATCCTGAATTGTCTTGCTGATACAACCAGAGAATCAAACATGACATTTTTCTCTCTTGGAATAAATGAAATATTGAAGGCCAAGAAAAAAATGTCAATTAGGTCCCACGCTTCATTTCTATATGTTCTGAGCCTGGGATGCTTAGCTTGATACAGATTTCTAATTTGATTGACAATCAATTCTGCATCTCCAAACATAGATATTTCCTTGATCCCCATGTCCTTTGCAGCCCTTAAGCCCAAAACAAGAGCTTCATATTCTGCCACATTATTGGTGACTTCAAATTCCAGCTTGTACGATAGAGATATAATTTCTTGAGAAGGTGAAACAAAAATCACTTTGGTGCCTGCAACGTCCTTAGAGAAGGCCCCATCAAAGAACATATTCCAAACAAAAGTGCTCGGAGGAGAATTCTCACGAAGGGTAATGGGATTTATGATCTCAAGGGGAGCTTCAGGGGAATCAGTGAGTTGTAGCAAGCTGGATCCCAAATCAATATCAAGGGAAAAAATAGGGTGATTGGTGGGGTCTGCTGCATCACTGATAATGTAGGCCAAATGAGCCTCTCTATACAGTCTCTTATGCTCTCCTCCAAATACATGAATGGTAGCATATGTGAGCTCCATGTGTAAGGTTCCCCCAAGTATCTTTATCCAAGATCTTGATAACAACATGCCAAACTTGGGTGGAACGTCAGCCGCTACAATATCCATGACCAAAATTTTCATGGGTAGTTGGAACAAGGTCACCACCAAATCTTTGATGACCCCAAGACATTGCATCCTCCTCAAATCAAAAGAATATAAATCATGATAATCTTTTGTGATTTCTAATCTGATTTCCTCCATGACAATCTTGGGCATGAGATTATGAGACACCCCATAATACATCAAATAGTTATGCATCACCTTATCATGTATGTTCAGGGATGTGTAGAAAGGAGGGGATGAATCATATCTATCTTCAACCATAGGACCTAAAACAACTGAGGGATTTTCATCTTGAAGATTCACTGAGTTTGTGGAATGGAAGGGTGGCTTGGAATGCAACAGTTTAGAGAGGGACCTTTTGAAGTCTTCATGCTTGACTAGCTCTGAAAGGGGAACAAGGATTCTGATCTTCTGAATTTCATGCTCAAAGCTAAAGGAGGAAGGGAGATTCAAAATTTCTCTCACCTCTAGGACAGGATCTTTGGCTATGGGTGGGGGATTCTAAGCTTTCTTTTCTTTGTTGATGTTCATTGCGTCTCTAGCAGGATTTTCTTCTCTAGAGAGTTGATCAAGGATGTTAGAATTCTCTTTTCTCTTCTTAGACTGGAGGTTGTATTTGTTGGGGGCATTATTTTCCTTCTCCCCCTTACTCATCTCATTTATTTGGCTATCTATGAGGGACTCCTTGTATGAAGATTGAGTTAAATGGGGAAAAGGGGAGGTGTCCCCAATACTATGGATCTATGGATCGAGCTCCAACTCTTTTCCCTTCCTCTCTTCATCAATAAAAATATTTTTTTGGAGAGGGGTTTGAATTTTCTGATCATTTATATCTCTGTCTCTTTGTTCCCTGGACATAATCTGAGGAGCATTGTTGATTGGCCTCCTGAATTTTCCTATGTTATCGATATTTTGAGGATTTATGTATGTCAGGCTCCCCTCTACTTCCAATTTCTCCATTCTAGTTGAGAGTGATTTCAGTAACTTCGTTACTTCATCCATTTCGGGGGGGAAAACAAAGGATCCGAAGGTGTAGGCTTCTAATCTCTTCCTTGGTATGTCTTTATCAGCTTTATTCCCAAGTTGGTTGGCTGCCAACACATTATATTCCACTTCTAGGGCTACATCTTGCATATGAGCCAGGGAAGTAACTCTTCTCTCTCTGAGCAGGAGGCAGAAATTGGGGTCAAAAGAAATAGCATAAGTGATTTTGGCAGAGGCTTTTGTAGGCTTTATCTCAGCAGGGATCTTGTTGTACATTTTTTTGAATCTTTTGGAGAAATCAGAGACAAATTCTCCCTCTTTTCTCTTCAGGGACCCAAACTTTGTGATATAATACATAAAATCTTTTTTATCCCCCACCTACCTCAGGAAGACATCATCTAGAGCCTCAATACCAACAATAGATCTAGGGGTCAATCCCCTAAACCACTTCCTAACCTCACCGTCGAGGCTTTGGACAAAGACTCTCATTCAGACGTCTTCATTTTCAATATTTAGATTGTATGCATAATTGTAGAAGGAAGAAAGGTTCTCTTCAATAGTTACGTCCTCTTCTCCAGTGAATTTAGGCATGTATTTTACATAATCGCCAGCCGAGAGAGCGTTCATTGGTTGAGGTAAGACTAGGGGGGCATATCTTGCAGCCACCATGGCATCCATTCTTCTTCTAGGAGGATTGGCACCTACGATAGGGATGATAGGTGGAGGAGAATTAGGAGGGGAAGGGATTTGAACAGGGGGGACAGGAACTGGGCTTCCGGGAGGAAAGGGAAACAATAGAGGATTTGGAGAAAAGGCTAAAGAACTTAAAGGAAAAGAGGTTTCTCTTTCTGCAAAATTAGAAACTCTAATAGTAGGAGGAGTGGTAAATCTTGGGGTAGGAAATTATTCAGAGGCGTGGGTCTAAACCACAGTACAATTTCAGGGGAGAGAGGAGTTACAAGGATTTCTCCCTCTAATCCCAAACCAGGAGGGGAAAACTCAACAAGAACACTCCCAAAATTTAAAGTTCAGGAAACTCCAACAGAAGATATAACAGGAGAATGAGAAGCAGAAATTGGAGTTTCTATAGAAGGACCATGAAAATCATTAGAAATACATGGTTTAGCAGTAGAAGTACTTCCTCGAAGGGCCTTTCCCTTTTTGACAATTTTTTTTGGGTCAGCTTCAGGTGTAGCTAAAGGCAGCTACGGAGTGGACCTCATGTGTCTACCTCTAGAAGCCACAACTGAAAAAGTGGAGTCTCCAGTGAATTCACATCAATGGAGTCACCACAGTGGAGTCACCAGGTGAACAGTTGCAATCTTTGATGTACTAAGTTTTGATGCATCTTCAGAACTAGTAAGCTTTGTCATTCAATCCCAGGGAAAATCTTCAATTCGTCCCCGACAACAGTGCTAGAAATGTTAGCACTAGAAGTCACCTCTGGATTGCGGCAGAGGTAAGATTGATACCCATTAGATTTTATGTCACAGATTTGGTTATAAAAAGGGTGAAATGGGTGTAGTCTCAAGAAAGTACCGTCTTAACTCAGAAAAATAGACTGATATGCACAAGCAGGTGAGGTCTTAGTTTAACTTTAGACAGTAAGTTGTAATAAGGATGAGTAGGAAAGGCTTCAGCTACATACCACTAGAAAAGCACCTACTTTCTCTATGGCCCTGCTTTTCAATACAACCTCGGGTTATGATCGTGGGCCCAACTCATAGGCACATTGCAATTTTGTGTTTCATGAGGTGCTTCATGCGCAAACCTCTAAATCATGAAATCGCGATCCCTCATATTGGGTGCCACGTGTCTCCTTTGATCGAACAAACCATATCACATCGACATTTTGGGTCTTGGGACTTTGAGCTATGGATGTACCTTTTTTATGAGAACCCCAAACTCTCGATTCGCGATCCTCTGAAAATTGCCAATGCTAGATCAATGACCCTCAACTTTTCTCAATTAGATGGCCTCGATGGCTTTGAGATTTCAGACCTCTGACTGGCGTTATACTTTATGCAACTGCATGATTCCTCTCACCTAATGTCTTTCGATCTGATCTGCTTGATGGATCTCTACCATTGAAAATTGACTTTTTCTCGCTTGCTTGATTTGTGTCCTAATCAAACCATTTTAAGTTTTGCGTTTGGTGGCTATGACCGGGGTTTGTGAATGGATACTTGGATGACTGGTCGAAGGTTTAGGAAGCTAAAAGGATTAGTGACAGGGATAAGGAGAAAAGTGATCCCCGCTAGGGGGAAAATAGAAGGGCTTAGGACCAATAGCTGTCAGGTGATCTGATGAGGAAAAAAGTTCGATCAACGAGTGGAAGAAAACAAAAGGAAACTATAAGCTGAGAAGAGAAAACTACAATCGGGTCTGCAAAGGAAGAAAGATGGACAAAATTACAGACTTAGGTAGAAGGCACAACTCACAAGCTTTTGACAAGTTTATGTGCTAACACATTCCCTTGCACAAAGCCACTCGAACTACTTGCACTTAGCTCCAAAAACCTCCTCCTTATACCATACATTCTTCTTTATTTATACTTTTACAAACCCTTACAATAAGGCCTAAACATGGGAAAACTCATGGGATGACATCCCATAAAACCATTACAAAAACCCTAGAGAACCCTTTACTGGGTCCACATGCTCTGAAAAAATGGGTGAGATCCGTGATATCAGCTCCGCCTGGGCACTCCATCTTCAACCATCATGTTGAAGTCCAAAAGTGGGCCAAATCTGACCAATGTTTCCTCAAAACTTGGTCGAGGGCCAACATGCCCCCAACACTCACCTGTGACGCATCCCGAGTCACTCAGGTCCAAACAATGCTACTTCAAAGGCCTCGAGTTTAACTCGAGCTGCCTTGACTTGCTGCTTCACCCGAGCCTCCTTCTCAATAAGCTCCTAGATAGACTTCTCTGTAACAGGCCCTTCTAGGCGTTGATCTATTGTTTCAACCACTTGATCCAATTGTGAGCCCTGTCCATCAATCTCTTTGAACACCTTGCAGGCTTCATCCTGCACAGGTTGTAGCTTCCGCATCACTTCCATTACCCTACCCTGGAGGGTAGTGATCTATTGTTGTATTGTGCATTTCTCCTGGGATCTCTTCATTCTTTCTACTATGGTGAGCAGCTTCATCTGCACCTGCACGGAAAATGCTTGTTGTTGCTCCTCCTGTAACTACGCTTCCAACTTTATTAGCTCTTGATCCTCGACAATGCGCTCATATGTCTGTGTGCTTCTATCACTCAACTTTTTTCATTCCAAGGTGAGAGCTCTTATCCTTACTACTATGTTCTTAGCAATCTCCTCCCTCTGGTCATGCACCTCTTGCGGGTTTCTCGGTACTTTCTAGGCCTCCAATTCTGTTATCCTAGCCTGAAGCTACT
This sequence comes from Picea engelmannii, assembly GCA_009831015.1. NCBI lineage: Eukaryota > Viridiplantae > Streptophyta > Pinopsida > Pinales > Pinaceae > Picea > Picea engelmannii. The sequence goes on from ML779857.1 coordinate 370,153, forward strand.
AAAGGGTATTAGCGAGCTTCACTATTTGAGATTCGATCGACTCTTTCCCTTCTCGTGAAAATCCTGGCACAGAGCGACATGCTTTAGTTGCCACTTCTTTGACCATGGCTCGCTCTGTAAGCAACTTCTCCTTTTCTCTTTGTAGCTAGGATTTTTCCTCCTGGAGCTTCGCCTGAAGCTCTGTTTTCTCACTTTCTTGGGCTGCTACATTGTCCTGCGCTGCTTGTAATTGCACTAAGACTTCATCTTTCTCTTTTTTCAAGGCTTCTGTAGCCTTCTTCTTCTCTTCCTAGACTCTTTAGAACCGGGCTTCTATTGCATCCACAAGTCTTCTCAATTGGGTTGGTTCATCCCCCAATTCTGCAGTCTGTGACAAGGAAGGTGCAGTAGGTACTGCGTAGAGAAAACAAACAACTTGTTGTACTTCCTTCAATTCCTTCTCGATCCTTCCATATAGCTCCTCCTACTTATCTCTATATCTTTGCAAGGTGTCTTCGGAATCATCCTCCATCTCTTCGCAGACTAGATTGATGTCATCCTCAGTGAGAGTGGCCTCCAACTGGGGCTTATTAGCACATGTCTTCTTTCTTGCTGAGGGTTTCTTTGGAGATACCTTACTCTTCTACAGTGTTATTATCTTAGTAGGGGGATCTTCAAGTGGTGTAGCTTCACCTCCTCCTTTCTCTTCTCCTTCATCTTATCCTCCTTGTCCTTCTACATCGTCTTCTCCTCCTCCTGGTGAATCAAACCTGTTATCTTCAGAAGCATTGTCCTCTTCATTGCTCTCTATATCCTGTAATTCCTCCTACTTTTTCTTCTTCTTCATCCCACTAGACTGTTTGACATGCTCAACTATTGTCATTAATGGTCTCAGTGTCAGATAATTCTGTGTCAGCGACAAGTACAAGGAACTCCTATGGCTATTCCTTTGTAATATGCTCCATGTCGTCATCCGTCAGCTTGTAGTATGACTGTAATTCTTCTTGGTTCTCATCTCTATGCGCAGTAATGTAGATGAAATGAGGATCAACATGAAACTTTTCTATTAGTTAGTACTGGTGCAGGGTGCACGGTGTCATGCGCGGAAATGATTTGATGGCGACCTTCAACTGTTGGTAGTATGCATGAAACACTACATTGGACTGCCATTGCTTCATCATGTCGTTGGTATACCATATGTGGAAAATTGAGTGACCAACAGCTCCAAGGGTTCGATATCTGGGAATGTGACTCCTTCAGGAATTTTCCAAGCGACAAATGTGTCAAAATGATCAGCCAACTGTAATGGAATTCATATCCCAAATCCTGGGCTTTGTGACAATCGTTCTCTAGCTCATTGACTAGGTAGTTCACCCAGTTCATCTGCATGCCCTCCACACATTTTGCTACGAGGTCCACCATGACCCCAGTGACCTTTATGGGGTGGTTATTCCTCACAAGCTTTCTAGCTAGGATTTTTCAAGTGAGGTGCAATGTGCCATCCTGTATAGAGGCTACCTTGTAACCTCGCTCTCCTTTCTCAACTTCTCCATAATCTTCCTTGATGCGTTGCACTAGGGAACGGTTCAAGGCCTTCCCTGGATAAAAATATTGAGGATCAAGTCCCTTCACACTTAAGCCTGTGATCCAGTGGATCAGCGCCAGAGGCACAATAATCCTTCTGTCAAGCCATAAGTATCCTCCATGTAGTTCGCCCAGTTCATCTGCATGCCCTCCACACATTTTCCTGCGAGGTCCACCATGAACCCAGTGACCTTTGTGGGGCATTTCTTCCTCACAATATTTCTATCTAGGAGTTTGCAAGAGAGGCGTAATGCACCATCCTATATAGAGGCTACCTTGTAACCTCACTCTCCTTTATCAACTTCTCCATAAGCTTCCTTGATTCTCTACGCCAGGGAACGGTATGAGGCCTTCCCTGGATAAAAATGTTGAGGGTCAGGTCCCTTCACACTTAAATGTGTGATCCAGTGGATCAACGCTAGATCCATAGTAATCCTTCTATCGATCCACAAGTATCCTCCATGATAGCATGATAGGAGGAGTTTAATGCAAGCATTAACCTATTGGTGGGGGCCAAAATGTGGGATCTTCATCACATTTAGCATGGTGGACTGCGCCAACCCATTAATCCATGGCTATGAGATGAGGTGAGGCTTCTTTCTAGTTGTCTTTATCAAGTAGAAGTGGGGCACTAACATAGCATAATTCTTCCTGACTCCTAAATTGAAGTCGTTGTTCTTCAATAGCGGGATCTGTCCTAACTGACTCCCGACTATGCAGATTCCTTTCAGAATGTACGTAGTGAACACAACGTACTCAAAATATCGAGGGATGTTGTCACAGTTAACAATTCCATCCAAATGTGGAATATAATCAGGTAGGATCGACGAGATATGCTTCACATTAGCTAGATCACCGCGGTGCTTACTTTGTTGCTTAGTCATAGGGCTGACATGGAAAAAATGATGTCCAGTCGAAGGGGAAGCCTACAGTCCCCTAGTCGACAACACCTGGATACCTTCGAATATTAGTCTGTTGACCATTATCTTCTAAAGGAATTACTCAATAGACTTCTCTAATTCACTAGGTTCGTCCGACATTCTATATTTTAACAAATAGGTGGGGTAGGAAAACGAATAGGTGGGGTAGACAAATGGACAGGCGGTGTAGAAAAATGGACATGCATGGTCTAGTTTTAGATAACACATCTCGACACTAGGACAATTTTCTGTTTAGCTCAGTCAATCATGGGTAGAAAACGTGGTCCCGGCACAACGATCGATGAGTTAAATAAGCGGGGTATCGCAATGGATCTTCCAACGGCCAGGAAATTCTTCCATCAATGTAAATATGCCCGTTATGGCACGGTCTCAGCATCCAAAAGAGGTCCATCAACACATCAATGCATTTTATAACCGTTATGGGGTGTCATTCTAACAATCGGGGCGCCTCCAACGATCATATAACTTAGCCAGGGTGAAGTCCAATTCTGCGCAGTTTTGTTGTTCCAACATGTTTCAAATACTGTGAACCTGCCTCCTGTGAGGTTTCAGTCTATGAAGTATTCCATCTGGTGTCTGTATCTTCTTGTAGGTTTTCCAACTTAGCCTTCTTTTTATTGATCTTTCTTCCCTGATTTCCTATTATGTGAGTCTCTCTAAATGTTTCTGGAATCCTCTTTCCATTCTTATTCTTATCTTCCCCTATCGTAGTAACTTCGCACTGTTGAGATTCCCTTAAAGGGTATGAAGTTAATATCCCTTTTCTTAACACTTCCTGGGTGGATATACTTCTTTCTTGAATAAATAGGTCCTTCAAGCCTTCTTTTATTTTTTCAACCTTGATAGTTGATTCTCTTGCCTTTTGTCTCTCATGCGTTATTGCTTTGTTCTATTGCTTCGACTTATCCTCTCGTTCTTCTATTAGTCAGTTTATTTTTCTAGCTATGAAATCCCCTTTGTTCTTTCTTTTTATTTTCTGTAGCTTTTTCCTTTGCTTTCCTTCTGATCTAATTCTTCTCAATTCAAGTCTTACCTAACAATACTGGGAAAGGGGCATTGTCCCCAACAAACTTAATGACTTAAAATTCTTCTTCAGTCGATGTTTCATGAACAATAATAGGTACATTAGTAACTCTTCCACATAGGGTTACCATCTTTCCCTTAAACAATCCTATCCTTCCCAACAAAGGTACCACAGTAGGATTTCCAAAAAAAATCCAAGTTTCTTTTGTCATAATATTCACTTGTGTTTCCTCATCTAAGACACAGTCTATGTCGAAGTCTTCTATTCTTGCACTTATGCATTGTTTTTCTTTTAGGATTTCTGGTAAACTGACATATTTATGAACATCCATCGTTTCTTTCAACTGTAGTAATGTAATCTGAACTTCCCCTAACCTTTTCTCTTTATGGATTTCTAACATGCCTTTAGTCTCTTGACTTCCTTCATAGTTTTCTTGTCATATATTCATCCCTTCAACTTTAGCAATCATCCTTGGAAAATCCTCAACCTCATGACCAACAATCTTACAACAAAGACCAATAGGACCTATGCCAGGGCATTCCTTAGCAAGATGTCCCGGTCTTCTGCAGTTATAACACAATGTCAATCCTCTTTTTCTTTTAAATGTTCCCCAACATTTTTTGTACTATACACTTCCCCTGGGATCATAGTGTTGGTTCTGCAATCTGCAAAAAACAATTCTAGGTTCCTTCATCTACTATTAGTCCAAAAACTCTTTCTATGCATAGGAATAACATATCTTTCTTCATTTCCATTAATTTTACTCAAATCAACTCTTTCTTTCAAATTCACCCTAGCCTTCATATTAGGACATAATCTATTAAACATACTTAAGTTCATGCTTTCGAAACAAAAATTTTCACTTATCTTTCTCTTGTCAAAGCATAAAGATTTACCTCTTTTAGGATCTTTCCTATTTTATTCAGATCATCTTTCTTTCTTAGCACAAAGATTCACAAGTCAAGTAGAGTAATGCACACTTCAATAGCATATCTACGCACATAGCTTCTCTTTTTCTTTACTTCAGTTCCCAACAATCACAGTTTCAGGTCTCGACAACAAAACCATTTGTTGGTACAGGGGCAGACCCAGGGTTCAATGCTTAACAACGCACCAACAAAACCATGACTACCGACCCTTTTGGAAACACCTGCAAAGCAGGCGAAGTCTCACCCGAGGTAGAAGCAGGGCAGGTTACAGGATGCAGGTGTATGTAACCAGGTTGGGACACAGATCTATGATAATAACACTTCGTAGAGTATTCTGTTAACTCTTAGGAAGTGAGATGCATTAGTTTATTCACCTTATTAACATCACAAAACATAATATAAGATAGATCTAGTGCATAATAAGAAATATTGTTCACCTCAAACACTTAGCACTTAGCATTGTGAATCAGATCTAACATTTAACATAAGCAAATCATTTAATAAAAACATACATATTCATTACACATTCTAATATAAGCACTAAGAAAAATATAACAAAGATAACATTGCAAAAAATATATATATAAGACACCAGATATACGTGGTTCACCCCAGTGTGGGGATACGTCCACCAACCGCTTCGCCTCTTTATTATTCGTCTGAATATTACATTCATTCACTCCTATGCACTAAGCCACATAGTCAAGCTTCACACCGGATAGAAGATATGCGCATTGAGCACCAGATCCTCCTTCCAAAACTAGGTCAAGGCACAAAGCCAACTCTCTATCAAGCACAAAGCCTTAACACACATACATTCCATTACACAAATCCACTTGAACTACTTGCACTTAGCTCCAAAAACCTCCTCCTTCTACCATATATTCTTATTTATTTATACTTTTACAAACCCTTACAATAAGGCCTAAACATGGGAAAACCCATGGGCCGACATCCTATAAACCCATTACAAAAACCTTAGATAACCCCTTACTAGGTCCACATAGCCCACAAAAATGGGTGATATCTGAGATCTCATCTCCGCCTGGGTGCTCCATCTTCGACCATCGTGTCGAAGTCCAAAAGTGGGCCAAATCTGACCAATATTTCCTCAAAACTTGGTTGAGAGCCAACAATGGTCATTAAGCATGAAATAGATACGTATCAACTCACTCTAGACTATGAATGCATTCCCTTTAAGTGTGGAATTTTCCATGAATATAGTCATTTAGTATTAAAATTCTCATACTTTATCATAGGAAGGTGTGGATGAGTCAGCCAAAAGTGTCGAGAGTGGAACTGGTGGAAACCCTTATCATTCATAAAGGACCTGAGGAAACTAGGAACAAAAGGGTTAGTGAGAATCCTCTAGTTATCCCAATGGAATCATAGGAGAAGCTGACAACCTCAATTTTTCACAAGGATTAGATTTTGGATGCGGTTAGTGAAAAAAAAATCAACAAGTTGTCTTTTGGTAAGTCACCACAGATACCTTCTCCTTGCAAAAGAAAATCCACTGGAAATTTTCTTTTTGGAACTTGGAAAATAGAGGTAGAAACTAAAGGGTTGGAATCTATCAGTGAATTATTTCCTAGCCCATAAGGCATAGAAAACCATGGCTCCTCGACTCTCATTCCTTTAACTATGAATTAAAGTCCTCTAGAAAAATATAATGTCTAGGTAGGACATCTACATACCCTAGGAAAGTAATAGAGACACGTGCACCTTCTAGAGATTCTACCTGCTAAGAATCCTCCATAATCAACCTTAGACCCAGGGGTAAGGGAAACTTTAACTTCCTTGGAAAGTGGTAGAGGAGTTATGGTTTATTTACAATAAAGGTAAAAAACCTAACCAGAGAGGAAGAAAGTCTCTCTTGTCCATGGCACATAAAAAAAAATCCTTAGAGATCAGATGTGGAAAGAAAATTTAATTGTCAGGGGCCCTAAGAGAAAATTCCCATTGTGAGAGTCTCAAATGATATTTCCAATAGTAAACTACCACGGGTTAGACAATCCCTCTTAGAAATTGTCCAACAATAGGTTAATAGAGTCATTAAAAACCTTTATATCCAACTTTGGGAAATTATGACCAATGGAGAGAAAAAAATTCAGGAACTGTCCACATTTTTAGTGGGTGGAATTTATATTTATTGATTCTATTGGGAGATCTAATGGGATCATGATTGGATGGAAAATGTTCTCCTTCATCCTAACTCACTAATGGGGATTTCCTTTAGGTCTAAGGGTTTTTCTCTTCTCCATGGATATGGGGAAACAAATTGATCTAAATTATGTTGAGAACAACATAAAGGTAGAGATATAATAGGGAAAGACACATAGATATTTCATGAAACATAGTAATATAGTTAAACTCATATTCTATTAATGGATGGAATACAAAATATTGTAAACTGCAAAGAACACAAACTAGCTAGAATGGTGGTAGCTTATCCCTGAAGAAATATATGTGTCGGTTAGACTCATTCCAAAGAAGTTGATTACAAAGATGCCAAAAAATCCTTTTAATATAAAACATCAATGATAAAACCATAAATATCCAAAACCCTAACCCCAGAAGATGAAATGCCAAGAGGTTTGTGGGCCACGATGTGATTAGTTGATACATCAACTTTCTAAGGGCGCAGATTTGGCTTATGATCTATGCTTGGGGTTCTCTATAGCTAGTAGGAAAGGTCTAGTCAAGAATTACACATTCTGAATGGCCTAGTATCTGCCTCACGCTACATACTAAGGTTTTTGCACAAAATGATGTCAGTTAGGGCCTCAAAACAACCCTGAAAGTTTGGGAGCCAAAAAACTATAGAAAAATTGTGAATATGTGGAACCATTCATAATTAGTGGAATAGGTGGGTGTCCACCACTATCCACCTAGATCAATCCTCCCCCCTTAGGAAGAAATGGTCCCCATTGTGTCATGTTCCTCCATCATATGGGGAAAATTCTGTTGAATCTGACTCCCGATGAAGAAGTTACCCTACTTTATGACCTGATATAGTTGGATGTTCTGGAAGAAGGTTCCCTTCGTCTTGGTGTCCATGATTCAATCAATTGTCTCTTGCTCAATAAAATTAGAATTGATTTCTATAGAGGCCAATTTCTCGGCCACATCTGGAAGTGTCCAAGAGAAGTGGAAAATATGGTCAAATCAATTCCACACTAAATACGGGGTGCAAGCCAAGAAAAATGGGAATACTTAATTCAAAATAATTCTTACCCATAGCCTTAGTGATGATGTAAGGTCCATATCGGAGTGGGAAGAGATTCCAGTGGGGTCATGTGAAGCGCTCTTTCTGCAAATGCAACCATACCTTATCTCCCACCTGAAAATTGTGTGGTACCCGATGTTGATCATGGTATTTCTTGTACTTGGTGTTGGATTTATGCAAAATATCATGAACTTGTTGTTGCATCCATTCAACAAATTTGGCTACTCGATTAGCCTCAATCTGAGAATGGGAGGACTCTTTCTGTGTAGATGCAATGGGTAGAGCTACATCAATATGTGCCAACAGATAGAACCCAAGCACACCTAAAAAGGGTTGTGACCAATAGCGCTGTGGAGGGATTTGTTGAAGCTATTTTGAACATAAGGAAGGATATCATCCCATGTGTGTGGATGTTTGTAATTGTACATCCTCAGGATATGAACAATAATCATGTTGACTACCTTTGTTTTTCTATCAGCTTGGTGTCCATCATCGACCATAGGTTGGACCAGAAAGTACTTAGGAACCTACTGTCTCGATATGAAATAATGGTCCATGGGAGCCCAAAATGAACCTAAGTATGCTCAAAGAAGAGCTTAGCAATGTCTTCCTCGGCTGTGATACTCTTCTTGCAGGGTGTCAAAACTACCATCTTAGAGAATCAATCATCAACCATGAAGACAAAATCATTTCCATGCTTGGTTGAAGGTAGAACAAACATGTAATCCATGGATATGGATTCTCGAGGCCTATCAGGAGTAGGAAAAGAGGTGTACAACCCCCATTTCTTAATGGAGGGTTTGGAAATAGTGTAGGAAGTGCATGATATGATATACTTCTTGACATATTGTTGAATCTTCGACCAATAAAAATAACTTTTCAATACTACCACTATTTTTTCCATGCCAAAGTATTATGTTTTCTGACTATAATGAGCTTCCCAATTCATCTTTGCACACTCGCTTGAAGGAACACAGAGATGGATCAAGTGGCATAACATTCCATCCTAGAGATGAAAGAATGGAATTTATTTTCTTGTGCTCAATTCTGATAGGTATCAACAAATTCAAATTCATTGTTGTATAATTGTGGCCACCCGAAGGTCTCATGCCCACATGAGTTAAGAACTATGGTTAGCACCACAATCGGTGATAGACTGAGAAAGTATGCAACATGGTCGATGCTTCCCTTCTTGTACTCGATGTTCAAGTGGAATTTTTGTAGGTACATGGACCACTTCTGATGGTGGTCATTCTGTAACTTTTCTAGTGTCTACATGAATTGCAAATGCCTGAGATCAATGTGGATGATAGTTTCCTTTCATAGAATGTAATTCTTCCAATGTCAGCATGCCCACACAATGGAGTACATCTCTTTGTCATAGGTGGGGTATCTTCAAACAACATCAGATAATGTTTCATATAAATAGGCCACCATATGCCCATGTTGAGTGAGGAATACACCGATATTATAATCTTAGGCATCTGTCTCAATCTCAAATGGATATTATAGGTCAACAAGAATAAATATAGGTACTAAGCATAGGTGGAATTTCAAATCCTCGAATGCTTTCTATTGTGACACAACCCAAAAAAACTTGGCCTTGGCTCCACCCTTGGCCACCTAGCTTAGGGCCCAAGCGATATCAGAGATCCCCAACACAAAACCGTGGTAGAATTTGGCGAGGCCCAAGAAGTTCCAGATCTCCATTAATGTCTTTGAAACCGAACAATCGAGAATGACTTGGATATGGGCTTCATCCACATGCACAACCTGCTTATCCATAATGTATCCCAAATATTGAATTCTCTACTTGCTGAAGGAACACTTATCCAAATTGGAATATATCTTATGTTGTCAAAGGGTGCCTAAGACCTTATGAATGTTCTTCGAATGTACCTCCCAGGTTTTACTAAAGATGAGAATCTCATCCAAATACATGACCACAAAGGAGCGTGTGAATGGTTGCAATATATCATCTATCATCTGCATGAATGTGGTCGGGGAATTAGTTAATATGAAAGGCATGACCAACCACTCAAAGATACCTTTTTTATACTTGAAAGATGTCTTCCATACATCAATTTTGTCAATCAACACATGGTGGTAGCCTGAATTCAAATCAATCTTACTGAAAAATTTGGCACCCTTGAGTTGATCTAAAATATCATCAATATAGGGGATTGGGTACTGTTTCTTGACTGTGATCTTGTTCAGGGATCTGTAATTATCACAAATTCACCATGTATTGTCCTTCTTTTGAACCAAAATAATTGATCTCCCGCAAGGTGATGAGCTTGGTTTAATGTGGCCCTTCAAAATTAGCTCTTGGATTTGGTGTTTGTTTTCTTCATTCTCTGGAATAGAGTGTCTATATACAGGGCCATTAGGTAGAGGAGAATTGGGTGTCAAATAAATTGAGTTATTTACCTAACAGTGCAAAGGCACCCCAATAGGTAAATAAATCAATTAATTTGACACCAGATGTAGAGGGACCTCGTGCAAAGGTTTTGGAGGTTGCAGTGATATTTTGTTCACCTTCCGACCATACCAGAAAGAGGGAAAATATCCTGATTCAAGAGATCACCTTTTTGCACTACTTCACAGAGATCAAAGAAACTGCAATAGTTGTGACTGCCTCTGTTACCCTGTAGAGTTGACCTCCCAAAGTAACAATGACACTACAGGGCCTAGATTCATAAACAACATGATGCTTCCACATATCTAGTTTTCCTAAAACAACATCTCAAACTTCAAGTGGTGAAACATCACACAATACCTCATCTCTGAAGGGATTGATGTCATAGTGCAAGCGACATTGTTGGTTGATGTGAATGTCTCGTCCCTGAATGAGCCAACCAATGGTGTATGGATGAGGGTGTGGCGTCATTGTTAGATTGAACCTCTTGATGACTTCTATTGATATTAGGTTATTTTGGTTACCATTGTCAACATTTAAATGGAGTGGGGTCCCCTTCACCCATATATGTGAATGGAATAGGTGCTCCCCTTCTTCAGGTTCCTTTGGTTCCTCTGGTTGGACCTTTGTGGTAGTGATGGTGACACTAGATTCCACATCAATGATCCATTTTCCCCTATCCAATTTCAAATCAGAGTCTGAGATGAAATTTGAATTTGAGGCTTTCATCTCATCCAAAAATGAATGTTTGGAGTGACATTCATCAGTGTTGTACCAAGGGATTTTGTGGAACTTGCACCACTTTCCAGTGTCCTTCGAATTTTCGTTACCCTTCTTTGCTTGTGGCCCGGATTGGTTTTCTTGGGGATGAAATTCCTTTCTCCATCCTTTTTTCTAGGAGATAGGGCCACCATTTTCGTGCTTATGTTATGATGGGTTTGCAAAACTGAAATCTCGCTTATCCTTTTGCTTGAAATTTTACACAATCTTGACAACATATCGGTAAGTGGATCTCGGTGAGGATATGTCCAGGAAATCCATATATGTTTGGATGTACCTATGTAGGCCAATGCAGTACTTTATAGCCAAGTTTCACTTGAAGTATTTAATACCCATATTTGTGTGAAAGGTATGGAATATGTTGGTGTACTCTAAAACTATCTCGTCTCTCTCCTAATGCAGATTTTTCCATCTCATGTACTGGTCATCATAATTTCCAACCAGGTAGTATTTCTCATTAAGGGAGTCAACAAAAGTTGTCCAAGTGGGTTCGAGACCAAAAATTGCAAACTCATCTCTGACATGTTTCTCTCAGTAAGTTTCCCACCAATATACAACATGGGGAAGGACTTTAAGGAGCATGACGATGATTTTTTCATTGTTGGAAAATGTTTGGAGATATAAATAACCCTCTATAAGACTTAACAATTTTTCCAAAGAATTTCCATCTATCTGGCCTTGAAATAAAGGAATATCAAACTTAACTTGTACCTTGAATGGTGTTGCGCCTCCGAAGTGAATTTTGGTTGAAGGTGCCTTTGTTGTTGTGGGAATTCGTCAAAGGATCTGGATCAAATTATCCATCATCTTGTTCCTTTGTTGTGTGAGGGCTTCCTCGGGAAACAATTTGATAGGATGTCCTACTTCATCATCTCTCTTTTGTTTTTTTGTGGGAGGATGCTTGGGCTAGTGGAAGTATTCTTTCCCAAACTCAACCAGTTCAAGACCCAACTGCTGATAGCCTGATCTCATTGAGGACATGTGTCGAGAAGAAACAAAGAACATAATTCTCTGATGCCACTGATCCATATTATGTTGAGAATGAAATGAAGGAACAGATATAACAAGGAAACACAAAGAGATATTGCAAGAAACACAATAATACAATTAAACTCAAATTCTATTAAGGTTGGAATACAAATAATTGTAAATTGCAAAGCACACAAGCTAGCTAGAATGGTGGTAGCTTATCCATGAAGAAAGAGATGTGTTGGCTACGCTAATTTGAATAAGTTGATTAAAAAGAAGATGAAACCCTAAACATCCAAAACCCTAACCCTACAATATGAAACACCAAAAGTTTTGTGGGTCCCAATGTGGTTAGTTGATACTGTTGGAGTTACTTCACACACACCTAGGATTTATTTTTCCTAAGGTTATTCCTTGTTTATTAGTAATAATTAGTCATTATCTAGTTTCCTATATTTTAGGGGAGAATATTCTCTTTCAGTTGACACTTCATTTTGAATAGTTGATTTGAGTTTAGATGTTGCATTGGTTTTGTCACCATGCAACATTGGGATCATCACCAACTCACTACTCTTTGTTCAGTTAGTTAACTGAAGACTAGTTGACTAGTTAACTCAGCTAGGTGGCAGTTCACTCTCGTAACTTCCCGAGAGACTAGACTAGGTGGCAGTTTACTCTTGTAACTGCTGGTGTGTGTCTAGATCAATATACACCACCATTATGGCTCATTAGTTACTCATGTATCCTATATCTATTGTAAATTATTCACTCTTTGAGTGTGGAATACGGTTAATGAGAATTCTTCTATTCTTTCTATCTTGCTTCATCTTTCTCAATTTCTCTCTACAAATGTGTGTACTATTTTCTAGATAGATCTATTATGTGTAGGTTCAACACATTTACATGGTATCAGAGCCGATGGAATGCTAAGCAAAAGCTACACCAAATTATTTTTTGCAGGTACTGAAGATTGAAGACAACAAAAAGATGGATTATTCTCCAGAAATACTTCTCATGCCTCATAACTATTTGGAATGGAAGCCAAAAATTATTCTTATGCTCAAATGCAAAGGCTTGTACCAAATAACCATGGAAATGGAAGTAGAACCTAATTTTGTCGATGAGAAAAATGACTTTCTCAATAGACAAGATATGGCCATAGGAAGTATTGGCATGTCTATTTCTCCCGAACTTTTCCATCAAGTATATGAAGAATCACAAGGATTAACTCTGAATGAATTATGGACCAGATTGGAGGTTCTATTTGGGAATAAAGAATATTGTGAATATTTCATGCAGGAGGTCGAACAGATAGAGCCAGAAGAGAATCCATCAGAAGATCAAGTCTCTTATTATGAAGAGTCTTCTACAAAAGTTTTTGCAGAAATTTGTATTCCAATAATAGAAGATGATGTCTACTCCATTTCAAATTTATTTTCTGAAATTCATATGGAAGATATATGGCATACATCTCAGGAGTCACATGCAGACACTTTTGCATGCACCATGCATGCATGTCAGGAGACAAAAAAAGAGCCGCGCACATCAGATGCCATTCTGATATTTTCTGAGAAAAAATTGCAGAAACAAATTGGATATTTGAATTCCTCTCAGGAAAATATCCAATTTCAAAAAACAAATCGTCTGAAACGGAGTCTGGAAAGTGACATTATGATCGTTTTAAAATCAACAAAATTTCAGAATTTTTCTGGAAACAACCGCACGGTTTTCAAAATTTCATCCAAAATTTATTTGGATATTATTCATTACAAGAAGATAAAGTGGATATGTGTGGAAATATCGATGATGAATATACTTCATCAGATCTGTGCAGACATCTACATCTTCAACAAAATCTTCAAAGAGAACAAACTTGCATAGTTGCGAGGTCTTCTTGGAGTGAAGGACATGGTTTCTTAGCAACTGCCTTTTGTTCCTTATTATTTTTTATTTTATGCATTGTTATTTGAGGGGGGGTTTTGTTCCCATGAGGTTTTCCCTCTTTCCTCATTTAGTTCAGTGTATATTTTGTATTTGGGTACCTAACATGGCCTCGTAGCCGGGACCCATTCTTTATTTTCACCATAGTGATGTTCAGGGGGGGTGTTGGAGTTACTTCACACACACCTAGGATTTATTTTTCCTAAGGTTATTCCTTGTTTATTAGTCATAATTAGTCATTATCTAGTCTCCTATATTTTAGGGGGGAATATTCTCCTTCAGTTGACACTTCAGTTTGACTAGTTGAGTTGAGTTTAAATGTTGCATTGGTTTTGTCACCATGCAACATTGGGATCATCACCAACTCACTACTCTTTGTCCAGTCAGTTAACTGAAGACTAGTTGACTAGTTAACTCAGCTAGGTGGAAGTTCACTCCCGTAACTTCCCGAGAGACTAGACTAGGTGGTAGTTTACTCTTGTAACTGTTGGTGTGTGTCCAGATCAATCTACACCACCACTATGGCTCATTAGTTACTCAAGTATCCTATATCTATTGTAAATTATTCACTCTTTGAGTGTGGAATACGGTTAATGAGAATTCTTCCATTCTTTCTATCTTGCTTCTTCTTTCTCAATTTCTCTCTGCAAATGTGTGTAGTATTTTCTAGCTAGATCTATTCTATGCAGGTTCAACACATTTACAGATACATCAACTTCCTGAGGGTGCAACTTTTGCATGCGATCTCCATTTGGGGCACTTGGTATCCTCTCGAAAATTTATAATTGAGAAGTACACATTCCAAATGGTCCATTATATACCATTGGCTACATATTGGGTTATGTCATGCTAAACAATGTCGTTTAGGGCCTCAACATGGCCCCAAAATTTTGGGACCCGAAAAACTGTAGAAATACCGCCAATATGTGGAACCATTTGGAATTGGTGGAACATGTGGGTGGACACTAGTATCCAGCTAGATCACAAATATTTGTTTTGAATGTTTATTGGTTGTACTAGGATAGGGTGGTGTACTAGGACACATTTTTCAAATTGGAATGCATCTAAAATGGCCTTGTGATGATAGGGGGAGACCTAAAATTCACTTTAGGAGCCTCTAAAATATGGTGACATGTGGTTCAAATAGATTGTCTTTCAGTATATTTCTTAATAAAACTAGTGGAAGTGAGTCTGTTGGACATTGAACCAACAAAATTATCTCCCACCCGGATAAGAAAAAGAACTAGAGATGATAGAATCATAGAGAAGCTTGACCGATTTTTAGTCTCTAAAGGATTTTTGGGTGAAGTTACATAAGTAAAATAGTGGGTCACCTCTTGAGAAGAATAAAACCATTATCCAATTGTACTAGAAGTCACTTTTGCATAGGAAAATATATCTATCCCCTTAAAACTAAATGTAGAATGGATGAATATGGAGGTTTTTGTAAAGAATATAAAATCTTGTTGGAAATCCTATGATTCAACCTCAAGGGAGTATGCTCTGATACATTTTCAAAAACAAGTGAAAGAGGAAAAGAAGGTAGCAACCCAATGGGCTAAGGATAAAAAAAGGAAATATGACAAGATCCTCAAAGAACTAGAAGAAGGGTTGGATACACTGTATAACAATGAAGGTTTTGGGTATATGAATGAGACTCAGAAATGGAGGTGAAGTTACTAGAAGGAAAAAAGAGGCACTTATTTCTAGAAAAAGAGAAAGAAGAGAAGATCAAGAGAAGTACCATATGGATTGAAGAAGGGGATGTAAACACCTGCAAATAAAAAAAAAATATTAACTATGTTTGGAAAATTGACAAAGGGAAGGACAATTGGGAAACACATTTTAAGGACATTACATAAGGAGTTAAAGAATTCTCAAACATTTTTAGGGAGGACTCATAGGATTCTATTGTTGAAGTAATAAATATATCTGACTCATTCGCTGGTTTTTTCAATCATGAAGACAATTTGAAATTGATGAAAGAAGTGGGGAAAGAAGAATTACAAAAAACTTTACAAATCTTTTAAATGGACAAAAGTCTAGGGTGAGATGGCCTCCCCGTGGAATTATTTTTGGGAGCTATGAATTCATAGAAGATGATATACGAAGGGTGATTGACGTGAATATAACCACTAAAAAATTATAGGATCCTTCAACACTACCTTTATATCTTTGATCCCTAAAGATGATAACCGACATCTTTTGAAAAATTCAGGCCAATATGGCATATCAAATTGTATCTACAAAATTATGTCAAAAGTTATTTTCAGAAGACTTAAAATGGTATTATCAAAACAAATCTATAGATATTAGTTTAGTTTCTTAGAGGAAGACAAGTTCATGAGGAATTTGGGATAGCAAAATAAATCGTGCACTCAATCAAGGTCAGAAGTCAAACAATGCTAGTCATCAAAGTGGACCTCTCTAAAGATTATGATAGAGTACTATGTTGTATTTACCTAAGATCGATGCTTATTCACTTGAGTTTCTATCATCAATATGTGGTATTGTTTATTAGTTGCATTGCCTTAGTTTCCTTTTCCATATTATTCAATGGGGCTACATCCCTCCTCTTTAGACTAGGTAGGGTTCTAAGGCAAGGTTTCCCCCTATCCCCTCTCCTTTTCCTTCTCATAGATGAAGGTATAAGTAGGTTAATAAAAGAGGTTGCAGACCATGGTATTTTCAAAGGGATACATATTGGTCCAACATGTAACATCACACACCTCTTATTTGTGGATGATATTATGATTTTCTGGAAGGTAGTAGAAGGATAATTGAGAAATTTAAAAAAAATGGAGGGACTAAAGTATTTAGGATTCCACTTAAAACATAATCTGTATAAAAATGGCGATTGACAATGATTGATTTCCAAGGTGGAAAAGAGACTGATTACTTAGTGCAATTGGTGGTTCTCTCAAGGTGGTAGATTGGTTCTTGTTAAGGATATATTGGAAGCAAATACCAATATATTAGATTTTACTTATGTGGGTTCCAAAATGTGTGTTGGAGACCTTTAGGAAACTATGCTAAAAATTTGTATGGTCAAGGGACCAAAAAAATAAAGGACTTGTATTGTATTTGCGAAAAAATCAGTTGTTCCAAGGCTAGTGGAGGATGGGGACTAACAATCCCTTCCTATTCTCCAAAGCTCTAGTTGCAAAAACAAATTGGAGGATTTTACAGGGAAATGGACCACGAGTCCAACTAATCAATGAAAAATATATTTCCCCAACTATAGTAGAATATTGAGTATTAAATCCATAAAAATAACTACATAATTCCTCAATCATTTGGAAAGTTGTGAATTCAACCTTTAATTTGGTAGACAATTGGTTGATCTGGAAGGTGGGAAAATATGAGAAATTTCAAATTGGCCTTGATCCTTGGATAGGGAGGAAAGATTTACATAGATTACCTCCTCGACTAATCTAAGATCTCATAAGTAAACATGAGAAAGTTCAAATTTTCCTTAATCCTTGGATAGGGAGTAAAGGTTTACATGATATATTACATCCTCGACTTATCCAAGACCTTAGAAGTAAAGTATTTTCCACTCTTAGAAAAATTGTGATCTGGGAGAGGTCTAAGAATTGGCAACAACAATAGCTCACCTGGGAGGAGTTGTGTTTGAGGGAAAAGTTTTTTGAAGATTGGAAGGGTTACATAGAGGTTTTAAAAGGAAACACTGATAAAATTCAAGAAGATGATGTACAATTGATTTGGTTCCTCAATCCCATTGGAACATATGTGACTAAGCTTGCATATAGATCCATCATTGAGGAAGGTCTGGAGGGATAAAAATCTTGGTGGTGGAGAATTATATAGAAACTAAAGTGTTATTCAAAAAATAAAATTTTCATGTGGTTGGTTTTAAACAATATGGCTCCTACATAGGAGGTACTTTAGAAAAATAATTTTAATGGTACAAATTGGTGCAACTTATGCAAACAGGAAGATGAAACCATAAAAGATGTAATTTTGATTTGTCCCTTTACTAAATAGGCTTAGAAAGAAGTGGAAATCGTGATATGGATGAAAAATGTATGGGAAGGAGGAGATATAGAAGAATCCTTCAAATCTTGGTATTCCAAAATGAAACAAAGAAGATCAAATCCCTTCCCCTCAACATTGCTTGGGGAGTATGGCTTGCTAGGAAGCTGAGATTATTTGAAGAAAAGGAGAGTCTCCCTCTCAAATGTGCGATTCATTCTCTCAACATATTAAATTCGTACCCACGGGTAGAGGAAAACAATTCCATACATTAACTCATAAAGAGGTAATAAATAAGACTCTCCCCTGGGTGTCCCTTGGGCATAATTTGATGGATATTTGTAAGGAAATCCTCCCAAAGGAGGTGTGGGGGGAATTTTATATCTCTCTTCCATACACTATATATCCTTCAAGAACACGAGGTCCAACAAATTCAAAATTTTGGTAACTCTTTCTTGGTCATCGGATGGATTACAAAGGAATATCAAATCAGAAATTTCACCTTAATGCCCCTTCAGAATATACAAATGTAGATGATGGATTTATCACACATCTCTTTGTCTCACATAGACTAGGACATGAACAACATGAAAAATGACCTTTCAAAAGTTGGATTGGGATTAAAACATGGTACCTAGATTACTTCCACTTTACATGATGGTCACTCCATAGATTTTACACATGCACCTTGGATATAGTGAAATACTTTTAATTATTGACTCGTGATTGATCAAAGAATTACTTTTTTAAATATGTATTTGTTTATGTAACTTAAAAAAAATGTTGATGTATGTAACTGTTTATGTAATATTTCCTGGAAAAAATAACTTAATATTTATTATATGTATTAAAAATTTATAAAAATTTCTTTTATTTAAAGTATTGTTAAAACACACACACACACACACACACTATATATATATATAACTTAAAAAAAAAATTAATAATGTAGTTAAAGTTTAAAATATAAAAAACAAACTCACATCAAAATAAATTATAATTTTTTTTTATAAAAATACAAAGGAAAACCAAAAAACAAATCTAAAAAATAACCAAGCAAAAATTAATTAAAAAAAATAAAAGATAAATATGTATGGGAGGGGTGGGGGTTGCATATGGTGGGAGATTCCCGATATCCATCCAACCCTATCCCTCACCCCACCTCCTATCACCTCGCCACCCCTATCCCATACCCCATATTTATTTTGTTTGTTTCTTTTGTTAAAATAAACAATTATTTTGAAATAGTTGTTTCTTTTTAAAATAATTTTTTGTTTAGTTGATTTTTTTTTTTAATTATTTAATTACTATTTTAAGATTTTTTAATTATTAAAAATATTTTTAAATTTTTTAAATTTTATTATATACTATAATTAATTTGTTTGTTTATATAATAATAATATATTTTTAAGGTCATGGCCAAGCCAGCACACCAAATTGGTGTATGAGACCCCCTTGTTTGTGGGACAAGGGACCCCCCTCCGTCCATCGATTTGACTGGTAAAGTCTACGAAGGTATACATACCCTACCCCCCTCTGGATTTGAACCTGTGACCTCTTAAGAGGAAACACATGTTCTTAACCATTAGGCCCACTTAGAATATATATATATATATATATATATATATATATATATATATAAGGTCATGGTCAAGCTAAACATCAAATTTGTGTATGAGACTCCCTTATGTTGTAAACAACATTTTATGAAACATTTTCATTAGGTACAAGATTAATAGTCGGTTTAGAGTTCTTCATTCAACAAAAAATAGTATCACTATACTCCCTAAACACAAATAGATCACAATAGCATTGTGCTATTTTTCCATGAGTTTACCATTTCAAATCTTGCCAAATATGTTCATATATCCATACTAAAAGGAAATAACCTTAAAATGACATAAAATTTATATCCTATACTATCCCTTGATGCCAGTAATTTGTAACTTTATAATATTCTAGATTATAAAAAACATCAAAAACATAAAGTAATAAACAAAAATGTAAAAAACAAGGCTCATGTTCAATCTCCCATTAGTGTCCATTATTGATTTATGTGAAAATCCATACCGAGGGGCCAAAATTAAACCATGTTTTGCCAACTCATCTGTAGTTTTGATCCTCTTCTATAAATATGTAATAAAGACATAGAAAGGAAAGTTGATTTTATGGGAAGAATCTCATTTAGAATCGGTTGTAAATGGAAAATTTATATCTAGCTCACACCATAGGTCTAGGGGCCATCCCTAGTTATTGTGGTTCTTTGACTGAAGGGTAAGAACATTTCATCAAAATAATTTTTCTATAATATAAACAAGGCGAGAGCTTCTAACTCAATTTGATTAATAAAGGAAATCATGCCTACATGTGTTTTAGTTTTTCCTTCAAACATATGAAAGTCCAAAGACTTGTAATATATTTACCCATTTTTTAGCTACGAGGATCAAGGATAGTTTTAAACCTGTCAACTTTGCAAGTTGTTGGAGCCTTGACCCAATCCAACCTTACATTTAATCATATGAGAATCAAATAGATAAACTATACCTCCAACTCCACTCAACTAGGGACCCCCTTGAGTTGCCTTGATCCAGGTGGATCTCGGTGGCCATCCACCTTCTCCATTGAATCAACATTTTATGAGCCTGTGGTTTTGATAAACCATGATATTCACCCTTTTGATGGGGGATGTAATTTAATGCCATATCCATTTGTAATGTAATTTAATGCCTACAATGTTAATGCACCAGATCCCATTAGAACTCCACAGTTAAGCGTGCTTGGACTAGAGTAGCATTGGGATGGGTGACCTCCTGAGAAGTCCTAGTGTTTTACATGCCTATGGAATTTTTTAAACTTAGACCAGTTTATCCCACATGCATCATGGAAATTATTCTCATCTCTCTCTCATATATAATCAAGGTGAAGGAGGTCCTTTAATCATGTAATGGAGTGTGGTGTAAATATTGTTGCGAATGAAGCATAGCCAACATATCTTTATCTTTAGAGATAAGATACCCCATTCTAGCCAGTTTGTGTTCTATAATGTTCTGTTATTTTATTCATTAATAGAAGTTGGGTTTCAATGTATTATTGTTTTCCATGCAATATCTCTATGTGATTCCTTGTTATATATCTACCTTCATTTCATTCTCAATATAATTTGGATCAGTGATATCAGAGCAGTCTTCTCCTTTTTAGTTCTTAGAGTATATCCTCGATGAGGTCAAGGCATAGAGAGTTAGGTCTTGAGCTAGTTTCACTTGAGGAAAATTTCTCTCACTATCCCAAGTGACCTCCCATGGAAGAAGAAAAAATAGATGACATAGCAGGAGATCCTTTCAAGACATTGCTCAAGGAATCCCTCATGTGACAAAGGAACGAGATGATGGAAAAAATTGCTCAAATCCTTCGACGACTACTAATCGTGGTCGAGGCATATTCAACAAGCATCCATTTCAGAGGCATGACACCCTTCAAGGTGCAAGTCAATTTTGATATCCCCTTATTTGAAGGCCATATAGATGTAGATTCTCTAGAAAAATGGTTGAATCTACTAGAAGGTTATTACTCTGTCCAACAAAAATTCAAGAGAGATATTATTACCTCCACGCTCCTTAAAGACCTTCCCCATGTCATATCTTGGTGAGAAGTTTGTTGGGAGAGGTACACCGTGGATGAATCTATGTCATTCGGAAGATAACCCACTTAGGAAACCTTTCTAGATGTCCTCAAGGAGGATTGTTCTACCCCTATCAGAAATTATGATGACCAGTACATGAGATGGGTGACTATGTGTCATAAAAGAGACTAGATGGTGTAAGAGTACAATAACATCTTTCATACCTTGCACTCAAATATGAGTATCAAATACTCCGAGCGACACCTGGTTTTGAAGTACCATAATGTTTTTCATAGGTACATTCAAATGTATATGTATTTATTGGACATTTATTCAATGTGAGTTTCTTATCGATATGTGGTCAAAAGTAAGTAGAAATTCAAACAGTGGATTAAGTGGGAGTTTAGTTTTTCAAATAAGCCATAACAGAAGCATGGAAAATGAAACCTTAACTCACAGAATGAAGGAAAAAAGCAAGGAGATTCAATCTCAAGAAAATTAGTCTAAGAAACCAGCTAAGAATGATGATGGGAAGTCTAAGAAAGACACTGAAAAGTGGTGTGAGATCCAAAAAAACTCTTGGCATAACACCAATAAATGTCACTTGAAACATTCATTGGTATCTGAGCTCAAAGAAAAATAATAATAACCTAAATTAGACTCTGATTCAAAGAACAATAAAGGGAATCAGATCATCGATGTATAACCCATTGTTACCATCATGACCATAACAATACAATCAGATGAACCAGAGGAGCCTGAGCAGGGGGACCACCTATTCCACTTGTAGATGTGTGTAAATGGGACCCCACTTCATTTCATTGTGGACAACAGGATTTAGAAGAACCTGATCTTAGTTGAGGTTGTCAATAGATTGAAGGCTGAAGCTACCAATTATAGCACACCCCCAACCTTAAACCATCAGATGGTTGAGAAAGGGAAGATACATCCATGTAATCCAACAATGTTTCATGTATTATGACATCCAACCCTTCAAGGATGAGGTATTGTGTGATGTTTCCCCACTTGAAGTCTGTGATGTTCTTATAGGACAACCATAAATGTGGAAACATCACACTATCTATGAGTCTCATCCCCACAGTTTCATTGTTACTCTGGAAGGTCATCTCTACTGGGTACCAGAGATAGCTATGACTATTTCCACTTCATTGATCTCGAAAAAATAGTTCTACAAAGTAATCTCTCATAACATAGAGTTTCCCCTCTTCACAATCCAGTTAGAAGGTGAACAAAAGGTCATTTCAACCGCTAAAGCCTCGACCCATGGCCTTTCTATCCAACAGAAGTAGGTCGAAAATCTTTTAGAGGAGCACAAAGATATTTATGCTTCACCTACGGGGGTGCCTCTATACCACCATGTCTCACATTCCATTTCCTTGGTGCTCGATGCTCCCTTACCTAATGGTCCAATCTATAGACAATCCCTTCCAAAGAATGAGAGTCTTTCATATGTTTATTATAACTCTATTAGCCAAAACCCTTTTCAGGTGTGCTTGGGGTTCCAACCATTTCCCCCTTTGATATATCTCTTCTTACTACATCTTCACCGAACGATTCTTCCCACACGCAAACCAAGGTAGATATGTAGCCATATTTGTTGAACAAATCCAACACCTCAACCAACAGGTTCATAACTTCCTTCCATAGACTAAGTGCAAGTAGGACAACTACTTCAACAAGGAAAGTGACTCACCAAAGTTATGATTCAATAGAATTTTCCCCATATCCTGAGGGAACTTGGCACAATGGGTACCATTTATTCCTAAGAGGGTAGGATTGATCTAGGTGGATCTCAATGGCCATCCACCTTCTACACTGAATCACCATTTCCGGGCCTATGGTTTAGATAAACCACGATATTCACCCTTTTGGTGGGGAATGCAATGTAATTCCATCTCCATTTTTAATGCAATGTAATGAAACACAGAGGGAACGAAATTAAACACAAAAATAGGATATTTAAGTGTGTTTGGGCTAGAGTAGTACTGGGATGGGTGACCTCTAGGGAAGTCCTAGTGTTTTATATGCCTATGGAATTTTGTAAACTTAGACCAGTTTATCCCACTTGCATCATGGGAATTATTCTCCTCTCACTCTCTCATATATAATTGACGTGAAGGAGGTAATTTAAGCATGCAATGGAGTGTGATGTAAATATTGTTGTGAATGCGCATAGTCGTCACATATCTTATCAGAGATAAGTTGCCACCATTCTAGTGAGTTCATTTCACTCTATATTTTCTTTTATAGCCTTTGAATATTTCAATCTTTAATAGAAATTAAATATTACTATATCTTTGTGTTATGTCCTATTTATGTGTTTCATTTCGTTCCCTCATAATTCCAGATCATGCCCCATAAAAATATAGCCATGCCTATGTTTTTTCTATAAATTCCTCAACTATTTTCCTCGAAGCTTTTTCTTCTTGCAATTGTGGGAAGTTTTTTAGAATATTTCAACTCTAACAAACAATTTGTAGTGGTAAAATAAACCTTTCGTAAAATAAACCAACATTCTAAGCAAGCCAAACCCCCCAAGTAAAAATGATTAGTATATATTTTACCTCCTTTAAACATCACCAATTGTTTAATGCACCTTCAACTGAAATACCACTCCAAACTAATATCTTACTAGATAAAACTTCCAACTCTCTCAATACTTGGCCAATGTGATAAGAAGAGAAATAAATGTTTGTTTGTTTTTTCTTCAATTTTCTATAGAGGGCATATGCTTAGTCCACCACTTCCTCTCTTTTGTAGGTTATCCAACACACACACACACACACACATGAAATTATGTTTTTGTATTTAATTTTATTTTTTAAACAACGTATTTTTCCATTAGTTTTGGGGAATTTTTTCCTCAAATTTAGCTTTTTCCCAATGTTTTCTATTTATTCCCCCATCCTTTTATGACTTTGTTTGTGACAATACAGTTTTTTCGGCCATGATTTAAAAAATGTTGCAATTTTAAGCCCATAAAAAAGGAGGTGCTACTAAAAACACCACTTTTTGACTTAAGGGTTGGTTTTAATATTTGGGATGCAATAGTACCAGTTGTTAAAACCATGGTTTCAAATAAGTTGTAATTTTAACTCCAAAAAAATTAGGTGTGTTATTGGTAGTATTATGTTTCAATTTGGGGGTTGATTTTAATGTTTTGGTTGCAATAGTCAAGGCCATGCTTTCAAACAAGTTGTAAATTTTGACCTCGAAAAGAAAAAGGGGGTGTTACTAGTAGCACCACTTTTTGGTTCGGGGATTGATTTTAAGGATTTTTTTAAAATAGTATTGGTTATCAAGGCTGTGGTTTCAAACACAATGTAATTTTAACTACGAAAATAAAGAGGTGTGATTGATAACACCACTTTTCATTTTAGGTTTTCATTTAAGGTTTTTGCTCCCAACATTATGAGGTTTGAAGGCCATGGTTGTAAGATGTTGTAATTTTAACCTTGAAAAAAAAGGAAAATCTAGGAGCACCAATTTTAAAAACGAGGTAAAAAAAAAACCATTGCATTCGACCTCTAAGAAAATGAAAACTTTGGAAGGTTCTTGTCAAGTAGGCAATGAGGTTAAAATATGGAACCATCCCCGAGGATGCATAGTTATATCAACTTTATGATGAGTATCATGAGGATGATGAAGATGAAGAAGATCTAGTGAGGTCCCTATTTTAGTCTCAAGAGAAAGTGGGGTGACATTGCCAAGAAAGTTAGTTTCTCCCTCTGAATAAAAGAGATGAAAATGAAAAAAACCCAACTTATGCAAAATCTTACATGATGATGGTAATGATGGGGTGCTTGAAGGGTAAGGAGGCTTGGGTAAGTTATAACAAGGTCCATGGAGGATTCCTAAAATAAATAAAGTACCTAAGGGTTTAGGTCTAGTATCAAAATTGATTACCCTCATGTTGATTTTTGTATCTTTGGGAGGTACTCCCACTAGAGACCAAGGTGTCAGGCATGTGGGAATTTTCATTGGAACCAATTTTGAATTTCATTCGATGAAATCAGTCTAGAAATGAGGCTAGGGAATCATGGGAAAGTTGATGGGATTTGTGGGTTTGTGTGGGGGTGCCACACCCACAAAGAGGAATAAAATATTCTAATTGATTGTTGAGTTTAGGAAGGGCTCCTAAACTCACTCATTGGACTCCTATATAAAGGATATATGTCATTGTGACATTAGATCATTATGGAGATAATGTGTGGATACATGATGGAGCTATCAGAAGTGAGTCTGCACTTGTGCTAGGAGGCTTGGTGATTTTCAACAAAGGAAAATTATGCATGGTGGAAAAAATGGCCTAAGGTTGAGGACTCTCTATATTATGTTATTGGCAAGGAAAGGAACACCTCATGTGTGGGGAGAGAGAGAAAACCTCATAAGGAATATATTGTACGAAGTGGAGTGATTTGTACGAAGTGTTCGTACAATTTTTTCATGTATGCGGGTTGCAGTGGGAATAGTCACATACATATGCGGGTTTCTGTACAAGCTCTTATGGGCAGGGGAAGGTCCATAGAGGTTGATGCCAGGTGACCTCATAAGGTTGTATAGGTATTCTACAATATATTTGTGGGAAGAGAATATTTCCGGGATATTGTTGAGGTTTGGTTTTCTAATTTGTATGGTTATTGGAGGACAAGGTTGTTCTCAGTTTTGGTGACTTTGGAGGACAAGGTTGTCTTCAGATTTTTGGTGATATTGTATTGGATGGGAGGGTTGGTTTTTCCCTCAATATTTCTAATGATAAAAAGACTACAAAATTGATATTTTGTCCCATGTGTATATATGATTCATCTATGATCTTTTTGTTTCTTCTACATATGTTTTTCAGTCAATAATTTTTAGTGTAGAATTGTTCAGTGATAACAACTAGGGTGTTAGTGTTGGTTCACTAGGAAAAAAATTCTCAAATCTAAAAATTAGTCACATAAGTGTTGCATGTGAAAATTGATGCTTAGGATTTAAAGAGAAGGGGATCATCTTGAGACATATTGTTGGCTACAACACTAGAATAGTGTTGTACTTGTTCTTGTTCTGGGAAGGTCACCATGAAAACATGGCTAATGGATAATGGATATTCTCTTCATATGACAGGGTCACATAAATCACTCACCATTTTATCAGAGTAGAACTCATGACTATAGGTGAAACTTGGAGATAATGCCAAGTACACAGTCAAGGGAGTTGGAACAACTTTGTTTCAATTGAAATCTGTAAATCCTCTCAAGGTTAGTGAAGTGTCGTATGTACCTAGATTGAAGGAGAACCTACTCTTGATCTTTGCCATGGAGGATATAGGGTATGTAGTGGAATTCATTGACATGAAGGTTCTTTCTTAGCCAAAATGATTGAGTCTTGAATCGGTTGAAGTCATTGGGACTCGTGATGGTGGTCTCTACAAGCTTACAGGTCAGCTAACTCAGACCCTGGTACATGACCGTGATAACCCATGTGACTTTTGGCATAGGATATTGGGACACTTAATCACTAGGATTTATCAGTGTTGATAAATATGGTCACAGGTCTTCTAGAGTTTGGAACTGAGCATTAAGGAGTATGCAAAGGTTGTGCACTTGGAAATAATTTCAAGGATACTTTTCTAAGTGTCTAAGAAGATCATGTACCTGGTATCATTAGATGTGTGTGGACTAATGCCAGTTTTATATGTGAGAATATTTTTCTATTATGTGACCTTCAATGATGATTATTCGAGGAAAACATAGATCTTCTTCATGAAGACTAAGGATGAAGTATTCAATTTATTCATGGATTTCAAAGCTTTGGTGGAGAATAAGACAAGAAAGAAGATCAAGGTCTTGAGGTCAAACAATGGGGGTGATTGTTGGACAAATTTTCATTCATGTGTTGTCATTGATGTCAAAAGTATATCAGTCAGTAGAATATGTCAAACATAATGATCGAAATATAAAACCTCAGAAGGAAAAGCGTAATGCACAGTAAATCAGGAAGCAGAAGAAATTCGTGATTATTGTTGATCACGACAAGATCAACAATGTTCCTATGATAAAATCTTAGGAGGGTTAGAAAACACAGAGATCAAAACTCAAAAGGAAAAGCGTAATCTCAGCAACCGTCCGATTAGAGTTAGAAGCCTCAACAGTCGTCTGATCAAGAGGTTGACCATTGAAAGATCGTGACCGTTGGATCTGCAAGCCATCAACGACAGGAATGAATTGTGGGTAGAGAAAGAATAATTAAATCACTTGCTAGTTACAATTATGCAATCTGTCTAGATCGTCAGATCACACAACTTCAACGATCTACGACTACGGTTGATCCAACTAACGACCAATTTAAGTCATATTAAATAGTGACCGTCGGATGCGCAATCACAAAATCTACAGCAGGAATAGATTGCAGAGATTGAAAGGAAAATTAAATCACTCGTAAATTATAGTCTCGCAATCATTGTCGACCATTGATCTGCTTCAAGAATCTCCAAAACCGTCGGATCATCTCAATGTGGAAGGATAGGATAAGCGGGGCTAAAAAGTTGAGATTTGGATTAGTCGAATACCCGTCAGTCGTCGGATCATGTTAAAGTGGAAGGGTAGGATAAATCTACAAGAGGTGCATTGCAGAATAGATCGAACCGTTGATCTAAAGAACCTCATCAACAAACATAATTCACTTCGGGTATAAATAAGCGATGAACTTATGCCCCGTCAAATTAAGATTTGAAATACCCGGAGCCCATAAATCTGAAGTGAATAAGGATCGTCGGATTTAAAGGACATACGAGGACCATTGGATCATGGTTGTTAGTTAACAAACCACGTTAACAAGGACATGTGGAAGACCATGTCACCAGACCATGTCAACAGTATATGTCAGTAAGGACATGTCGCACATTCATAGAATGACAAGTGTCAAGCTGAATCAACATTTCTGGTACGTGAAAATTATGAATCAGAGTGACATGTGGCAGCTACTTGGCTTGTGAAACATCATCAAGTGACGTAAGCAACTTATGTCACTCCGAGAGTTTTTCTTCGGGAGATATACCACCAATACCTGCCCCAAGTCTCGAACTCCCGAATATTAGAGTCCCGAAGTGGACATGAGAGCTTCCTCAACCGTCGATCTACTCAGTGGAAGGATAATGTAAGTGGAAATGTTAACCGACAGCAAGCGGTCTCCATCGTTGATGACTCACATAGCAGGTGATCACTCCGGAGGAAAATGGAGCAGCCTTTATTCAAAACCTCCGAAGTCCCAAACGACAAAGTCCCGAAACGGACATAAGTCATCTTATCTGAAAGATCGCTTCGGGAGTATTCTCAACTATTGATCATACTACAATGAAAGTTGAGGCCTGAGAATTCCAAATCCCGAAGATGCGAAAGGATGTCGACCGTTGATCAAGAGAGGGACACGCGTCAGTCATTTGGCAACTCCAGAAGAATAACATATGGATGAAAGACGGAATTTGAGATTTGATATCTCCTGAGTTCGGAGACCCAGAGTAAATGGTGGCCATCCATCTCAATGCATGATTAAGTCATAGCCATTGGATTTAGCAGTGAAAGGATGAGTGTAAGGTTTAAACCTGAGCATTGATTTGTCTCTGTGAAATAAACATGAACCGTCTGATCGTTTCGGCGATATCATAATCGAGAGTTTTGAAATGTTGGAAGTCATGGAGACCTGAAGGTCAAAGTGTCGAAATTACGTCAATCGTTCATCCCATTAGAAGATTGAAAAGTAACCATTGATTTAATAAAGTTCTCAAGCACTCGTTTGGCTTAGCATCTGGTTACTGCTGATATTGATATGATATAAGAGTTTTTAAAAGGAAACTGTTATACGTCGCTATATTCGGTAAGCCCATGGTTTTGTAATTCTCGGTCATATGAAATGGCTTGAAGGAATCGCCTCCGTAGAATTTGGTCTCTGTGAATATAACAAAGATTATGGATCGAGTATAAGGGATTAAATTGATCCATGACTATGATCAATTTATGAAAAACCTTCACAGTAAAATAAATAAACAGTAATTAATATTATTTAATCGAAGAGGTGAGATGGTCAAAATGAAGGGATACAATTGTGTCACACTCACACCGTTTGAAGAGTATATAATCATGGAAGAGTGTTGAGAAGAAAGTGTCTCTACAGTCCAGATCAGAAGATCAAAAGTTGAAGCATATTCCAGAAAGAAAAGCTAAATACCTATGCATTAAGGGTGGTTAGGTGGTGCAAAGGCAGGTTGGTGCCTGCAGAGGGAGTTGGTGCTTCATTGTCAGTTGTAGCTGACTAAAGAGGGGGTCGTAGCCTCCTACTAGTTGGTGTTGGTAAACCAGGGTGTGGGTGCATCCTGATCAGTCGGTGTTGATCAAAGAGGAAGTACATATTCCTTCTATGTAACATGTAAAACAATTTTTGCAGTTAATAAAAAAGAGTTTTTGTTTTTCCCAATTGGGTTCCATGATAAAATACTGTGTTAAAATTATGTTTACATTAATAGATGAAAAATTAATATAATTGTTGTGTCACCGATTCACCCCCCCTCTTAGTGACAGGATCTGATCCTTCAATTGGTATCAGATCGGGTTCCTTCAGTACAGTCTAACAAACTTGAAGGTAGATCCTGAAGATGGATCAACAAGAGGGAACGTCTAACAACAAAGAACCATTATTCAATGGAGGAGGCTATGTTATGTGGAAAATAAGAATGAAAAACTTCATGTTGGCTTTTGGTTTTGATATCTGGAAATCTGTTGTAGACAGTTACATTGCACCAACTACTCCACCCAAAGACTTTGGAGGAAAGAAAATATGTAATGACAACTCAAGAGTAGTTAATGGAATTCTAGCAGGGTTGACTAATTCTATATGTGTGAAAGTTATGCATTGCAAATCAGCCAAAGAAATCTGGGACAAATTGGAGGTTGTATATGAAGGAGATGAAAAATTCAAGCAAGCCAAACTACAGACCTTTAGAACTCAATTTGAAAATCTGAAAATGAAATAAGAAGAAAATATTGTTGAGTACTTTCATAGGGTAGATGAAGTGGTTAACTCAATTAGAGAGGCAGGAGAAGAAGTTACAAATAAACCCATTGTGCAAAAAATACTAAGGTCATTATCTATGAGATATGATGCAAATATTTCTTCAATTGAAGATAGATCTGATCTAAGCACACTCACAGTTGATTAGCTCCATGGAATTTTTACATCATATGAAATGAGAACAGGGAATGATAAATCAACAAAATACAAAACAATTTTCAAAGCACTAAGACAAATATAAATCAAAAGAAAAAACTCCAATCCTGTCATTATGAAGAATCTGATGTGGAAGAATCCAATTTCATTAGAAAACTTCAGAAAGGATCGAGGAAGTACAAAGGAAAGCTTCCTTTAAAATGTTTTAACCGTGGAAAAGTTGGTCATTTTTCATCCAAGTGTCCCTATCCCAAGGAAGACCCTAAATATGAAGAAAATAAAACCAAACAATACCAGAAGAAGGAAAAACCCAATACAAGAAAAATTTCTACAAAGGGAAAAATAATTTCTACTCAAAAGAAGAAAACACCAGTTCGTTTGAGTCTAATGACAATGATGAATCTGATGATGATGAAGTCCTTTTCTTAGGTATTGAAGAATCTAATGAGATAGAAAAAATTAAACATGAGAAGGAGTTA
Organism: Picea engelmannii; assembly: GCA_009831015.1. Taxonomy (NCBI): domain Eukaryota; kingdom Viridiplantae; phylum Streptophyta; class Pinopsida; order Pinales; family Pinaceae; genus Picea; species Picea engelmannii. The sequence goes on from ML779857.1 coordinate 401,264, forward strand.
GAAGATGAAGCAGATGTTAATATGGAGGAAGAACTTCTCAGTGCCTTGGATGAATTAAAAAAATACAAAACCAGATATAGATAGTTGAAAAATTTTGTAGTTGAACAAAAAGAAAAATATGAACAAGAAGAAAAGGAGATGGAAAAACTTATGAGCAATCTGAAAAAACAAATCTTAGAAGCAAATAAGATCGAAGAAACTCTAGAAAATTCTCTTAAGGAAAAACAAATAACTGTTGAAAGAATGGAGGTAGAATTAGTTCATCTAAAAAAGGAACTGGATGCAAAAATCATTCAAACAAAATCTGAAAATAGCTCTAAAATATTAGATAAGATTATTACCACGCAAAGGGATTCAGGTAATAAAAATGGAATAGTTTATTCTCAAAAGGAAATCCAAGTTAACTCAAAATATTATACAGATGATCTCCTCAGTACATTCAAGAAGAAAAATGAAGAGAAGATAAGTAATGATCATAACTCCAGAAGATTACTTCCACCCATCAATAAGGAAGACGAGACAATACCAATTTTTTTTTATCAAAATAGGTATCCTCTCATTTTCCTTGGTTATTGCTTTGCATGCTCTAATTTCGGACACAAAGCTATAAATTTTAAAGCATATAGAAAGAAAAATCTGAAGGTTAAGAACTATATCCTTAAGGACAAACAAGCAGCAAATCGAGTTAAAAGAAGAAACTATAACTCCTTTGCACCTCTACAAGAAGGGGACTTACAATGATTCAAATGTCATAACCATGGACATAAGGCCATTAATTGAAAATTAATGGAAGTATCAGAACAACCAAAGTTCATTAGAGAACAAAAGAAACTTTGGAGAGAAAAAACATCAAAAAGGAAATGTATTATTGCCCTAAAAGCTCAAGATAAAAAGGATCTCTGGTATGTTGACAGTGGGTTCTCTAAACATATGACAGGTAATAAGGACAAGTTTTTAGACTTAAAGAAACAAAAAGGTAAAGTTACATTTGGTGATAATGCTTCAAGTAACATACTTGGGAAAGGCACTCTGAGCTTGGGAAAAGACAAAGCCAGAAATGCGCTACTTGTTGAAAAATTGAAGCCTAGTTTATTAAGTGTCAGTAAAACCTGTGATCGGGGACACTTTTGCATCTTTGATTCCCAAAAATGTGATATTAGGAGAGAAGACACAGGAAAATTAGTTGGTACTGCTCCCAGAACTCCTGAAAATGTATATATACTAGATGCAAAATTGAATGAGGAGTGTCATATAAATTCAGTAGATGAAAGTTGGCTATGGAATAGAAGTTTGGGGCATATTAATTTTGACAATATTTTGAAAGCCAACAACCTTGGTGCAGTAAGAAACTTGTCAAAAATCATAAAACCCTCAAATGCTATGTGTAGACTCTATCAACTAGGGAAGCAAACTAGAATAAGGTTCAAGGCAAAAGAATACACAACCTCTAAACCTTTAGAGCTTGTTCACACTGACCTATGTGGACCTACGAGGACCAAGAGTTTGCAAGGAGAGTCTTACTTTATGTTTTTTAATGATGACTTTACTAGAATGGTTTGGATATGTTTTCTCAAATAAAAATCAGAAGCACTCAACAAATTCAAATCCTTTAAGACCCTTGTTGAAAATGAAAAGGAGACAAAAATCAAATGTCTTAGATCATAAAATGGTGGTGAATTCACCTCAAAAGAGTTTGATGTTTTCTATGAAACTGAAGGAATAAAAAGACAATTCTCTACTGCCAGAGCACCTCAGCAAAACGGGATTGCTAAGAGAAAGAATAGAACAGTTCAAGAGGTTGCAAGGACTATGCTCAATGAAGCAAAATTGTGAGATGGATTTTGGAGGGAAGTTGTAATCACAACAGTATACATATTGAACAAAGGTCAGCTCAGGGTAAATAGTTATAAGACCCCTTATCAACTATGGTTTGGAAGAGCTCCTTCAGTAAAATACTTCAAGGTCTTTGGAAGTAAATGCTACATTAAAAGACTAGATGAGAGCCTTGGAAAATTTGATGTCAAATCTGATGAAGGTATTTTTCTTAGATATGCTTCAAACAAGAATTCATACAGATGCTACAATATTAGATCACATAAGATTGTTGAGAGTTCATATGTCAAGGTGGATGACCTAAAAACGATAAGGATCAAAAATCAAGAGACCATACCTAAAAATGATGATGAAGATGATGATGAGACATTCGACACACAACTAGAAGAAGTAGAAGAGAATGAAAAATAAAGGGAAAAATATGATATGGATACTAGTGAAAGAGAAGAATATAGTCAATATGAAGAGACAAGAGAAGAATTCCCAAGAAGGGATACAAAGACACCATCAATAATTATTCAAAAGAATCATCCCAAAGAACTGATTATTGGAGATATGAATGATGGAGTGCACACAAGAAGACAACTACTATATCAAACAAACATATCATTGTTGTCTCATGTTGAACCTATCTCAATCAAAGAGGATTGTAAATATGAGAATTGGATCAAAGCTGTGAATGAAGAATTGGAACAAATTGAAAAAAATAAAACTTGGGAACTAGTTCCACGACCAAAAAATAAAAACGTCATTGGAACTAAATGGGTATATAAAAATAAAATGAATGAAGACAGGCAAGTAATCAGGAACAAAGCCAGATTAGTATGTAAAGGGTATGCTTAGGTTTAAGGAGTAGACTATGAAGAAAAATTTTCACCTGTGGCCAGATTAGAGGTAATTAGGATGTTCTTAGCTTTCTCTAGTTACAGAAAATTTAAAGTGTACCAAATGGATGTCAAGTCAACATTTCTCAATGGAAACCTAGAAGAGGAAGTTTATATTGAGCAACCATAAGGGTTTCAATTAACCAACAAAGGAGACTATGTTTGTAAATTAAAGAAAGCACTCAGAGCATGGTATGCAAGGCTAGACTCTTATTTACAAAAACAAGGCCTCAAAAGGGGATCAACAGACAACAATCTTTATTGCAAAATTGATGGTAATAACATGATCATTGTGAAAGTGTATGTTGATGATATTATATTTGGTAGCGATTATGAAGAAATGAGTAAGAACTTTGCTAAGATGATGCAACAAGAATTTGAAATGTCTTTGCTTGGTGAACTAAATTTATTCCTTGGATTACAAATAATACAGTCCAAAAGAGGAGTTTTTATCCATCACTCTAAATATGTTAAGGACATGTTTAAAATATTCTAGTTAGAGGATTGCAAACCTGGTAGTACACCTATGACATTTGGATGCAAACTAAGCAAGGATGATGAGTCCAAAGCTATAGATCCAAAACACTACAGATGAATGATTGGTAGTTTTATCTATGTAACAACTTCCAGACCTGATGTCAAGCAAGTTGTTGGGATGGTGGCTAGATTCCAAGTAGCACCAAAGGAGATCCATGTTCAAGCTGTAAAACGAATCTTTCGATATTTGAAGGGAACCATAGATCTTGGTTTGTGGTACCCTATCAAGGATTCATTCACATTAAAATCCTATTCAGATGTTGATTGGGCAGAAAGTGTAGAGGACAGAAAAGGTACAAGTGGAGGAGCATTCTTTTTTGGAGAATCACTGGTTGCTTGGATAAGCAAGAAACAATCCTCAATTTCTTTGTCTAGCACTGAAGCTGAGTATATTGCAACACCATAATGTTGCACACAAGTGGAATGGATGAAACAAACTCTACAAGACATCAAAATAGTATTTGGAGAACCCACAACTATCCATTGTGATAATGAAAGAATGATAAGTCTCTCTAAGAACCCTGTCCAACACTCAAAATCAAAACACATTCCCATAAAGTACCACTATCTAAGAGATCAGGCTGAAAACAAGAACATTAAGTTGGAATATGTTCCAACACAAGAACAAGTGGCAGATATTTTTACAAAACCCTTAAGAAGAGATGTATTTGAATATCTCAAGCAAACATTGGGAGTAATCCTTCTTCCTACCTAAATCTCTCAAGAAAATAATGCAACAGTTGACACCTATTCAGGGGGATATAGAAATCAACGTCAAAAGGAGTCATTCAGTTATGATAGGAAAAGTGTGATTGCAGGAGGAAAAAACAGGTGTAAATATATATATATATATATATATATATATATATATACAGAAAGATCATAGGAGAAGAAACCCTTTTCCATTGATGCCAAATGGGGAGAGTAACTTCAAAGGACAGAAGCATCACCATAGGGGGAGATTGTGAATGAAGCTGGTGTGTTGCCCTCAATGACAAAGGGGGAGATTGTTGGCCAAATTGTCATTCATGTGTTGTCATTGATGTCAACAGTATATGAGTCAGCAGAAGATGTCAAACAGGATGATAGAAAGATCAAAGCTCAGAAGGAAAAGCGCAATGCACAGTATATCAGGAAGCAAAAGAAATTTGTGATTATTGTTGATCACGACAGGATCAACAATGTTCCTATGATAAAATATTAGGAGGGTTATCAAACACAAAGATCAAAACTCAGAAGGAAAAGTGTAATCTCAACAACCATCCGATTAGAGTTAGAAGCCTCAACAACCATCTGATCAAGAGGTTGACCGTTGAAAGATCGTGACCATTGGATCTGCAAGCCATCAACGATATGAATGAATTGCAGGGAGAGAAAGAATAATTAAACCACTTGCTAGTTACAATCCCGCAATCTATCTAGATCGTTAGATCACACAACTTCAACTATCTATGACTACGGTTGATCCAACTAATGACCAATTTAAGTCATATTAAATCATGACCGTCGGATGTGCAATCACAAAATCTACGATAGGAATAGATTGCAGAGATTGAAAGGAAAATTAAATCACTCATAAATTATAGTTCCACAATCATCGTCGACCATTGATATGCTTCGAGAATATCCACAACCATCAGATCATATCAATGTGGAAGGATAGGATAAGTGGGGCTAAAAGGTTGAGATTTGGATTAGCCAAATACCCATCAGTCGTCGGATTAAATCCGATACCCGTTAGTCATCAGATCGTGTTAAAGTGGAAGGATAGGATAAATCTACAAGAGTTGCATTGCAGAATAGATCAAACTATTGATCTAAAGGACCTGATCAACGAACAAAATTTAGTTCAAGTATAAAGAAGCGAGGAACTTATGCCCCGTCAGTTTGAGATTTGAAATACCCGGAGACTAGAAATCTAAAGTGAATAAGGACCATTAGATCTAGAGGAAATACGAGGACCATTGGACCATGGTTGTTAGTCAGCAGACCACATCAATAAGGACATGTGACATACCATGTCACCAGACCACGTCAGTAGTATACATTAGCAAGGACACATGGCACAATCAGAGAACAACAAGTGTCAAGCTGAATCAACATTTCTAGTACGTGCAAGTCACGAATCAGAGTGACACGAGGCAACTACTTGGCTCGTGACATGTCAACAAGTGACATAAGCAACTTACGTCACTCCGAGAGTTTTTCTTTGAGAGATATACCACTAGTGCTTTCCCCAAGTCCCCAAGTCCTGAATGTCAAAGTCCCGAAGTGGACATGAGAGCATCCTCGACCGTCAATCTACTCAGTGGAAGGATAGTGTAAGTGTAAATGTTAACCGAAAACAAGTGGTATCCATCGTTGATGACTCACACAACAGGTGATCACTTCGGAGGAAAATGGAGTAGCGTTAATTCGAAACCTCTGAAGTCCCGAACGCCGAAGTCCTTAAATGGACATAAATCGTTCGATCTGAAAGATAGCTTCAGGAGTATTCTCAACTATAGATCATACTACAACAAAATTTGAGACCTGAGAATTATGAAGCCCGGAGACGTGAAAGGATCTCGACCATTGATCAAGAGAGGAACATATGTTAGTCGTTTGTTATCTCTAGAAGAATAACGTACGGAGGAAAGAAGGAATTTGAGATTTGATATCTCCGGAGTCCAGAGACCCAGAGTAAATGGTTTCCAACCATCTCAACACATGATTAAGTCATAGCCGTCGGATTTAGCAGTGAAAGGATGAGTGTAAGGTTTAAACCTGAACATTGATCTGTCTCCACGAAATAAATGTGAACCATTCGATTGTTTCGGCGATATTGTAATCAGGAGTTTTGAAATGTTGGAAGTCACGAAGACCTGAAGGTCAAAGTGTCAAAATTCCATCAGGCGTTCATCCCATTAGAAGATTGAAAAGTAACCATTGATTTAATAAAATGCTTAATCACTCATTTGTCTTAGCATCTGGTTATTGCCGATGGTCATATGATATAAGAGTTTTTAAAAGGAAATTGTTAGATGTCACTATATTTGGTAAGCTAATGGTTCTATAATGCTTGGTCATATGAAATGGCTTGAAGGAAGCACCTCCATAGAATTTGGTCTCTATGAATATAACAGAGATTAGGGATCGAGTATAAGGGATTAAATTGATCCATGATTGTGATCGATTTATGAAAAACCTTCACAGTAAAATAAATAAACAATAATTAAGATTATTTAATCGAAGAGGTGTGATGGTCGAAATGAAGGGATACAGTTGTGCCACACTCACACCGTTTGAAGAGTATATAATCATGGAAGAGTGTTGAGAAGAAAGTGTCTCTGCAGTCCATATTAGAAGATCAAAAGCTGAAGCAGATTCTAGGAAGAAAAGCTAAATACCTATGCACTAAGGGTGGTTGGGTGGTGTAAGGGCAGGTTGGTGCCTGCAGAGGGAGTTGGTGCTTCCTTGTCAGTTGTAGCTGACTAAAGAGGGGGTCGTAGCCTCCTACCAGTTGGTGCTGGTAAACTAGGGTGTGGGTGCATCCTGATCAGTCAGTTTTGATCAAAGAGGAAGAACATATTCCTTCTATGTAACATGTAAAACAATGTTTGCAGTTAATAGAAAAGAGTTTGTGGTTTTCCCAATTGGGTTCCACGATAAAATACAGTGTTAAAATTCTGTTTTCATTAATAAATGAAAAATTGATATAATTGTTGTGTCATTGATTCACCCCCCCCCACTCAGTGATAGGATATGATCCTTCAGTGAGTATACCTCCAACGAGTTCAAGAAATGTTGCAAGAAAGAAGGAATTAAGAGGGAGACGGTAGTACCTTTCAACCCTTAGTAGAATGGCGTCACCAAAAGAAAGAATCAGACGATACTGGAGGCTTCCAAAGAAATGTTGCATGATTAGGATATACCCAAGATTCTTTGGGCAGAAGCATGCAACATTGCAATTTATGTTCAGAACATGAGTCCTCATAGTATCTTTGAGGGTAAGATTCCTGAGGAGGAATTCATAAGAGTGAAACTAGATATAGGGCATTTGAGGATATTTGGTTGTCCAATATACATCCATGTTCCCAAGGAGAAGAGGACAAATTTAGAACCTTCTGGGAGGAAGGGAACATTTGTGGGATACAAGGAGACTTTGAAGGCCTACCAAATCTACATTATAGGACAATGATATTTTGTGGTTAGTTGGGATGTCCAGTTTGAGGAGGATTTGGATTTTAGGTGGTCTCTTGAGATCACAATAGGTGGTGAGCAACATGAGGCTCCAAAGGTTGAGGAGAGTATAATACCATTATGTACAAAGGAGTAGCCCTAAAATCATGAGGAGGATTCATAGGAGTGTGTGGACCCAATAGATCCTTCTAGCAATTGTTGGATTACTGAGAGGGGGGGTGAATCAGTAATAGCGTAATTATAATCTTTTTTCTTCAAATGTTATATCAATGTAGAATTATTATCCAATAATGAGCAGTAAGAAATAAACAATCACACACATACATAGTACACCAGTGTTTTACGTGAAAACTCAGATCGGGAGAAAACCACGGAATGATTTTTCTTATATGTCTTGAAGAATTACATTCATTGGAAGAACCAACTTCCTTTGTTTTCCAGCTGCAACTGGAAGGAGGCTCCAACCCCCTAGTTTCTCAGGCTACAACCTAAGGGAAGCTCCAACTCCCCAATTCTCTGTCTACAACCAGAAGAAGGCTACAACCCCCTATGTTCTCCGGCTACAACCGAAAGGTGGCTACAACCACCTATCCTTTCCCCATCCTGCCACCCTAAAGTAGAAGTAGAAGTAGAATGGTGAATCAGTAATAATGTAATTATAATCTTTTTTCTTCAAATGTTATATCAATGTAGAATTATTATCCAATAATGAGTAGTAAGAAATAAACAA
>ML779857.1:411256-447526 GCA_009831015.1 Picea engelmannii
TATTCACTTTGAATTATAATACACTCATCACTTCACTTTATTATTTACCTTTTAAAACCTCTTAAACCACTTTGACTACTTTGACCTTTTGGGGCTTCTAGATGACATATGAGGGTCCTCCAACTTCGTAAGGCCATAACTCTGAAACCGTGAGGAGTTATGTGACATTCCACATACCAAAATAAATGTAATTTCATGTACTATCCACATAGAATATTATTAACTTCAAATATATCAAAAATCATATTGTTATCCATCAAACAAACTTGGGTCCATTACCCAAACCTGGGTTCTCCAACTTCACATGGTCATAACTCTCTAACCGTGAGGAGTTATGTGACATTATACATGCCACCGAAAATGGAATGACAAGCACTATCCATATAGGATATATTCCCTAACAAATTCACTATCCTTCATCTCATTATTCCATAATTCAGCATGGGTTCTCTTACTCCGCAAAGCATCTTCCCATGAGGGCTCTCCCCATAAGGGGACCATTTTGGAGTTCATCCATATTTACTTCTTATCAACCATGAAAAAAAAATAATGAGTCATATTTACATCAAATAATCTTGGTTCCATTACCCAAACATTTGTGCTACAGGGATTTCTTCAAGGGTTGACATCAATGACAACCAACCTTAATCAACAATTTGTCCCTTTGACATTGATGGCAACACTCTGATGCAATACTGAAATCATATCACTCATGATCCCCTTGGAACCATGACTCTATCCTCTGCATCTGATAAATATGCCTATGTCCTCTACATATGATAAATCTCTCCCCCTTTGTCATCAAAGGCAAAGGTATCTTTCCATCCGGGGTTGCTCCCCCTGACTGAACTGTCCTCTTATGGTGTTTCCTCGTGTACATCTAAGACATATAAGATAAAAATTCAAAAAGCATTCATTTAGGAGTAGAAATAACTCCAAGTCTTTGGTGAAGATATTCAAAGGCTTCTCGTGGAAGTGGTTTTGTAAATATGTTTTCCACTTGTTCTTTTGTGCCCACATACTCAACTCTGATTTTTTTTTTTTTTCTGCAACATGTTCCCGTAGAAAGTGATACTTGATTAGAATGTGCTTTGTCTTGGAGTGCATCACCGGGTTTTTTGAGATACTGATGGCACTTGTATTATCACAATATATTGGAATGGGATCATCATACTCAACCTATATATCTGTCAAAGTTTGTTTCATCCAAAGAACTTGTGTACAACATGTTGCTACTGCAATATACTCTGCCTCAGTTGTAGATAGAGATACTGATGATTGTTTCTTGCTTAGCCATGATACCAAACACTCACCTAAGTAGAAATTTTCTCCACTGGTGCTTCATCGATCATCAATACAACCTGCCCAATTTGCATCTGTGTAGGCAATAAGTGATAGATCTTTTCCTTTTGTATACCATAATCCAAACTCTTTTGTTCCTTTGAGATATCTGAAGATCCTCTTTACTGCTAATACATGTGATTCCTTTGGTGTTTCTTGAAATCGTGCCACCTGTCCAACTGCCTGCATTACATTTGGTCTGGATGTTGTCACATATAATAGGCTCCCAATCATTGACTTGTATTGCCTATGATATGTAGACTTCGAATCATCATCTTTGCTCAACTTACAACTAGTTTGCATGGGAGTGATAACTGGTTTTCAATATTCCATTCTGAACCTCTTTAGCATTTCTATGATATACTTGTTTTGAGAAATAAAAATGCCTTGGTTGCTTTGACGTATTTGAATTCCTAGAAAGAAGGATAGTTCTCCAAGTAACAACATTTCAAATTCATTCTGCATGTCTTTTTGCAAATTTCTGGCTTAACCTGTCATCATCACTACCAAAAATAATATCATCAACATAAACTTCAATTAATAAAATATTACCTTGAATTACCTTGATGTAGAGGTTGTTGTCTACACTTCCTTTTCTGAACCCTGTCTGTTGCAGATACTTATCCAGTCTAGAGTACCATGCTCTAGGAGCCTGTTTTAGACCATATAAGGCCTTCTTTAATTTACACACATAGTCTGTGTTCTCTGATAACTGAAATCATTCTGGTTGTTCAATGTAGACTTATTATTCAAGTTCCCCATTTAGAAAAGATGATTTTACATCCATCTGATATACTTTAACATTTTTGGAGCATGCATAAGCTAAAAGCAAAGAGATTGCTTTCATTCTGGCAATTGGGGCAAATGTCTCTTCAAAGTCGATTCCTTCAATCTGTGCATATCCTTTACATACCAATCTAGATTTATTCCTTGTAACATGTCCATATTCATTCAATTTATTCATGAAAACCCATTTTGTGCCAATCACATTCTTATTCTTTGGTCTTGGAACCAATTCCCAAGTGTCATTTTTCTCTATTTGATCCAATTCTTCATCCATGGCCTTATTCCAAAATTCATCCTTCCTGGCTTCTTCAAAATAGTTTGGTTCAATTGTAGATAAGAGTGTTAGGTGTGTTTGTTCTAGTGAACAAATTTTTCTTCTAGTCTCAACTCCTGCATCTTTATTTCCAATAATCTGATCTAAAGGATGATTCTTTTGTACTCATTTGTTATGTGTCTTTGGAGATACTTGTTGAACTTTCTCTTCTGCTTCTATCGGATTCTCTTCATCTTCATCTTCCTCTTCTACTTCTTTTTCATATTCTTCTTCGAAAAGTTGTTCCATTGATTTGTTTTCTTCTTACTTTGATTCTGGTCTGTTTGTTTCATCAATTGTTATGTTGATTCTTTCCACAACTTTGTTTAATCTTAGATTGTAACACTTGTATGCTTTTCTTGTACTTGAGTAACCAACAAGTATTCCTTTGTCCACACGAGAGTCAAACTTTCCCATTCTACCATCTTCTCTTTTGATGTAGCATTTGCTTCCAAAAAATATGAAGTGCTTGCAGCTTCACATTTGTTGGTCTTCCTTTCCATAGCTCGTAGGGAGTTTTGTCAGTGTTGTTTATGAGCATTACTCTGTTTTGAATCTGAACTGTTGTATGCATTGCCTGTGTCCAAAAAATATCTGTCAACTTTGAATCCATTATCATTGTTCGAGCCATTTCTTGTACTGTCTTGTTCTTTCTTTCAACAACTCCATTCTGTTGAGGTGTCCTAGCGATGGAGATTTGAATTTTTATTCCATGATTGCTGCAGTAGTCCATAAATTCCTTTGAGGTGAATTCTCCTCCATTATCCGATCTTAAGCATTTGATTCTTAAATCCCTCTCATTTTCAACCATTTCCTTGTAGATATTGAAGTTTTCAAAAGCTTATGTCTTGTTCTTGAGAAATCAAACTGTAGTCATTCTTGTATAATCATCAACTAATAACATAAAGTATCTCTCACCTTTTAAGCCTTTTGTTGTAGTTGGTCCAACTAGATCAGTATGCACAATTTCCTGTGGTTTTTTTGTTGAATATTCCTTTGATTTGAACCTGGTCTTTGTTTGTTTTCCTTGTTGGCAATGCTTGCATAAAGTGTTGGTTGGTTTTGTGATCTGGGGCATTTCTCTGACTTCTTCTCTTTTGCTAACTTTGACAAGTTTATCAAAATGCATGTGACCCATTCTTCTATGACATAGCCAACTTTCATCTTCCTTTCCTAGACAACACTTTTCATTTCCAATTTCGCTTAACACATATATGTTGCTTAAAGTTCTTGTAGCTCTAGCGACCAATTTCCTTGAACCTTCTTTACTTATCTCACAATTTTGTGAATCGACGGTAACTTTATGACCTTGGTCACACATTTGAATCACACTTAAAATATTATGTTTCATATCTTCTACTAGTAGAACATTTTCTACCTTTTCATTCTTGTTCCCAATTCGGATTGTGCCCTTTCCAATGATTTTGGTTGAATCATCATTTTTGAAGGAGACTAATCCATCTCTTTCCTTTCGTAATGTAAGAAACTTGTCTCTATCACCTGTCATCTGTTTTGAACATCCACTGTCAACATACCAACCACGTTTCTTCTGTTTATCTTGTAGAGCGACTGTACATTCTTCATTGCTATACTGATCTTTCTTTCTTATCCATGTCATTTTCTGAGGTTCTTGTTTGTGACTCTATTGAGGTTCTTTAGGAGGGACTGTCATTCTGCATTTTTTGTCTATGTGTCCAAAATTGTTACATTTATAAAATTCCACTTTAGTGCTCAAAGATTCAAACTTGTTGTAACTTCTTCTCTGTGTTTCACTAGTTCTTCTTGAATAACCCCTTTGTGTATGGCTCTCAAAGTAGTTATTGTTCCTGTTGTTATCTCTACAATTTACAACTTTATGTCCAAAATTATTACAAGCATAACATAAACCAAAAAATATAGTTTGATACATGGTAGTTGAAGATCTTCTAAAAAGAGGTGCTCTTATGAATCCTTCTTCTTCTTGAGGCCTGTCTATCTGTTGTTGATTCTGAAATCTGAAACTTCTCATTGGAGGAGTGTCCATGTAATCTTCCTTGTATATATTTTTATCCCCTTTGATTGTTTATGCATAGCTTTTTGGATTTGTTTTTTTCTCTTTTGTTTTGGATCTTGATCCCTTTTCTGTCTGATTGCATTCAAGTCCGAACTTGTCAAGATCAGATTTTTTACTGCTGATAATGTCATCCAGAACTTTTGATCTATTCTACATATTTTTCTTTTGAATATCATTTCTTAGTGTGACAATATCTGCTTCCAAGTTTTCAATGATCTTGTCCTTTCCTTCTAGCTATTCTTTGAGTGATCCTTCAATTCTTTTATCTTCTTCTATTTGAACCTTCAATTTTGTGATCATTTGTTCTAGTTCTTGAGTGTCTTTTTCTTATCTAGTTATGCTTGTAGTTTCTTGTTTTTCTTCTTTTCTCTTCTAATAACTTCTATGGCACTCATTAATTCTTCTCAGAAGCCAACTTCTGTCTTTTCAATTTCTTCTTCATATGCTTCTTCATATTCTTCATCAGAGTCTTCTTTATCAGAGTCTTCTACTGCCATGAATAGAACTCTCCCTGTTTCACTATCACTGACTTCATTTTCATCTGATGATGAGATGTCATCTTTAGTGCCAAAGCTTTTCTTGAAAACTTTGTTTGTAGTTCTGTTACCTTTATATGTTTTTCTTCCTTTTGAGTAACCTTCATCATTTATCTTTTTCTTATGAGGACATTTGTTAGCAAAATGACCAATACCATCACAATTAAAACAAATTAAAGGAAGCTTACCTCTATACCTACCGTTGGTTCCCTTGTTCATTCTTTTGACGAAGTTGGCCACTTCTTCATCATATTTCGATACCTCGCAACTACTTCTATATTATTCTTGTTCCTTTTTCTTTTGCTTTGATCTTTTGGATTCTTTGAAGGCTGCTTCTTTTACATCTAGATTTTCCTGTTCAGTTCTCATCTCATATGCTATGAAGATTCCATGCAGTTCATCCATGCTTATTGAGTTTAGATATGATCTTTCTTCTAGTGCTCATATCTTAGGGTTGAATCTCATAGGAAGAGATCTTAGTACCTTTTGAACAATTACAGATTCTTCGATTTCTTCTCCCAATCCTATGATTGCATTCACTGTTTCATCGACTTGTAAGAATTAGGCTGTGATATATTCATCTTCCTTCATTTTTAGTTGTTCAAACTAACCTCTGTAATTTTGAAGTTTTGTTTCTTTGAATTTTGAATCTCCTTCATAAATATTTCGAAGCTTGTCCCAAATCTCTTTAGCATATTTACAATGTGCAACTTTGGTGAATACCGTATCACTGAGACCATTCAAAAGTGAATTTTTAGCTTTGGAATTATTCTCACCGAATTTCACTACTTTTTCATTTGTTGGTGGAACTGTTGGTGCTATGTTTCCATCTAAAATTGATTTCCAAACTTTAAATCCTTGTGCCTGTATATATGTATTCATCCTTATGCTCCAAAAAACATACTTATGTCCATCAAACCATGGTATTCCATTTTTATACGAGTTGGTACTCTCCATGATCTACCTTTCAGTGGTTAAAATGATTTCTGAAGGAACCCACTCTGATACCAATTGTTGGATTACTGAGAGGGGGGGTGAATCAGTAATAGCGTAATTATAATCCTTTTTCTTCAATTTTTATATCAATGTAGAATTATTATCCAATAATGAATAGTAATAAATAAACAATCACACACATACACAGTACACCAATGTTTTACGTGGAAACCCAGATCGGGAGAAAACCATAGAATGTTTTTTCTTATATGTATTGAATAATTACATTCATTGGAAGCACCAACTTCCTTTGTTTTCCAGCTGCAACTGGAAGGAGGCTCCAACCCCCTAGTTTCTCAGGCTACAACCTGAGGGAAGCTCCAACTCCCCAATTCTTTAGCTACAACCAGAAGGAGGCTGCAACCCCCTATGTTCTCCAGATACAACCGGAAGATGGATACAACCACTATTCCTTGCCCCGTCCTACACCCTGAAGTAGAAGTAGAATGATGGAACCACTGTCACACTATTATTGTGAGATATACCACTGTAAACCTGTACCAATAAATCTGAACCATGCATCAACCTGTACCTCAACCTGTAATCAACCTGTACCATAAACAAGTGCATCCAACCATGTACCAAGTATGTACCAATCATGTGTCAACTACTCATCAACTATGACTCATTAATATGTACCAACATCATCAACTATACACCTCATGTATGTGCCAACTCATCAACTACTTGTCTCAACCATGTACTCAACAGGTACCTCAACCAAAATCCCTCATCAATTTCATCATCTAAATATGATTTGTAGCTCTGTAATAGACCTTGTGTATATGATCACATTCCTTCAAACCTTCCTTAACTTTAACAACAAGAGACTAGCATTTTCATCAAATGTTTCTTTAGTCTCACATGCCTAGTTTTGGATTAGTCAACAAACCTAACTTGAAGTAATCATAACTTTGAACCTGTAATGTATAAAGATCTGAAACCGATACAAAATGTTATTCAATGTGTTTTATGCAATTCCTCTAGGTTTCACTACTTGGAACCTCTCAGAAAAGGACTTATAGCAAAAATGACATACCTTGTTGAATTCTGGCTTATTCTAGAGTGTGGCCTTGTAGAGCATGCCCCGCACGAAATATTCATTGAATTGATATGAAACTATTACACAGAATATTAAATACTTTACCCTAACAAAAAAATTTTGTCTCACTAAAATTGGATCTGTTATGAAGAAGTTATGAGGTTTTTACTCGAAACACTTGTTTTTGACTAGTTTCAGCACTAGCCACAAACCCTATTTTCCACGGAGTGTAACTCCAAAAATACAATGACCCACAAGATGATTTTTTTACCATAGATACTTTGGTATGTTTTATCAATGGAATATCAATTTCATGGTATGAATCATTATAGAAAAAAGTTATAGAGAAAGTGGTGAGATGACCTGTAAATAACATACCTTAGAAAGCACCATCAAAAGAATTTATCCGTCCTTGCATTTCGACCTTCTTTTCTTCACCTTCACTCAGAAATTCGATTTAGATATCCTTGGTTACCTTAGAAACCTATAGATATTCAATATTCTCAAGTGTAATTAAAATTATAGAGCCTTGCCTCTTATTTATACTCTCCAAGTAGCTTCCTTAAAAACATCTTCTAGGTCACTTGGCTCACTTTCCTTATTTTAGGGTTAATCCACTTGTAATATCTCCATTAAATTTATTATTTAAATAATTTATTTTGTATTCATTTTGAATTATAATACACTCATCACTTCACTTTATTATTTGCCTTTTAAAATCTCTTAAAACACTTTGACTACTTTGACCTTTTGGGGCTTCTAGATGACATATGAAGGTCCTCCAACTTCGTAAGGCCATAACTCTCAAACCGTGAGGAATTATGTGACATTCCACATACCACCAAAAATGGAATGACATGTAATATCCATATAGAATAGTATTACCTTCAAATATAGAAAACATCATATTGTTATCCATCAAACAAACTTGGTTCCATTACCCAAACCTGGGTTCTCCAACTTCACATGGTCATAACTCTCTAACCGTGAGGAGTTATGTGACATTATACATGCCACCGGAAATGACATGAAAAGAACTATCCATCTAGGATAGTTTCCTTGACAAATTCGCTATCCTTCATCTCATTATTCCACAATTAATCATGGGTTCTCTTACTGCAAAAAGCGTCTTCCCGTGAGGTATTTCACCATAAGGGGGCCACTTTGGAGTTCATCCATATTTACTTCTTATCAACCATGAAAAAACAATAATGAGTCATATTTACATCAAAAAATCTTGGGTCCATTACCCAAACCTTTTTTTGACAGGGCTTTCTTCAAGAGTTGACATCAATGACAACCAACCTTAATCAACAACAACTAGGAAACGAGACTTAAATGGATTCATGAGACCTTGAAGGATGGAGAGGGACATGCAGTCCCTAGAGATACCCGCAGAGAAAGAATACCTTCGGAGAGATTTGGCTCATATGTGGCACTTATGAGAAATATCACTGATTTCGGGCCTTCAACATTTGAGGAAGCAACATGCCAACAAGTTTGGAAGGATTCCATGATGAAGGAGTACCAATCCATCATGAATAATGATGTATGAGATATAGTAATTCTGAGACAACAAGGGAAGTCAATAGTAACTTCCAAATGGATCTACAAGATCAAGCATGTTGTAGATGGAAGCATCATGAAGTATAAGGAGAGTTTCATAGTTAGAGGGTTCTCCCAGAAAGAGGGAGTAGACTACAAGGGAAATTTTACTACATTAGCTAGGTATAATTCTACCAGGATGATTATTTCTCTCACTTCAATCATGAAGTGGAAGATTCATCAGATGGATGTGGAGACAAATTTCCTCAATGGTGTAATTGAGGAGGAGGTGTACATAGAGAAACCTTAGGAATTTGAGGCACATGAGAGGGATTATCATGTATGCATGTTGAAGAAATCTTAGTATGGACTCAAGAAGGAACCTCTAGCATGGTACTCAATGATTGATGGGTATTTGCAGAGCTTATACTTCACTAAGAGTGAAGCAAACCCCAATCTATATCTCTTATAGGTTGGTAAAAGTCCTCTCATATTGGTTTTATATGTCGATGATATATTTCTCAGAGGGGATGAGGAAATCATTGCCAAATGCAAGAAGGATTTGGCTTCAGATATCGAGATAAAAGACATTGGGTTTATGAATCAGTTTATGGAATTAGAGGTGTGGAAATAGAGAAATGATATCTTCCTTGGACATGAGAAGTATGTAGTTGAAATACTGAAGAGATTAGAGATGATGAAATGAAATTCCATGAATAGACCTATGACAACCAATCTGACAATGATGAGAGATTTATATTCAGACTTGGTGGATCCCACAATGTATAGGCAATTGATTAGTTCGTTGATGTACTTGGTCAACACCAGGCTAGATATCTATTTTTTTTAATACCTTGAGTCAGTTCATGGATGATTCGAGACAAGTGCATTGGGTGGAAAACAAACATGTGCTCAAGTACCTCCAGGGTACAGTTGGATTTGGTCTGAGATATGTTGGGACTGATAGAGTTAGGATGCATGGATATTTAGACTCAGATTGGGTAGGAAGTGCAGTTAACAGGAAGAGTAATTCTGGTGTTTGCTTCATCTTGGGATCAACAATAGTTTCCTAATTCAGTAGGAAGTATATTTCTATGGCACTCAACTTAGTGGAGGAAAAGTATATGGAAAATGGTTTGGTAAGTTGTGAGGCCATTCGGCTTCGCAAGCTTCTTGCAGGGCTATTTGGTTAGGAGTTGGAACCTACTGTGACTCACTGTGACAATCAGACTTGTATCGAACTCTCGAAGAACCCAATGTTTCATGATAAGTCGAAACACATTGAGATTATATGCCACTTCATCAGAGACAAGGTGAATAAGGGAGTTGTGAAGCTCAAACACATTTTCAAAGATGAACATATTGCAGATATTCTCACCAAATCCCTTGTGAAGGGGAAATGTTTCTACTTCATAGACAAGCTAGGAGTGGTGGAGAATACCTCCCTCGCTAAGAGGGAGTGTTGATTTTTGTAGCTTTGGGAGGTATTCCCACTAGAGGCAAAGGTTCCAGGCATGTGGAAATTTTTGTTGGCACCAATTTTGACTTTCATTTAAGGGAAATCATCCTAGAAATGAGGCTATGGCCTCATGCAAAAGTTGATGGGATTTGTGGGTTTGTGTGGGGGTGGCACACCCACAAAGGGGAACAAAGTATTCTAATTAATTGTTGAGTTTAGGAAGGGATCATAAAATCACTTATTGGACTCCTATATAAAGGAGAGATGTCATTGTGACATTATATCATTATGGAGATAATGTATGGAGACATGATGGAGCTAGCATAAGTGAGTTTTCACTTGTGTTAGGAGGCTTGGTGATTTTCAACAAACGGAAATTTTTCATGGTGGTAAATATGGCCTAAGGTTGAGGACTCTCTATTTTTTTTTTCTTGGCAGGGAAAGGAACACCTCATGTGTGGGAGAGAGAGAGACAACCTCAGAAGGAATATATTGTACGAAGTGGAGCGAGTTGTATGAAGTGTCCATACAGTTTTTCGCATGTATGCGGGTTGCAGTGGGAACAATCATGTACGTATGTGGGTAGATATAGGAATAGTTGCATACATCTCTACCAGCTCTTTGGGTAGGGTTAGGTCCATACAGTCTGATGTCAGGTGACCACAACAAATTGTAGAGGTGGTCTGGAAAAAAATTGTGGGTAGACAATATTTCTAGGATATGGTTGAGGCTTGGTTTTCCA
Organism: Picea engelmannii; assembly: GCA_009831015.1. Lineage (NCBI taxonomy): Eukaryota > Viridiplantae > Streptophyta > Pinopsida > Pinales > Pinaceae > Picea > Picea engelmannii. Next base: position 422,070 of record ML779857.1, read on the forward strand.
ATTTGTATGTTTATTGGAGGACACGATTGTTCTCATTTTTGGTGACTTTGGAGGACAAGGTTGTCCTCGTAGTTTTTTTGATATTGTATTGGCTAGGAGGGCTAGTTTCTCCCTCATGATTTTTTATGATAACAAGACTACAAAAATGATATTGTGTCTCATGTGTACTGATGATTCATCTTTTATATTTGTTTGTTTGTTGCATATGTTTTCTAGTCAATAATTTTTAGTGTAGAATTTTTCAGTGATAATAGCTAGGGTGTTACTATTGGTTCACTAGGAAACAATTTCTCAGGTCTGAAAATTAGTCGCATAAGAGTTACATGTGAAAATTGACATGGTATCAAAGATTGGGATTTGAAGAGAAGGGGATCATATTGAGACACATTGTTGGATTCAACATTGGAAGAGTGTTGTACTTGTTCTTGTTCCAAGCAAGTCACTGTGAAAACTTGGCTAGTGGACAGTGGAGCTTCTCATCAGATGACAGGGTCACAAAAATCACTCACTAGTTTATCAGAGAATAACTCACAATTACAGGTGGAACTTGGAGATAATACCTAGTATGCAGTCAAGGGATTTGTAACAACTTCATTTCCCCTGAGGTCCAGAAATCCTCTCAAGGTGAGTGAAGTGTTGTATGTACCTAGACTGAAGAAGAACCTACTCTCTATCTCTTACATGGAAGATAGAGGGTATGCAATGGAATTCTTTGATGGGAAGGTTCTTTCTTGGACAAAAATATTGAGTATTGACTTAGCTGATGTCATTGGGACTCATGATGGAAGTCTCTACAAGCTCATAGGTTAGCTAGCTCAGGCCCTTGTACATGAAAATGATAACCCATCAAAGCTTTGGCATAGGATATTGGGACACTTGCATCACCAATATTTACCATTGTTAAGAAAGATGGCCATAGTTCTTCCATAGTTTGGAATTGAGCATTAAGAAGTATGCAAAGGTTGTGCACTTGGAAATAATGTTAAGGATACTTTTCCAAGCAACGATAGTAGGTCCAAGAAGATATTGAACCTGGTACATCCATATATGTGTGGATTGATGCCAATTGAATTTGAGATTGGTTGTTGGTATTATGTGACCTCCATTGATGATTATTCCAGGAAAACATGGATCTTATTCATGAAGACTAAGGATGAAGTCTTTAGTTGGTTCATGGAGTTCAAATCTCTGGTGGAGAATCATACAGAAAATAAGATCAAGGTCTTGAGGTCAGACAATGGGGGTGAGTACACCTCCAGTGAATTCAATAAATTTTGCAAGAAAGCATGAATTAAGAGGGAGAAGTTATTACCTTTCAACCCTCAGTAGAATGGGGTCACCAAAAGAAAGAATCAGACAATACTTGAGGCTACCAAGGCAATCTTGCATGATCAAGATATACCTAAAATGCTTTGGGCAGTAGCATGCAACATTGCAGTTTATGTTCAAAACATGAGTCCTCATAGTATCTTGGAGGATAAGAATAATGAGGAGGCATTCACAAGAGTGAAACCAGAGATAGGGAATTTGAGGATCTTTGACTGTCTGGTATAAATCCATGTTCCCAAGGAGAAGAGGACAAAGTTAGAACCTTCTAGGAGGAAGGGCATATTTGTGGGATACACAAAGACTTCTAAGGCCTACTGAATACACATTCCAAGATATCGATATGTTGTGGTAATTCAAGATGTCCATTTTGAGGAGGATTTGTCTTTCAGGAGGTCCCTTGAGATCACAATAGGTGGTGAGGAACATGAGGCTTGGTTGTTTTCATCAAAGGTAAATTACGCATGGTGGAAAACATAGCCTAAGGTTGAGGACTCTCTATTATTTGTTATTGGCAAGGAAATGCACACCTCACATGTGGGAGAGAGAAAGACAACCTCAGAAGGAAGATATTGTACGAAGTGGAGAGAGTTGTACGAAGTGTCTATACAATTTTTCACATGTACATGAGTTACATTGGGAACAATCGTGTACGTATGCGGGTTGTTGTAGGAACAATCACGTACATCCATAAAATCTCTTCTAGGTAGGGGCAGGACTATACAAAATATGCCAGGTGACCTCAACAAGTTATATAGGTGGTCTGCAACAAATTTTTGGGAAGATAATATTTCCAATATATTGTTGAGTTTTGGTTTTCTAATTTGTATGATTATTGGAGGACAAGGTTGTTCTCAGTTTTGGTGACTTTGGAGGACAAGGTTGTCCTCATATTTTTGGTGATATTGTATTAGCTAGGAGGGATGGTTTTTCCCTTGGGGTTTCTGATGATAACAAGACTAAAAAATTGATATTGTGTCTCATGTGTATTGATGATTTATCTCTGATCTTTTTGTTTCCGCTGCATATGTTTTTCAGTCAATAAATTTCAATGTAGAATTGTTCATTGATACCAACTAGTGTGTTACTATTGATTCACTAGGAAATGATTTCTCAGATCTGAAATATTAGTCACATAAAATTTGCATGTGAAAATTGACACCTCGCCATAGATAAGGCATATATGTAGCCTACTTTTAAACCCTCCTAATAAAATATAGAAATGTTTGTTCACCAAGTACATCGAGTGAGAAACAATAAGGTAGTTATAGTTTACCCCAACAACAATGACTATCTCAATTAGTGCAACAAGGATTGGTAGCTTTTGTTGGTGGTGATGGTGGACCCCTTGATGATGAAAGAAAACAAGACAAAGATGAAGATGAAAAGGGGGGAAAAAGGGGAAATAAAGAAAAGGAAAAAAATGAGGAAGACTCTGACGCAAATAAACCCAATATAGATGAATCAAGGGAAAGGATTGTAAGTGATCTTAATTTGAAAATTATTTATTTTTCCTTGAAATCCAATGCCCCATATTATAGAGTTGATGCCTCTTCTCTTGACCCCCAAACTCCCAATAGTCGGTTCACTTTTCTTTATATTGGCTTGTCTAGTGATCTTCTAAGTATGCTTTGTACTAGTTCTGTTCAAACCTCTAGATCACAATCCTTATTGTTTGACCCTGTCCAGTCCCTTTTCTCTATTGTTCCTTTTACCCTAATTGAAGAAGAAATGGAAAATAGAAGTTGGAAAAAATAGATCTAGTTTTCCCTTGACAATTGATTCACTTTCTAGTGCTAGGATAATTATTGATTATGATCCCAAGAATTATACTATTACCATGAATTTTGTTGAACCACTAGTAGTCAAACCCTTCTTTTGACAATAAAACTCAAGATTGGAGGGTTGTGTGAGTAAAATTCTAAACATCTAATTTACCCCATTAATATAATACTAGGATTTCAAATATTAGAAACACATCACTTCATGACAAGTACTTGAAGGAAACTGGAGAGAATGGTGAATTAAAGAAGTTGATTTGTTTCAACTAAAACAGAGTTCGTGAAAATCAAAATGAAGGCCATGGAGGTTATTCTATACATTTTGGAAATGATTGACATGTGACAAAGGAAGCCACAATATCTTTAAGCAAGAAACAATCCTCGATTTCTCTATGTAGCACTAAAGTTGAGTATATTGCAGCAGCAGAATGTTGCACACAAGTGGAATGGATGAAACAAACTCTACAAGACATCAAAATAGTATTTGAAGAACCCACAACTATCCATTGTGATAATACAAGCACAACAAGTCTCTCTAAGAACCCTTTCCAATACTCAAAATCAAAACACATTCCCATAAAGTACCACTATATAAGAGATCAGGCTGAAAACAAGAACATTAAATTGGAATATGTTCCAACACAAGAATAGGTGAAAGATACTTTTACAAAACCCTTAAGAAGAGATGTATTTGAATATCTCAGGAAAAAATTGGGAGTAATCTTTATTCCTACCTAAATCTCTCAAGAAAATAATGCAACAGTTGGCACCTATTCAGGGGGAGATATCAAACAACGTCAGAAGGAGTCACTCAGTTATGACAGGAAAAGTGTGATTGCAGGAGGAAATACCAGGTGTAAAAAAAAAAAGTATTTATACAGAAATATCATAGGAGAAGAAACCCTTTTCCATTGATGCCAAATGGGGAGAGTAAATTCAGAGGACAGAAGCATCAACACAGGGGAGATTGTGAATGAAGCTGGTGTGTTTCCCTCAATGACAAAGGGGGAGATTGTTGGACAAATTTTCATTCATGTGTTGTCATTGATGTCAATAGTATATCAATCACTAGAAGATGTCAAACAGAATGATCAGAAGATCAAATCTCAAAAGGAAAAGAACAATGCAAGTATATCATGAAGCAGAAGAAATTTGTGATTATTGTTGATCATGACAGGATCAATAATGTTCCTACGATAAAAGATTAGGAGGGTTAGAAAACACATAGATAAAAACTCGGAAGGAAAAGCATAAGCTCAGCAACCGTCCGATCAGAGTTAGAAGCCTCAACAACCGTTCGATCAAGAGGTTGACCGTTGAAAGATCGTGACCGTCGGATCTGCAAGCCATCAATGACAGGAATGAATTATGGGGAGAGAAAGAAGAATTAAACCACTTTCTAGTTACAATCCCGCAATCCATATAGATCATCAGATCACACAGCTTCAACGATATACGACTGCGGTTGATCCAAATAACGACCAATTTAAGTCATATTAAATCGTGACCGTTGGATGCGCAATCACAAAATCTACGGCAAGAATAGATTGCAAAGATTGAAAGGAAAATTAAATCACTTGTAAATTGTAGTTCTGCAATCATCATCGACCGTGGATATGCTTCGAGAATATCCACAACCATCAGATCATATCAATGTGGAAGGATAGGATAAGCGGGGCTAAAAAGTTGAGATTTGGATTAGCCAAATACCCGTCAGTCATCGTATTAAATCTGATACCCGTTAGATGTCAGATCATGTTAAAGTGGAAGAACAAGATAAAGCTACAAGAGATGCATTGCATAATAGATTGAACCGTTGATCTAAAGAACCTGATCAACGAACAAAATTCACTTCGGGTATAAAGAAGCGAGGAACTTACACCCGTCAGTTTGAGATTTGAAATACTTAGATCTTTGAAATCCAAAGTGAATAAGGATCATCAGATATAGAGGACATACGAGGACCGTTGGATCATGGTTGTTAGTTAGCAGACCACATCAACAAGGACATGTGGCAGACTGTGTCACCAAACCACGTCAGCAATATACGTTAGCAAGGACACATGGCACAGTCATAGAACAACAAGCGTCAAGATGAATCAACATTTCTGGTACATGAAAGTCATGAATCAGAGTGACATGTGGTAGCTACTCTACTCATGACATGTCAACAAGTGACGTAATCAACTTACGTCACTCCGAGAGTTTTTCTTCGAGAGATATACCACTAGTGCTTTCCTCAAGTCCCCAAGTCCTGAATGTCAAAGTCCCAAAGTGGACATGAGAGTGTCCTCGACCGTCAATCTACTCAGTCGAAGAATAGTGTAAGTAGAAACGTTAACCGATAGTAAGCGGTCTCCATCGTTGATGACTCACACAACAGGTGATCACTCCAGAGGAAAATGGAGCAGCGTTTATTCGAAACTTCCGAAGTCCCGAACGCCAAAGTCCTAAAACAGACATAAGTCGTTTGATCTGAAAGATAGCTTCGGGAGTATTCTCAATTGTTGATCATACTACAATGAAATTTGAGGCCTAATAATTCTGAAGCCCAGAGATGTGAAAGGATCTCGACCGTTGATCAAGAGAGGGACACGCGTCAGTCATTTGTCAGCTCCGGAAGAATAACGTATGAAGGAAAGAAGGAATTTGAGATTTGATATCTTTGAAGTCTGGAGACTCGGAGAAATGGTGGCCATCCATATCAATGCATGATTATGTCATAGCCATCAGATTTAGCAGTGAAAGTGAGTGTAAGGTTTAAACCTGACCGTTGATATGTCTCTGTGAAATAAACGTGAACCATCCGATCGTTTTGACAATATTGTAATTGAGAGTTTTGAAATATCGAAAGTCACAAAGACCCAAAGGTCAAAGTGTCAAAATTCTGCCAGTTGTTCATCCCATTAGAAGATCGAATAGTAACCATTGATTTAATAAAGTGCTCAAGCACTCATTTGGCTTAGCATCTGGTTACCATCGATGGTCATATGATATAAGAGTTTTTAAAAGGAAATTGTTATATGTCACTATATTCGGTGAGCCCGTGGTTCTGTAATGCTCGGTCATATGAAATGGATTGAAGGAAGTGCCTCCATAGAATTTGGTCTCTGTGAATATAACAAAGATTAGGGATCGAGTATAAGGGATTAAATTGATCATTGACTGTGATCAATTTATGAAAAACCTTCAAAGTAAAATAAATAAACAATAATTAAGATTGTTTAATCGAAGAGGTGCGATCGTAGAAATGAAGGGATACAATTGTGTCACACTCACACCGTTTGAAGAGTATATAATCATGGAAGAGTGTTGAGAATAAAGTGTATTTGTAGTCCATATTAGAAGATCAAAAGCTGAAGAAGATTCTAGGAAGAAAAGCTAAATACCTATGCATTAAGGGTGGTTGGGTGGTGCAAGGGCAGGTTGGTTCCTGAAGAGGGAGTTGGTGCTTCCTTGTCAGTTGTATCTGACTAAAGAGGGGGTCATAGCCTCCTACCAGTTGGTGTTGGTAAACCAAGGTGTGGGTGCATCCTGATCAGTTGGTGTTGATCAAAGAGGAAGTACATATTCCTTCTATGTAACATGTAAAACAATTTTTGAAGTTAATAGAAAAGAGTTTGTGTGTTTCCCAATTGGGTTCCACGATAATATACTGTGTTAAAATTATGTTTGCATTAATAAATGAAAAATTGATATAATTGTTGTGTCACTGATTCACCCCCCCCCCCTCTCAGTGACAGGATTTGATCCTTCAGTGAGTATACCTCCAACGATTTCAAGAATTCTGGAAGAACGCAGGAAATAAGAGGGAGAAGACATTACCTTTCAACTCTCAGTAGAATGGGGTCACCAAAAGAAAGAATCAGACGATACTCGAGGCTTCCAAGAAAATGTTCCATGATTAGGATATACCCAAGATGCTTTGGGTAGAAGCATGCAACATTGTAGTTTATGTTTAGAACATGAGTCCTCATAGTATCTTTGAGGGTAAGATTCCTGAGGAGGAATTCACAGGAGTGAAACTAGATATAGGGAATTTGAGGATCTTTAGTTTTCCAATATACATCCATGTTCCTAAGGAGGATAGGACAAAGTTAGAACCTTCTAGGAGGAAGGGAACATTTGTGGGATATAGGGAGACTTTGAAGGCCTACCAGATCTACATTATAGGACAATGATATTTTGTGGTCAGTCAGGATGTTCGGATTGAGGAGGATTTGGATTTTAGGTGGTCCCTTGAGATCATAATGGGTGGTGAGGAAAATGAGGCTCCAAAGTTTGAGGAGAGTATAATGCCATTATGTACAAAGGAGTATCCCTAAAATCATGACGAGGATTCATAGGAGTGTGTGGACCCAATAGATCCTCCTAGCAATTAGGAAATGAGACCTAGATGGATTCATGAGACCTTGAAGGATGGAGAGGGACATGCAGTCCCTAGAGATACCTGCAAAAAAATAATACCTTCGGAGAGATTTGGCTCATATGTGGCACTTATGAGAAATATCATTGATTTCGAGCCTTCCATATTTGAGGAAGCAACATGCCAACAAGTTTGGAAGGATTCCATGATGGAGGAGTACCAATCCATCATGAATAATGATGTATGGGATATAGTAATTCTGAGACAACAAGGGAAGTCAATAGTAACTTCCAAATGGATCTACAAGATCAAGCATGTTGTAGATGGCAGCATCAAGAAGTATGAGAGGTTCATAGCTACAGGGTTCTCCCAGTAAGAGGGAGTAGACAACAAGGGAAATTTTACGACATTAGCTAGGTATAATTTTATCAGGATGATTATTTCTCTCGCTTCAATCATGAAGTGGAAGATTCATCAGATGGACGTGGAGACAAATTTTCTCAATGGTGTAATTGAGGAGGAGGTATACATAGAGAAACCTTAGGTATTTGAGGTACATGAGAGGGATTATCATGTATGCATGTTGAATAAATATTAGTATGGACTCAAGAAGGAACCTCTGGCATGGTACTCAATGATTGATGGGTATTTGCAGAGATTATACTTCACTAAGAGTGAAGCAAACCCCAATCTATATCTCGTATAGGTTGGTAAAAGTCCTCTCATATTGGTTTTATATGTTGATGATCTATTTCTCAGAGGGGATGAGGAAATCATTGCCAAATGAAAGAAGGATGTGGATTCATAGATCGAGATGAAAGACATTGGGTTTATGAATTAGTTCATGGGATTAGAGGTGTGGAAATAGAGAAATGAGATTTTCCTTGGACATGAGAAGTATGCAGTTGAAATACTGAAGAGATTAGATATGATGGAATGCAAGTCTATGAATACATTTATGACCACCAATATGATAATGATGAGAGATTTAGATTCAGACTTGGTGGATCCCACAATGTATAGGTAATTGATTAGTTCATTGATGTACTTGGTCAACACCAGGCTAGATATCTATTTTTTTTAACACCTTGAGTCAGTTCATGGATGATTTGAGACAAGTGCATTGGGTGGAAAAAAAACATGTTCTCAAGTACCTCCAAGGTACAGTTGGATTTGGTTTGAGATATGTTGGGACTGATGGAGTTAGGATGCATGGATATTTAGACTCAGATTGGGCAGGAAGTGCAGTTAACAGGAAGAGTAATTCTGGTGTTTTTTTCATCTTTGGATCAACAATAGTTTCCTGGTTCAGTAGGAAGTATACTTCTGTGGCACTCAACTTAGTGGAGTCAAAGTATATGGAAAATGGTTTGGTAATTTGCGGGGCCATTGGGCTTCTCAAGCTTCTTGCAAGGTTATTTGGTCAGGAGTTGGAACCTACTGTGACTCACTGTGACAATCAAACTTGTATCGAACTCTCGAAGAACCCAATGTTTCATGATAAGTCGAAACACATTGAGATTAGATACCACTTCATCAGAGACAAGGTGCAGAAGGGAGTTGTGAATCTCAAAAACATTTTCACAGACGAGGATATTGCAGATATTCTCACCAAATCCCTAGTGAAGGGGAAATTTTTCTACTTCATAGAAAATCTAGGAGTGGTGGAGAATACCTCCCTCTCTAAGAGGGAGTGTTGATTTTTGTAGCTTTGGGAGGTATTCCCACTAGAGGCCAAGGTTCCAGGAATGTGGGAATTTTTGTTGGCACCAATTTTGACTTTTTTTTTAGTGAAATCATCGTAGAAATGAGGCTATGGCCTCATGGGAAAGTTGATGGGATTTGTGGGTTTGTGTGGGGGTGGAACACCCACAAAGGGGGACAAAGTATTCTAATTAATTCTTGAGTTTAGGAAGGGATCCTAAACTCATTGATTGGAATTCTATATAAAGGAGAGATGTCATTGTGACATTAGATCATTATGGAGATAATCTATGGAGATATGATGGAGCTACCATAAGTGAGTTTGCACTTGTGTTAGGAGGCTTGGTGATTTTCAACAAAGAGAAATTTTTCATGGTGGTAAATATGGCCTAAGTTTGAGGACTCTCTAGTTTTTTTCCTTGGCAGGGAAAGGAACACCTCACTTGTCGGAGAGAGAAAGACAACCTCAGAAGGAAGATATTGTATGAAGTGGAGCAAGTTGTATGCAATGTCCGTACAACTTTTCACATGTATGTGGGTTGCAGTGGGAACAATCACGCACGTACGTGGGTATATATAGGAATAGTTTTGTACATCCATACCATCTCTTTTGGGTAGGAGTAGGTCCATACAGGCTGATTCCAGGTGACCACAACAGGTTGTACAGGTGGCCTAGAACAAATTTGTGGGTAGAGAATATTTCTAGGATATGGTTGAGGCTTGGTTTTCCAATTTGTATGGTTATTGGAGGACACAATTGTTCTCATTTTTTGTGACTTTGGAGGACAAGGTTGTCCTCATATTTTTGGTGATATTGTATTGGCTAGCAGGGCTATTTTCTCCCTCAGGATTTTTTATGATAACAAGACTACAAAACTGATATTGTGTCTCATGTGTACTGATGATTCATCTCTTATCTTTGTTTTTTTGTTGCATATGTTTCCTAGTCAATAATTTTTAGTGTAGAATTTTTCAGTGATAATAGCTAGGGTGTTACTGTTGGTTCACTAGGAAACAATTTCTCAGGTCTAAAAATTAGTCGCATAAGAGTTACATGTGAAAATTGGCATGGCATCAAAGCTTTGGATTTGAAGAGAAGGGGATCATATTGAGACACATTGTTGGATTCAACATTGGAAGAGTGTTGTACTTGTTCTTGCTCCGATCAAGTCACCGTGAAAACTTGGCTAGTGGACAGTGGAGCTTCTCATCATATGACAGGGTCACAAAAATCACTCACCCGTTTATCAGAGAAGAACTCATGATTACAGGTGGAACTTGGAGATAATACCTAGTATGCAGTCAAAGGATTTGTAACAACTTCATTTCAGTAGAGGTCCAGAAATCCTCTCAAGGTGAGTGAAGTGTTGTATGTACCCAGACTGAAGAAGAACCTACTTTCTATATATTCCATGGAAGAAAAAGGGTATGCAATAGAATTTTTTGACGGGAAGGTTCTTGTTTGGACAAAAATATTGATTATTGACTTAGCTGAAGTCATTGGGACTCATGATGGAAGTCTCTACAAGCTCACAGGTCAGCTAGCTCAGGCCCTTGTACATGACAATGATAACCCATGAGATCTTTGGCATAGGATATTGGGACACTTGCATCACCAATATTTACCATTGTTAAGAAAGATGGCCATAGTTCTTCCATAGTTTGGCACTGAGCATTAAGGAGTATGCAAAGGTTGTGCACTTGGAAAGAATGTTAAGGATACTTTTCCAAGCAACTATAGTAGGTCCAAGAAGATACTGAACCCGATACATCCATATGTGTGTGGACTGATGTCAATTTAATTTGAGAGTGGTTGTTGGTATTATGCGACCTCCATAATACTAAGGATGAAGTCTTTAGTCGGTTCATGGAGTTCAAATATCTGGTGGAGAATCATACAAAAAATAAGATCAAGGTATTGTGGTCAGACAATGGGGGTGAGTACACCTCCAGTGAATTCAAGAAATTCTGCAAGAAAGCATGAATTAAGAGGGAGAATATATAACCTTTCAACCCTCAGTCGAATGGGGTCACCAAAAGAAAGAATCAGACAATACTTGAGGCTACCAAGGCAATGTTGCATGATCAGAATATACCTAAGATGATTTGGGCAGTAGTATGCAACATTGCAATTTATGTTCAGAACATGAGTCCTCATAGTATCTTGGAGGATAAGAATCATGAGGAGGCATTCACAAGAGTGAAACCAGAGATAGGGAATTTGAGGATCTTTGGTTGTCTGGTATAAATCCATGTTCCCAAGGAGAAGAGGACAAANTATGTTCAGAACATGAGTCCTCATAGTATCTTGGAGGATAAGAATCATGAGGAGGCATTCACAAGAGTGAAACCAGAGATAGGGAATTTGAGGATCTTTGGTTGTCTGGTATAAATCCATGTTCCCAAGGAGAAGAGGACAAATTTAGAACCTTCTGGGAGTAAGGGAATTTTTGTGGGATACACAGAGACTTCTAAGGCCTACCAAATATACATTCCAAGATAGCGATATGTTGTGGTAAGTCGAGATGTCAGTTTTGAGGAGGATTTTTCTTTCAGGAGGTCCCTTGAGATCACAATAGGTGGTGAGGAACATGAGGCTCCAAAGGTTGAGGAGAGTACATTACCATTATGTACATAGGAGAGGCCCTCAAATCACAAGGAGGAGTCAGAGGAGTCTATGGACCTAATAGATCCTCCTAGCAACTAGGACATGAGACCTAGATGGCTTCATGGGACCTTGAAGGTTGTTGAGGGACATACAGTCCCCTGAGATACCCGTAGAGAAAGAATACCTCCAGAGAGATTTGGATCATATGTGGAAATTATGAGAAATATCATTGATTCTAAGCCTTCAATATTTGAGGAAGAAACAAGCCAATAGGTTTGGAAGGATGCAATGATGGAGGAGTACCAATCCATCATGAATAATGATGTATGTGATATAGATCCGAGACTGAAAGGGAAGTCAATAGTAAATTCCAAATGGATATACAAGATCAAGCATGCTACAGATGGTAGTATTGAGAATTATAAGGTGAGGTTCATAGCTAGAGGGTTCTCCTAGAAAGAGGCAGTAGACTACAAGGAAAATTTTCTCTAGTAGTAGGGTATACTTCTATCAGGACGGTTATTTCTCTCACTTCAGTCATGAAGTGGAAGATTCATCAGATGGATGTGAAGGTAACTTTCCTCAATGGTCTAATTGAGGAGGAGGTGTACATAGAGCAACCTCGGGTATTTGAGGTACATGGGAGGGAGTCTCATGAATACAAGTTGAATAAACCTTTGTATGGAATCAAGCAGGAACCTTGAGCATGGTACTCAAGAATTGATGGGCATTTGTAGAGCTTGGACTTCAATAAGAATGAAGCAAACTCCAACCTATATCTCTTACAGGTTGGCAAGGGTCCTGTCATATTGGTTTTATATGTCGATGATTTATTTCTCACAGGGGATGAAGAACTCATTTCCAAATGCAAGAAGGATTTGGCTTCATAGTTCAAGATGAAAGACATTGGGTTGATGCATTACTTTTTGGGATTAGAGGCGTGGAAAAAACAAAATGAGATCTTCCTTGGACAGGGGAAGTATGTAGTTGATATATCGAAGAGGTTCAGGATGATGGAATGCAAGTCCATGACTACACCTATGACCACCAATCTGAGAATTTTGGGAGCTTCAGATTCATACTTGGTGGATCCCACGATGTATATGCAATTGACTGGTTTGTTGATGTACTTGGTCAAAACCAAGCCATATATCTATTTTTTTGTTAACACCTTGAGTCAATTCATGGTTAATTTGAGACATGTGCATTGGGTGGAAGAAAAACATGTTCTTAGGTACCTCTGAGGGACAGTTGGATTTGGTCTGAGATATGTCAAGACTGATGGATTTAGGTTGCATGGATATTTAGACTCAGTTTGGGTAGGAAGTGTAGTTGATAGGAAGAGTTCTTCCGGTGTTTGCTTCAACTTGGGATCAACAACAGTTTCCTGTTTTAGTAGGAAGCAAACTTCTGTGACAGTTAGTTCAGAAGAGGTAGAGTAGATGAAAGCCATTTTGGCAATTTGTGAGGCCATTTGGCTTCACAAGATTCTTGTAGGGTTATTTTTTCAGGAGTTGGAACCTACTATGATTCACTGTGACAATCAGAGTTGTATCAAACTCTCAAAGAACCCAATGTTTCATGATAATTCGAAACACATTGAGATAAGATACCACTTCATCAGAAACAAGGTGCAAAAGGGAGCTATGAAGCTCAAACACATTTCCACAGATGAGCATATTGCAACTATTCTCACCAAACCCCTAGTGAAGGGGAAATTTTTATAATTCAAAGACAAGCTAGGAGTGGTGGAGAATACCTCCCTCACTAAGAGGGAGTGTTGATTTTTGTAGCTTTGGGAGGTATTCCCACTAGAGGCCAAGGTTCCAGGTCCATGGGAATTTTTGTTGGCACTAGTTTTGACTTTTGTTTCAGTGAAATCAATATAGAAATGAGGTTAGGGCCTCATGGGAAAGTTGATGGGATTTGTGGGTTTATATGGGGGTGTCACACCCACAAAGAGGAAAAAATATTCTAATTAATTGTTTATTTTATGAAGGGATCCTAAACTCACTCGTTGGAATCCTATATAAAGGAGAGATGTCATTGTGAAATTAAATCATTATGGAGATAATGTGTTGAGACATGATGGAGCTAGCATAAGTGAGTCTGCACTTGTGATAGGAGGCTTGGTTTTTTTCATCAAAGGGAAATTCCACATGGTGGAATATATAGCCTAAGGTTGAGGACTCTCTATTCTTTTTTCTTGGCAAGGAAATGCACACCTCACATGTGGGAGAGAGAGACACAACCTCAAAAGGAAGATATTGTATGAAGTGGAGTGAGTTGTATGAAGTGTCTGTACAGTTTTTTGAATGTACGCGAGTTACAGTGGGAACAATCATGTACGTATGCGGGTTGTTGTAGGAAAAATTCACATACATCCATAAAATCTCTTCTAGGTAGGGTCGGGTCTATACAGAATATGCCAGGTGACCTCAACAAGTTGTATAGGTGGTCTGCACCAAATTTGTGGGAAGAGAATATTTCCAATATATTGTTGATTTTTGGTTTTCTAATTTGTATGATTATTAGAGGACAAGGTTGTTCTCAGTTTTGGTGACTTTGGAGAACAAGGTTGTCCTCATATTTTTGGTTACATTGTATTGACTAGGAGGGATGGTTTTTCCCTTGGGGTTTCTGATGATAAGAAGACTAAAAAATTGATATTGTGTCTCATGTGTATTGATGATTCATCTCTGATCTTTTTGTTTCCGCTGCATATGTTTTTCAGTCAATAAATTTCTATGTAGAATTGCTCAATGATACTAACTAGTGTGTTACTATTGATTCACTAGGAAATGATTTCTCGGATCTGAAAAATTAGTCACATAAAAGTTGCATGTGAAAATTGACACCTCACCATAGATAAGGCATATATGTAGCCTACTTTTCAACCCTCTTAATAAAAGATAGAAATGTTTGATCACCAAGTACATCGAGTGATAAACAATAAGGTAGTTATAGTTTACCCCAACAACAATGAATATCTCAATTAGTTGAACAATTATTGGTAGCTTTTGTTGGTGGTGATGGTGGACTCCTTGATGATGAAAGAAAATAAGACAAAGATGAAGATAAAAAGGGGGGGGGAAGGGGAAATAAAGAAAAGGAAAAAAATGAGGAAGACTCTGATTCAAATAAACCCAATATAGATGAATCAAGGGAAAGGATTGTAAGTGATCTTAATTTGCAATTTTTTATTTTTTTTTGAAATCCAATGCCCCATATTCTAGAGTTGATGCCTCTTCTATTGACCCCCAAACTCCCAATAGTCGGTTCACTCTTCTTTATATTGGCTTGTCTAGTGATCTTCTTAATATGATTGGTACTAGTTCTGTTCAAACCTCTAGATCAAAATCCTTATTGTTTGACCCTGTCCAAACCCGTTTCTCTATTGTTCCCTTTACCCTAATTGAATAAGAAATGAAAAATAGAAGTTGGAAAAAATAGATCTAGTTTTCCCTTGACAATTGATTCACTTTCTAGTGCTAGGATAATTATTGATTATGATCCCAAGAATTATACCATTACCATGACTTTTGTTGAACCACTAGTAGTCAAACCCTTCTTTTGATAATAAAACTCAAGATTGGAGGGTTGTGTGAATAAAATTCTAGACATCTAATTTTCCCCATGAAGATAATACTAGGATTTCAAAGATTAGAAACACATCACTTCATGACAAGTACTCGAAGGAAACTGGAGAGAATGGTGAATTAAAGAAGTGGATTTTTTTCAACTAAAACAGAGTTCGTGAAAATCAAAATGAAGGCCATGGAGGTTACGCTATACATTGTTGGAAAGGATGCACATGTGACAAAGGAAGCCACAATATCTTTAGTCAAAAGGAAAAGGAAACAAAAAGCCTCAAAAATGTAGCTAATCCCCTATCTTTCACTCGAGTGTAGTACACTATTAAGGATAAGAAATAACTTGTGGAAGAAGTTGATTATATGAATGTTGAGAATTCTCAAGGTCTCTCTCAAAACAAAATTTTTGTTTAATTAAGTTAATAGGTTGGATGTATTTGGCTCCAATTTTTTATCTTTAACTTAACAACTAGTTGATGCAAATGAAGACCTATAAAATTTGAAGGGCAATTCATTTGTAGCCAAACCATTAGAGCCACATGCTCCCATTGTTATAAATTTGGGCACAAGGTATTTGTATTATATCCGTTTGCAACATAGAATATAGAAATTTGTTAAAGAGGAAACATCATTAAGAAATGAGTATTTGGAAGAAGATAGTAGGGCATAAAAGTTGAAGGCTGAGTTAGAAATAAAGAATGAAAACCTCAAGAAATAGGAACAAAAATGGTATTATTACCAAAGTGTAGTTGAATCTATGAAAGACAAGTTGGCCAATTTGAAGAAGGACGGATATGAATGGAAATTGAGCTATGGGAATTCCATTTAGTAGAGGAAACTATAAAAGAACATGGAAACCATAAAAATTGCATTGTGGGTTGCAATAGTAAAAGAGTTTCCTAAGATAAGGAAACATTTAAGTTACAATGTGGAGTTAAATTCCTTGTAGCTCTAGGTGAGGCAATATTTAGACAACATTTAGGAATATATAGAGAACAAGGCTATGATATCTTATTATGTGGTAAAGGTAGAAAAATATGTCCTATTGAGGACTTGATATCCCTAGGAATCAAAGACAAAATCGTCATTGTGATGGATGTAGAATGTCACCAGACTAGGAGATCATTTTATGCCATTATAAATGGAAACGTATGAAGTCTTTTGCAATCATTAAGAGTTTCAAGGATGGTATTGCTTGGATGAAAGATTTTGGCATGTCCCCTCTTTGGGATGATAAATTATTTCTAGATGTGGAAGAACAATACAAACCATTGCTGCAACATACCAAGGACAACACTATGATAGATGAAGACAAGTATAATATGCTAATTGTAGGTGATATATTGGCACAATTGAAACCACTAATCGCTACAATGACAATTATCAACCACATGGTCTAAACATTTGTCACTATATATTTCTTTTACAAAAAAAACCTTGATAAAACTTTCATAACACTAAGTGGTGGTAGGATTCCTCTAGATGCAAATTGGATAAATGTAAAGAAAATATTTGAATTGTAGGCCACCTTGTCGTAGCTTGTCCCATAGTAACAAAAGACACCCCATCAAAAATAGATATCTCATCTAGGCCCACAATGGTATATGATTTCTAAGCATAATCCCCAAGGTTATTTGATGGTAGGTCACCAATACAACCCCAAAAAGGGTCGAGCCCCAAATCAATGAAGGGGAATAATTGAACATGTAACCATTTTTAGTTACACTCCCCCTTGATCCCCTTGTTTTACAATGCTAATTCAAGGGATTATCTTTTAACCCTAACATGTTCCTGATAATTTTGGTGAAAGCACATGCACAAGGAGAAGGAACCAAAGCTATAAAAAACAAGAGAGAAACTACACCAAAATATCAAGAATGTTCTAAAGAAATGCTACAAAGACTTTGAGAGAACCCTACTTATTATTGTATTAATCTTGTTGATTTCTCTAAGATGGATTTGTCACATTAGACATGTGTATTCTCCTTTGTTTTCTCATTCCTTCCATAAACAAGATTTATGATCAATTTTCTTTGTAAAGGGTATTGGTAAAGCCCAGGGAAAACACTATATAGCCCCCATGTTGTCAATTTTTGTAGCATTTGAATTGCAGGGTGAATATTTTGTGGCCAGGACCAAGGAAAATTTTCCATTAATGAATAAATAAATCTTCAACATGTTAATATGGTTTCCCTACCATTTTATTCTTTCATTTATTTGTTAATTGAAATGATGGATCTATGGCTTTAAGAACACCCATCTAATTTTCTTTCTCATGAAGATGAATGCTAAGAATGTAATGTCCATGATTATCTAAGATTTTTTCTTATTATTTCTATCTCATTTATCTTCTCAATAATCCCTATGATTTGTTAATGTTTATGCCATTATTATAGTTCTTTGCATTTCAATAGATAACAACAACATACGAACAAGATCACTGAGAAATACACATTCACAAGAGACATAGCATTTATCCTAGGAAACCCTCTAGGGGAAGAAAACCCAGTAAAACTTCCTTATTATAGATTGCCAATACAATGTCAAGAGATAACTCAAACCAATACAGAAGGTCCTCTCCAAAAGATGTGCCACTCTTCTCTCTCTCTCCAACTGGTAAATCGAATCTTGCCTCTCAGAATGAGTAAGTGAGTTGTGTGTCAAAGTGAGGCACTGGCCTCTCTATATATACAAGTCTGGCACATGTGAAGTGTCTTTACTGGCAGGGCCAACTTCTCACTCTGGGTGGGTAAAACCACCTTTATTATATTTCCGGGTCTCAATAATAATTGTTGGGGCCGACTTCTTATTCTGCCTATTACAATTGTTTGTTGACCAATCCGCAAAAGGGGATTTGGTCCTAATACAATAACCAACATGATCAATCCACAATGGGGATTGATCCCATGAATAATATATCAATAATAATAAGAATACTCTTTGCATTTACATTATTTCAACATGATTAAGGGGCCCTTCTAAAATAAATTATTTATTAATGTATCTCTAAAGTTATTATGAAGTTTTCATG
Source organism: Picea engelmannii (assembly GCA_009831015.1). Classification (NCBI taxonomy): domain Eukaryota; kingdom Viridiplantae; phylum Streptophyta; class Pinopsida; order Pinales; family Pinaceae; genus Picea; species Picea engelmannii. The sequence goes on from ML779857.1 coordinate 440,479, forward strand.
ATCACTCATAAAAGAAAAATATAACTCAAATCTCTTTTAATTTTTTGAGGCTACAATGATACTATATTCTTGAAACCCTACTTGAGCGTTATGAGAGGAAAATTGATTAATTAAGGGTACCCCACCTCTAAATCAAGAGCTAAATTGAAATTCTAGAGTGGCATAGGAATAATTCCTCCTCATTATCTCTTGGGGTTGTCCTTGTGAGAGAAGGAACAACTTGGGGGACAAAACTATCAAAGTGAAACTAAAAAGAATAAACAATGTGAACATCTTAAAGGTATTGAGACATCACCAATGAAATTATATTCACAATTGTCAAGCTCAAACTTAGCCTCTATGGATGAGGCCACGCCAATAATAAATACTAAATCCAAAATGGGGTGTTGAAAACGTGAACCTAGAGGAATATTGACATGTTCCTTTTTCATTTGATAGGAATATTCAAGAATCCAAAAGGGTCACATGGAAACATCCTAGTGCCTCTTAGAGATACTAGGAGATTCTTTAGGGGAAAAATAAAAATCTCATTGCATAGATCTTATTGGTTCACGAAATTCTCAACTATAAATGTTGTCTATGGGGATTTTGGAACCTTATTGTCCAAGGGCCTAGAAAACATCGGTAAGATTTGGAATGTTCAATGTGTTGATCATTATTATTCATGGTATTTTCCAATTCACACACCTCTATACCCCTAAGAATGTTAATAAGATCTTGATTGTTGATCATGGAAGATCTTCATTGTTTTCAAGGTTTTTGATCTCTGCTCATTGAAAAGTGCTCGATCCTTAACCACTTTGCATTTTGACATGAAAAAATAGGATAAGAACATACATTTGGAAAGCATACTAATGCTCATGGGGTATAAACCATTTCTTTAAGGTAATAACTTAGGAAAAATGGAAACTACCTTGAATTGATACAATGAACCTTGGGGGACTGGAATTTGAGTGGAAACACTAGAAGGAGATCAGATTAGACTTGGAAAATATCAAACAACCAAAAATTTCTTATTCATTTGTTTCAAAATTACATATTTTGGTCAAGCCATTGATTTGCTTCATTTCCCTATTGATGATATGGAGAACTTATTTTACGTTGGATTATAAACTTGGATAGTAACACTTAATGGTTTTACTCTCAAAGCATGTCCCTTAGTAATTCACCATTTGATGGGGAGGAGGAGCACCTCCTGGCACCTAAAATCATATAAGTTTCAAATATTCATGTATCCGTTGAAGCAAAGAAAGCGATTTTGGGGAAGATTCAATCAAACAAAAGGAAAATAAGTAATAGAAAATATGGTGAAAATAGCATTGTGGTGTGGAAGAAACATTCAATTCTATTCAATATGCCATATTGGTAGGTATATGGACCCAAAAACCATGACTAATTATTAAACACTCGGTGTTTGAAGTGTTGCATTATATGTTTATGTCTTGGTTGAATGCATTGTTTATGATTTCCTCCACATTATTATGATTACAATATCATGATGTGTTTCACTGCAGGAACACTCCATACATCATGTTTTAGAGGAATGCATGTGGAAAATGATGTTTGTGAATGCATCGTTGTAGGGACCCTTTTAATAATACAAGGAAAGTACAAGGATGAGAAAAAAACATGTGACGAATGGAAAAAAAAAAATTGTATAAGGAAATCATTTTGGCCACAAGATATGGAAAACATATATTCCTTCCACCTGCACCACATACTCTTTCAAAAAATGAGAATGAGACCCTTTGTTGTGTTCATTTTTTGTTAAAAGTTCCAAATGGTTACAATCCTAGTCCTAGAAATCAACTCTATATGGAAGAGATTAAGTTTAATTATATGAAAGCACGTAATTGTCATGTTCTAATGCAACAACTCCTCATAGTATCTCTACGCCATGTGCTTCCAAGTGTTGTCAAAATCCCATTTGTAGGATTTTCTACATTTATATGTTACAAATTTGTGCAAAAATGATGAACTCAAAGAATCTTAACAAATTACAAGTTGATATCATGGAGATAATGTGCTTCCTTGAAAAGTAGTGTCGCCCTTCATTCTTTGATATGAAATTGCATTTAAATGTACACTTAGTACAAGAGTTGTGATATTATGGTCTCGTTCAATACAAATGGATGTATCTCTTAAAGAGGTTAGTGAAATTTTATTCTATATCAAGCACAATAATAACAAATCCTTGTTTCAATATTTTGATTTTATTTCAATTTTGATGTGCTTCTTGTTTAGGAACATGAAAGTATATAAGGGTTATGCAAAGAGAAAATATAGGCGTAAAGGGTACATTTCCAAAAGCTTCAGTGCATAAAACTTGATCATGTTTTGTGGAGGATACATGAAAGACATGGAGTCCATTGGAAACATGTCTTTATCAAAATTAAGTATGCGACAATGAAGTCGAAGTAGTTGTTCTTGATGGGAAACCATTATCTACTTTGAACCTTTTGAATTGGATGACACTATTTGGGTACAAGACCATAGGTGAGTCTTATTTAACATAGAGAGTAATTAATAAGTTTGACCTAAAAATACCCTTTTATTATATTATATCAAAACATATTAAAACCTTGGTCACTTTCTTTAATTATTAAATTAGGATGCACAAGTGGGAGATCACAAAATGAAATGCCCAAACCCAAAAAAGGTGATTTCTTTATTGCAGAAAACACACAACCAAAATTTATTGATTGCTACAATTAGGTTTTGACGTGTTCTTTATATTAAAAGTATCCAAAAATCATCAAGGGAGACTAGTGTGATGTAGGAAACAATTTTTTTTTAATGAAGTTTGAATCTTTGTGATTTTCTATTTGCTTTTAAAATCTATAGGTGGAAGGTAAAGAAAAAGTGTTTGAGACACTTAGATATGGATTGTGCATGGCCTAAATTTTTTTTTACAAGTACAAGGGATACCTAATTAATGTTTAGAGGTTCAATACCAAACACATAGATCAAGAGGTTGCCACCAATAATAATGGCATCTATATTGAAATTCAAACTTTGATGTGATCAAGTGCCAAAGATACATATCCTATACTTCATAATTAACATTTTTTTGGAGAGATGAAAAAATTGTTGGCCACCAATAATAATGGCATCTATATTGAAGCTCAAACTTTGATGTAATTAAGTTCCAAATTGAAGCTCAAACTTTGATGTAATTAAGTTCCAAAGATACATATCCTATACTTCATAATTAACATTTTTTTGGAGAGAAAAAAATAATTGGATTGGATTATATTGATATGGTTTATATATTTCACAAATGTCATTGGGTCGATGTACATAATAATAGAGGGATTCAAAATGATGATTTAGGTTTCACATTGGTTAACCTAAACAAGTGCTTAATTGAAAAACATTGGCAAGACCATTCCTTTATTCTAGCATCATGAGCCAAGAAAGTATTATATGTCAATTTGTATGTATTTTTGACATTTCTTCCAAAATCATTAAGGAGTTATGCCATATATGAACCCAAATATGTCTATATATCAAGAGTTGACAACTTGCAAACTACTAAGTTCTTGGTTTACAATTCTTTAATTCTTATAAAGTTAGTATTCACATGTTGTAAGAGTATATGTGCTTCATTTTCTATGATATTGGATGATACTCACATCATGATTAACAAGTCATTTTTATTTAGAGGAAATAATTTGATGGCCTTCTATAAAGGCTTGAAGGGGTCTTAAAGGGTAAACAAGGATTCCAATTCGATCCCTTATTGAAGCTAACATAAGTGAATCTTCAAGATTTTGTATCTTAATGCGATTTATTTGGTGAAGTGAAAATTAATAAATTAATAATCATTGTTATGAATGATTTAAAATTTCAAATCAATCAAATATTTGGTAAGGGTTATTGTCCATTTCCCTTTTAAGTATAAGAAAAATTGGCGACGAGCTAGTAGGGACCATCACCTTTGAAACTTTTAGATCCAAGGCTTTAGGCTTTGGCGATGGTAAAAAGTCATCAACCTTAATCAAAATATATTTCTTTCTAATGGTCGAAAATGATTGTTTCCCTTGATAGGGATTTAGTGACTACTTATGCCTATCATTGCTCTCTTTATAGTGATGGTCACACACCTATGATGATGACCATAACCCATTTCCCGTAACATTTTATTGTGATGGTTTATACTAATCACTATTGAATTATAATACAAATATTCCTATGGCTACTTGTTATTAATTGTTGTCATTATTTTCTTTTGGATAGGGTAAGAAACAATCATGGGATGTTCCCAAAGAAATGTAGCTAGGGTAATGGTCTCTGACTGCCACACTAGGATTCTTTTGGCTACAACGTGTTCTAATCATTGTATGTTGTGAGTGCATCTTACATATGGAGATGGCACCATTAGACTTCCCTTAGTGGTTGTTAGGGACTTTCATTGAATATTCCAAATGAAACAAGGATATGGAAATGATGAAAACACATTGATAAAGGTATATCTTGTTGAAATATATGGTGATGGTCAGTGGCTATCATTTTAGTGTATCGATGGCAACATAGATCTACCCATCATGAAAACCACGAAATAAAAACCGACGATAACTTTGGCGATGGATGGTTGTTAGTGAAGTGGGCCTTGTTGATCGTCTCCATTGAATCTATAATGAATCAATTGACCTGTTGCCAATGACCTAGCTTGGCATATTGTGTAATTGGATGTCAAATCTCTGTCTAAGACAAATTTCTCCCAATAATTTATCTTACCAATAGAGGGCCCATAGATTTTTATGAGATAAAAAATTTTACTCCATTTTTTATAAAAAAGAGTAGTAGAGATAGAAATTGAGCAAAAACCTCTTAGAATGGGGAGATGATGGATTCCATGCCATACATAGTCCATCTGAGTTCCATTGGAGATTAGAGATGATAAATCCCAATCTAGTAGGACCTCTTTTATGAGATTTTTTCCAGGATCAACCTCCATCATAATTTATAATAATAGAAAATTTTCATGTTTGTATTTTTCTATTAGTATCTTCAAGGATTTTGTTTTTTAAGGGTCTCCCTTGCCTATTATATTTTAGGACATAAAATCATTTTTTTACCCTTTTCAAGGTTTTCATTACACTAAGAACCCATTGAATAGTGATTTTATTGCATCCCTATATCTCCCTTTCAACTCATATCTCCCTTTCAACTTATTGGATATATTTTAAGATGTCTTCTTTTTCCCATATATGATTTAAGAAGGTCCACTAAAAAAATTTCTAATTCCCCATGGAGAGGTGAAGGAATGCCAATGAAGTATCCTTTTAAAACATATTTATTCAAATATCTTCTCTACATCCCATGGGGATCATCCTCTAAGATCTTTATAATATTTATTCATGGAGTAGGCTTTGGGGGGATGGAGAATGCCCCTTTTAGTAGGTGAATACTTTTTTGACAAGGGATTTTTTTCACATGAAGTCCAGGGTGTGAATATCTCTCGTCTATGTCACTTTCTAAGAATTAAACCAAACACGTCAAGTTTCCTAGTTACTCTAAATTTCATTTCTATATAGCATTAAGAGATGTTGGATCTATGATGCCACTTTCACAATTATAAGGCCCTTTTGGCATATGAAGGTACCAATTGTTTTACCTAGGTTATTCCTCAAACTTGATATCTTTAAGTGATCATAGTTTTTGCAATATGTACAATCGAAAGGAACATTATAGTAGTTTAATATTTTCCATATTTCCTTATTTCCCTATTGATACGATTATGATTCTTCCCATAAGGTCCATTTTAATGCAATTTTTTTCCATTGTCTTGTTTTCCAAATTTAAAGATGTTGAGTCCACCTATCATTTGTCCCAAATACAATCTATGCAACTATTTTGGTAATATTGTATCACTCCTAATATTAATAAAAATTGTGTATTTTAATAGAATTAAGTAAAATCCAAATTTAAGTTTGAGAAACACCTGAAATCAATGAAAAAATAATATGATAAAAATCCAAAATCAAATTCTAATGAGCTAGAAATAAATTTTAAAAAAATTGGTAATAAAAAAAATTAAAATAGGATTACCAACGAAGAATGAATTAAATGAGAAGTTAATAACCTAGAATTTATCATTACTAATAATGACATGCAATGAAATAGACTCATAATTGTTTCTTCAAAACATAGTAAATGGTTTGAGATAAAATAAAGAAAAAATTAAATAAAATTTGAAAAAACACAAAAAGAAATTAACAATTCAAAATTTTAAGGGGGCATTGTAAGGTGACATGGTTTTTACATGAAAAATTTACCCACCATGTGGCAAGTTGCACCCTACCGCTTGGGCTTGAATTATGGTTTTACGGGACAAATTGCAACCTTACTTTCCAAGAAACCATGCCTTGGGCATGACCTGCATGAATAATTTTTATGGGTATTCCATGATAGTCTCCATGGATTGCTTCATTGTATGGGATGATCCCTTCATGGAATTCAACCCTTACAAAAAAAAATACCCACGAGAAAAATATGAACACAACCTTCTAAAAAACAAAATAAAAACCAAGTACATCACATCTTCTTAGCCTAGAAAATGAGAAACATGGTAACATATAATAATATTGAAGATAATAAAGGAGAAACTCTAAGAGTTCCTATTGTATAACAATATATGAACAATAAATAAAATCCTACATTTATTTTTCAACATCTTCATCCCTCAAATAAAAAACTATTAAAGAATAAACAAGTCTCATAAATAGTTATTGAGACAAAATAATTAACAAAGAAGATCCCTTCCTTCTCTATTAATTAATGGAGAAAAATAACTCTACAATAAAAAAACAAGAATACATGGAAAAAAAACTAGAATCTACAAGTAGAATAAAGAATATATGAAAATCACTTGCCCATCGAAGGGTTTAAACCCTAAGATAGGAAGGAGAGACTCATAGTGAGTTCTCTCCCTTCTCTATGAACTATAGTTGAAAAATGAATAAATAAACCCTAGACACTATGCAAACCTTTTTATTTTACTTATGTTAAGTTCCAAGTTTTCCCTTTTTTTTTTTTTTTTTTT
>ML779857.1:457099-481663 GCA_009831015.1 Picea engelmannii
TGGTATTGTGTTGGGAAGCCCATATTTATACGATAGGAAAGTTATTTTTCATCATCATGAGAATAAGTATCATTTGTTTAAGAATGGAGTTGAGTACATTGTTAGAGCCCATACAAAGAAGATGAATTTATCACTTGTAAATGTGGTACAAATGAAGAGATTAGTCAATGCTAGCAAGACATTTGTTCTTTTAATGATTAAACCCAAAAATGATATTGAAAACGAAGCATTTCAAGGTTGTGATACAAAGTTGAAATCTGATCTATATGAGGTTGTTAATCAATATGATGAAATGTTTAAAGAACCAAAGGGATTACCTCCAAAAAGGGGTATTCAACATGAAATCCAATTGCAACAAGATTGTCCTCTTCCAAACATTGGTATGTCCAGAATGTCAGTCATGGAAAATGCTGAGATTAAAAAACAAATTCAAGAGTTGCTCGACAAAGGGGTTATTGTTCCAAGCTAATCGCCATGTGGATCTCCAATTGTGTTAGTGCCAAAGAAAGATGGTACATGGCATATGTGTGTTGATTTCAGGGCTTTGAACAAAATTACAGTAAAGAATCATTATCCTCTTCCTAGAATCGATGATTTGCGTGATCAATTGAAAGATGCTAAATATTTTACTAAGTTAGATTTGAGAAGCGGATATCATTAGATCTGGATTGCCGAGGGAGACACATGGAAGACAACTTTCAAAACTAAGCAAGGTTTGTTTGAATGGATGGTGATGCCTTTTGGACTTTGCAATGCACCTGCTACTTTCATGAGACTTATGAATGATGTCTTAAGGCCTTTTCTTGATGATTGTGTTATTGTCTACTTGGATGATATTTTGATCTTTAGCAAATCTCATGAAGAGCATGTTAAACATGTGAAACAAGTTTTGGATGTTTTGAGAAAGGAAAAGTTCTTTTTGAAGATGTCCAAATGTGAATTTGGAAAGACTTCACTTATTTACTTAGGGAATATTGTTGGTGGAGGCGAATTAAAAATTGATCCCTCCAAGGTCAAAGTCATATTGGAATGGCCCAAGCCTAGCAATGTGACAGAGGTAAGAAGTTTTTCGGGAGCAGCCCAATATTGGAGGAAGTTTATTGCTATCTTTTATTCTATTACAGCTCCATTACATGCACTGACAAGTGTCAAGAAAGTTTTTCAATGGGGAGACAAGCAACAAAAGGCTTTTGATACTTTGAAAGAGAAGATCAGTTCAGCGTCAGTTCTTGCATTTCCAAATTTAAGACAACCTTTTGAAATCCAAACAGATGCAAGCAATTATGCAATGGGAGCAGTTTTGCTACAGCATGGTAAGCCCATTTGTTTTCATTCTAAGAATTTTAATGGTGCCGTGATTAACTATCCTACTTATGATAAGGAATTGTATGCATTGGTACAAAGTGTGAAAAATTGGAAACATTATTTGTTGGGGAAAGAAACCATTGTTCACATCGATCATCAACCACGACAATACTTACAATCACAAACAAAGCTACAACAAGCTAGGAACTTCATATGGATGGGTTTTCTTCAACAGTTCCACTTGGTCATCAGGTATAAGAAGGGCATTTATAAAAAAGTCGTTGATATGCTTTCAAGGCCTATTATTAGTGCTTCAGTGATTCTTACGCATAGTCCTATCATGCATGAAAGTTATGTTGAGCAATATGCTTTGGATATTGATTTTAAAGAACTGTATGAAACTTTGTGTCATTCTAACCATGTTGAGGAATTGGATTACCATGTGTATGATAATATTTTGTATCATCTTGGCAAGTTATGTATTCCACAGGGGGAAAGAATCAACATTATAAGAGAAGCGCATTCTTCTCTTATTGCTGGTCATTTTGGTGTAGGCAAGACAGTGGTTGATTTGCAAAGATACTACTACTGGCCTAAAATGAATGAAAGTGTTTCAAGATATGTTCGAGGATGTTCGTTATGTGCCACAAGTAAACCTAGTAATCGAAAGTTGGGTTTGTATACTCCACTTTCGGTTCCTTCTCGTCCTTGGGAAAGCATTTCCATGGACTTTGTAGGAGGTTTACCTATGTCTAGACGAAATCATGATTATCTTTATGTTGTGGTTGATCGATTTAGAAAAATGTGTATTTTGATGCCTTGTAAAAAGCAGGTTATAGCTGAATAGATGGCACAAATATTCTTTCAAAATGTTTGGGTGCATTTTGGATTGCCTAAATCCATTATTTCTGATCGAGATTCTCGATTTGTTGGAAGTTTTTGGTCTAGTTTATGGGCACTCGTGGACACCAAACTTAAAAAGAGCACATCTTTTCATCCGCAAATAGATGGTCAGACAGAAGTGGTAAATTGAACAGTGGTGCATCTTCTTCATGCTTATTGCAGTGAGCATCCTAAACTTTGGGATGAGCATTTACACTACATTCAACATGCTTACAATAGAGCTAAGCACTCTTCAACTCAAACGTCGCCATTTGAAGCATGTTTTGGCTATTTTCCCAAATCTCCTTTAGATTTTATCTTTTGGAAGGATATTGCTATCGATGGTCAATATGAAATCGATAGGGCGGAAAAGTTCATTGAACAAATTCAGTCGATACATCAAATGGTGCAAGAGCAGTTGGAAAAGAGTCAAGCCAAGTACAAGACGAGACATGACAAGCATCGTGTTGATCACAGTTTCCAAGTTGGAGATGAAATTTGGCTTTACATCAGTAAGGAGAGGCTTAAAGGAGAAGGTAAAAAATTGAAACCAATTCGATATGGTCCTTTCAAAATTATCGACAAGATTGGTAACAATGCCTTTTGTTTAGATTTGCCTCCTTATATGCAAATGTATGCAGTTGTTAATGTTGAGAATTTGAAATTGTATGAGCCTCCGTTGATTGATGATCAAGGAGAGCATATTTAGATTCCTTCTATAGATGATTTTTCCCCATAATATCTTACATAACTGCATGAAGACACCATCCTTGACAGGAGAATGTGAACTTCAAAACAAGGAAATGTGGAGTATCTTCAAGTTGGTCTGAAAGGTACAAATCCAAGCAAATCCAAGTGGATTGAGGTTGGAAGAGTGAGGGAACTATACCCTCATCTTCAAATAGACTGAAAATAGTCTTTTGGAGGTCCAAAAGCCTTCCAATGGGGAGGTGTGATCAGGGGATCAAATTTTGCTCAAAAATTCAAAGTGCTCGGAATCACTTCAAATCGAACGAGAGCGTAGGCCTCATCGTTGCAAACCCAACACAACTCATTTGGGTTCAAATGGACATCAAGAGCAAGAGATATCGTGTTCTATTCAAAATGGCAAACTGGCAAAAAAAGGGATGCTGATTGTACAGTCCGTACGGACGATGACGTGGCAGGCAGTTATTGGATAGTTGGCATGTGACATGGTTTGTTGGCAGCAAATGGGATGGCGACACGTGGCCCAATAAATGGCCACCACGTGTCACCTGTTTGTTGGTTAAAATCTTTGCACTTGGCAGGAGTCGACCCCGTGACCTCCGGGGCAGGGTAAAGCTTTGGGAAAGGCTGCCCAACCGGCGCGCCCGTACAAGTCACTTGATATATATATGTGTTGCAATGTATTTAACATCGTATAAATGTGTGTTGGGGTGTGAACTAGGTCGGGGCTAAGCCCCAGCCCATGGTTATATGTTATATTGTATGCGACTAGTACTATGACAGTTAGACCCACCATAACATATGTTATAACCGTTTGAATGTGCGCGGTTTGAATATGCACATGTGACCAATGTATATGTGTGTAGGTAAGCCTTAGGATTATATCAACGGTTTTAAAACTTATGCCATGTTGTGTTATAGCACGCAGTCATGTGATGACCATGTGCCCACGGGCCTTGGTAGTTAAGGTTGGCGCGTAACCGTTTGATAGTTTGGACCGGTTGTGCGGTTGCACCCGGTGCCAAGTTTTTACGCTATAAATTGTGTGTGGGCTAGGTTGAGCCAAGAGAGGTGCATTTTGTAGATGCAAAGACAACAAGCTTGAAGGGGGGACTTCCAGGAAGCCTATCTACTTCAATTTTTGGCCAAACGAGGTGCCGAAAAAGCTCCGCTAGGGGTTTTTGGACTTTCTGAAGCCATTGGAGCAGTCTGTTTGGCATTTTGAGCATTGTAAAGCACATTTTTTTTATCACTTTGAGCAAATAATACAAATGATCCATTGGAAGCTGGATCAGGAGATGTAGCCCAAGAGAGGGGTGAACTCCTTTATCATTTGCTATGTTATGTGTTTTATGTTCATTGATTATGCTACTGTTTATATGCATCTTGAATGAGTAAATCCTATTAAATTTGTGTTGCAAAGTTGATCCATTTTCATTTTAACACATAAATTTAACTTGCAAATATTTTCAAGAATACAAGTCTTCTTCATTTTTAGATCAACAACCTAACTAGATTTAAGTGAGCATATTTCATCTATGAATATTTAATGAAGAAACATTTCAACATCATAACAATCATGTGAATTTCTCATTTTCCTTCTCCTTCTATTCTCCGCAAGATCACCAAAAAAGAGATAATGTGAATTGACCTTCTATCCTTATTCATACACCCTCTTATAGCTCCCACGAGTCTTTGCCACTTCACACATGAAAAAATTCATTCATTTATTTTAAAAGTATTCTTATATATTCATCATCCATGTTTCTCTCCATTTCTTTTTTACTACTTTCCTTAATTAAATAAGTATTCTTGATGTATATGTAAGTTGGTATTGCTAATCATGCAATGTGTTTCATTTACCTCTTTTTTTCTTTATTATCCTTAAGTTATCCCTTAAGCAACTCTTTTGATTATTTTCTCACTTTAACTAATTCCATCACATACATACACCCTTACACCCTTAAACTAGTGTAGTTTTTCTCAACTAATTTAGTAGTTTCCATTCATTAGTTTCCATTTTTAAGTTTTAATTACCAAATTGATATCTCGCTTTCTTAGTTTTCACTTAGTTTTCATTGACTAAGAAAAATTCACTCCTGCATTACCCATTATCATCGAAGAATAAAAACATTCACCTTCTTAATTATGCCATAATGTTATAGTAATCAATTACGTCCCATAAAGGTATAGACTCATTATATTACATTACTTATAGGATATGTCTCAAAGTGAAATTACATCTCTTAGTAGGCATGCTACCTCCACCCCTACCATAAATTGGTAACTATTGTATCTCTTCACATCATTGCCACACCCATATGATAATTGAGTGGGCAAGGTGGTATTATATATGCACACATGCTCACTCACAAAGGTCACATAACTTTTCTTGAATCATACTCATGGATGAAATCATCAAAATATTGATTATGTGCCTCATGACCTCCATACCACTAGAAGGGTTGATCACAAGTAGTGTATCCCCACACACTCATCGTTTTGAGTATTTTGTTTCTTCCTTCGCATTCCCTCGATAGGATCATCAAATTTCTATAACATCTAAGTCATATATAAAAATAATCATAAAATAACTAAATCATGCTTTGAAGCATCATTACTTCATACCACATCAAATCACACACATATTCTAATAACATCATATATGTCATGATCACATCACATACATAATAATCAAGTACACCATAAACTATTAACATTATAATACATTTACCCCACAACATCATTACCCAAAAACCCTATAATCAAGTACACAATAAACTATTAGCATTATAATACATTTAACCCACAACATCATTACCCAAAAACACTTAATAGGGGTACAACACTACACATATGCACTTGATACGTAATGAAGCCTAAGAATACATCCTAATCATACATAATTCCATTAATCATGATCAAAATAGACATAGCTATCATCCTCATGACATAACATAAAATTAAGACCACCTCCATAATTTTTTATCATGTAGTCATGCACAATGGCCTAAGTAATACGAGAGTCAACCCCATAATATCAACATACAATGTACAAGTAGGTGGCCTAAATTAGGGAATTAAAATTTGCTACTATAAATTGAAAGAAGGATGGAAATGGGGCATGGGTGAAATCCATTTATTATAGGAGTGAACCCACTATTAGAATATATACAAATTTATGATGATAAACCATAGATTCACCAAGGCAATTGGTGGATTGTAAAAAATAAAACATTGTTAAATTTACAATAAAAGTGATTAAGTAACCTAAGAAATTGAAAAATGTTTTATAATGTGCTAATGTAGGAGAAGGAGTAACATGAACCTTGGAGGAAAGTACATATGAAAAACATGACCAACTATGGAGAACATGAACCTTGGAGGAACGTACATATGAAAAACATGACCAACTATGAAGGATATGGCAATCAAAATACCAACCTATGAGAAACAAGTTTTGAGGTAGTGCGATTATTTAAACTTATCATAATACTGCATACTGCATTGATTATGTATAATTATTTAAACAAGTATTGAGGTAGTGTGAGTATGGATTGTTTTAAACTTGCTTATGATTGTTTTAAATATTATACTACAAAATACAAAATTAAATAATGTCCATCTCTTTTAAAATTGGTCTTCATAGGCAATGCCTTAATCCAACTTAGTCTTGTGCAACCTAGAACATTGAAATGACATTGTTAGTATCATTTCATATTTGCAAATGAAGAATTTCACTTTTTTAAAATCACCTTCATTTGGGATGGACCAGAATTGACCTTAAAACAATTTGAACTTGATCGAAAGGGGCCAAAAAATGCACCAGCATTGCAAGTGCTCAGGAACCCACATGCACCTCCCAAATGGGTATCAAAAAATTGTTATATATTTGTAAACCGATAATTTCACTTCTATGGCCTTACCTTCATTCGAGGTTGGTTGAAAGTGGCCCAAGAATGACCCTAAATTGAAAAAAAGGGGCCCAAGAACTAGAATTCTTCGCTCGCAATAGATACCTCGTGCACAACTCTCAAATGGGTATCCAAATACGATTTAATATTTGGAAAAAAAAAATTCAAATTTCAAAAATCACCTTCATTTGGGGTTGACCATAATCAACCCTAAATAAATCGAATTTTGATCGAAAGGGGCCAAAGAATGCCTCAATGTTGCGAGCACTCGGGAACCCATGTGCATCTCTCAAATAGGTATAAAAAAATTATTTTGTATTTGCAAACCTATAATTTCACTTCTACTGCATTGCCTTCATTCAGGGTTGGGCGAAAGTGGCCCTAGAATGACCTGAAGTTGAGGAAAAGGGGCCCAAGAACTTGACGTATTCTCTCACAATCGAGGCACAATGTACAACTCTCAAATGGGTATCCAAATATAATTTCATATTTGGAAATGAAGAATTTTTCACCTTCATTCGAGGTTGACCATAATTGACCTAAAGAAATCTGAATTTGATCGAAAGGGGCCAAAGAATGCCTCAACGTTTGGCCTGCTTGAGAACCCATGTGCATCTCTCAAATGGGTATCAAAAAATTAGTTTATATTTGTAAACTATTAATTTCACTTTTTCTACCTTGCCTTCTTTCAGGGCTAGTCGGAAGTGACCGTAGAATGACTTGAAGTTGAGAAAAAGGGGCCCAAGAACTACACGTCTTCGCTCACAATTGAGACCATGTTTACAAACTCTCAAATGGGTATCCAAATACGATTTCATATTTGGAAATGAAGAATTTTTCTTTTCAATAATCACCTTCATTTGTGATTGATAGAATAAACCCTAAAATGATCTCGATATGATCAAAAGGGGCCAACAAATGCCTCAACGTTGCAAGTGCTCGCGAACCCACTTGCACCTCCCAAATGGATACCAAAAAATTATTTTATATTTGTAAATCGATAATTTCACATATTCTGCCTTGCCTTCATTCGGGGCTAGTCGAGCGTGGCCATAGAATCACCCAAAATTGAGAAAAAGGACCCCAAGAAGTACACGTCTTCACCCGCAATCATGACCACATGTACAAATCTCAAATGGGTATCCAAATATGATTTCATATTTGAAAATGAAGAATTTTTCATTTCAAAAATCGAAATGGGCCAAAGAATGCCTCAATGTTGAGAGAGCTCAAGAACCTGCCTACATCTCTCAAATGGGTATCAAAAAATGTTTTTGTATTTTTAAATTGAGAATTCCACTTCTTCCAAATAGCCTTCATTCGGGGCTGGTCAAACTTGGGCCTATAATGAACCGAAGTTGATAAAAAGCGGCCCAAGAACTACACGTCTTCGCTTGCAATCAAGACCTCATGTACAAGTACTCTCAAATGGGTATCCAAACATCATTTCATATTTGCAAACGAATAATTTTTCTTTTCAAAAATCACCTTCATAATAATCCAAGGAAATTGATATTTTTATTTTAGAATTTTTTTATTGTAAAATAAATTAATAATTTAAACTAATTAATACAATTTTATAAATATGATAAATTAAATTGATGTGAGTATTAATAATTTGTCATATGTATTTTTGTAGGGAAATGTGTAAAATGTGTTTTGATGTGTGTAAGTTATATGAGTATGAATAATTTGACATATGTATTTGTGTTGGGAAATGTGTAAATTGTATTTTGATTTGAATAATTTATGGGAACATGAATAATTTACCGTATGCATTTATCTTTTGAAATGTGTAAATGTATTTTGATGTATATAATTTATGTGAGTATCAATAATTTGTTATCTGTATTTATGTTGGGAAATGCGTAAAATGTATTTTGATGTGTATAATTTATGGGAGCATGAATAATTTTTTATGTGTATTTATTTTGGAAAGAGATACAAAAACATATTTATAAATTTATTATAACAAAAGAGTTTTGATTCCATGTGTAAAATGTGTTAAAATGCAGGGAAAAAATTTGAGTATGTATGTATTGAAGCCACTATAAAGGAAATGGCATGAAAACCCACAAGCAAAAGAAACAAAATTGTAAGGAGGATTATACGATTTAACCCTCCTTAAATATTTTGGAGGAGTTGAATTCCCCTCCACAAAAAATAAACCCTTGGTATTTTTTTATTAGTGATGATAATCCATGTTCATGTGCATTTGTTGATCTCTTGATCTACATAGAAAATAAAAAAAGAATAAAAATTGCTTTAAATACTATACTATAAAATACAAAACTAAATAATGTCCATCTCTTGCGTAAACTTGGTCTTCATAGGCAATGCCTTAATCCAACTTAGTTTTGTGCAACCTAGAACATTGAAATGACATTGTTAGTATCATTTCATATTTGCGAATGAAGAATTTTTCTTTTCAAAAATCACCTTCATTTGGGATGGACCAAAATCGACCTTAAAACAATCTGAATTTGATCGAAAGGGACCAAAACATGCATCAGCATTGTGAGCGCTCAGGAACCCATGTGCACCTCCCAAATGGGTATCAAAAAATCATTTTATATTTGTAAACCAATAATTTCACTTTTTCGACCTTGCCTTCATTCGAGGTTGGTTGAAAGTGGCCCTAGAATGACCCGAAGTTGAAAAAAAGAGGCCCAAGAACTAGACATCTGCACTCGAAATCAAAACTCTCAAATGGGTATCCAAATACGATTTCATATTTGGAAAAAAAAAATTTTAAATTTCAAAAATCACCTTCATTTGGGGTTGACCAGAATCGACCCTAAAACGATTGTAATTTGATCGAAAGGGGACAAAGAATGTCGCAATGTTGTGAGTGCTCGGGAACCCACATGCATATCTCAAATGGGTATCAAAAAATTATTTTGTATTTGTAAACCTATAATTTCACTTCTTTTGCCTTTCCTTCATTCAGGGCTAGGAAAAAGTGGCCCTAGAATGACCTGAATTTGAGGAAAAGGGCCCCAAAAACTCGATGTCTTCGCTTGCAATCAAGGCACTGTGTACAAATCTCAAATGGGTATTCAAATATGATTTCATATTTGGAAATGGAGAATTTATCTTTACAAAAATCACCTTTATTCGAGGTTTACCAGAATTGACCCTAAAGAAATATGAATTTGATTGAAAGGGGTCGAAGAATGCCTCAAAGTTTGGAGTGCTTGAGAACACATGTGCATCTCTCAAATGGGTATCAAAAAATTATTTTATATTTGTAAATTGTTAATTTAATTGTTTCTACCTCACCTTCTTTTAGGGCTAGTCGAAAGTGACCATAGAATGATCGAAGTTGAGAAAAGAAGGCCCAAGAACTACATGTCTTCTCTCGCAATCAGGGCCACATTTACAAACTCTCAAATGGGTATCCAAATACGATTTCATATTTGTAAATGAAGAATTTTTCTTTTCAAAAATCACCTTCATTTGGGGTTGACATAATCAACCCTAAAACGATCCCAATATGATCGAAAGGGGCCAAAAAATGCCTCAACATTGCGAGCGCTTGCGAACCCAATTGCATCTCCCAAATGGGTACCAAAAAATTATTTTATATTTGTACATCGATAATTTCACATCTTCCGCCTTGCCTTCTTTTGGGGCTAGTCGAATGTGACCATATAATGATCCAAAATTGAGAAAAAGGGCCCAAAGAAGTACACGTCTTCTCCCGCAATCGAGACCACGTGTACAAATCTCAAATGGGTATCCAAATATGATTTCCTATTTAAAAATTAAGAATTTTTCATTTCAAAAATCACATTCATTTGGGGTTAACCAAAATCAACCCTAAAATGATATGAATTTGATCGAAATGGGCCAAAGAATGCCTCAACATTGTGAGAGCTCAGGGACCCACTTACATCTCTCAAATGGGTATAAAAATTGATTTTTTACTTTTAAATCGATAATTCCACTTCTTCCAAATAGCCTTTGTTCGGGGCTGGTCAAACTTGGGCCTAGAATGACCCAAAGTTGAAAAAAAGGGGCCCAAAAACTACATGTATTTGCTCGCAATCAGGACCTCATCTACAACTCTCAAATGGGTATCCAAACATTATTTCATATTTACAAACGAAGAATTTTTCTTTTGAAAACTCACCTTCATAATAATCCAATGAAATTGATATTTTTATTTTAGAATTATTTTATTCTAAAAGAATATAATAATTTAAAGTAATCAATACAATTTTATAAATATGATAAATTAAATTAATGTGAGTATGAATAAGTTGTCATATGTATTTTTGTTGGGAAATGTGTAAAATGTGTTTTGATGTGTATAATTTATGTGAGTATGAATAATTGTCATATGTATTTATGTTGGGAAATGTGTAAATTGTATTTTGATTTGTATAATTTATGGGAACATGAATAATTTACTATATGTATTTATCTTTTGAAATGTGTAAATGTATTTTGATGTATATAACTGATGTGAGTATCAATAATTTGTTATATGTATTTATGTTGGGAAATGTGTAAAATGTATTTTGATGTGTATAATTTATTGGAGCATGAATAATTTGTGATGTGTATCTATGTTGGAAAGAGATACAAAAACAAATTTATAAATTTATTATAAGAAAAGAGTTTTGATTGCATGTGTAAAATGTGTTAAAATGCAAGGAAGCAATTTGAGTATGTATGTATTGAAGCCACTATAAAGGAAATGGCATAAAACCCACAAGCACAAGAAACACAACTCGAAGGAGGATTATACGATTTAACCCTCCTTAAATATTTTGGAGGAGTTGAATTCCCCTCCACAAAAAATAAACCCTTGGTATTTTTTATTACTGATGATAATTCATTTTCATGTGCATTTGTTTATCTCTCGATCTACATAGAAAATAAAAAAGAATAAAATTTATTTTAAATACTATACTACAAAAGACAAAACTAAATAATGCCCATCTCTTGTAAACTTGGTCTTCATAGTAAATGCCTTAATCCAGCTTAGTCTTGTGCAACCTAGAACATTGAAATGACATTGCTAGTATCATTTTATATTTGCAAATGAAGAATATCGCTTTTCAAAAATCATCTTCATTTGGGATGGACCATAATCAACCTTGAAAAAATCCAAATTTGATCAAAAGGGGCCAAAAAATGCACCAACATTGCGAGTGCTCAAGAACCCACATGCACCTCCCAAATGGGTATCAAAAAATTATATTATATTTGTAAACCTATAATTTCACTTCTTTGGCCTTGCCTTCATTCGGGGCTGGTTGAAAGTGGCCCCAAAATGACCCGAAGTTGAAAAAAAGGGGCCCAAGAACTAGACATCTTTGCTCCCAATTGAGTCCTTGTGCACAACTCTCAAATGGATATCCAAATACGATTTCATATTTGGAAAAAAATAATTTTGAAATTTCAAAAATCACCTTCATTTGGGGTTGACCATAATCGACCCTAAAATAATCAAAAATTGATCGAAAGGGGACAAAAAATGCCTCAATGTTGTGAGCACTCGGGAACCCACGTGCATCTCTCAAATGGGTATCAAAAAATTATTTTGTATTTGTAAACCTATAATTTCACTTCTTTTGCCTTACCTTCGTTCAAGGATGGGAGAAAGTGGCCCTAGAATGACTTGAAGTTGAGGAAAAGGGGCCTAAGAACTCGACGTCTTTTCTCGCAATCGAGCCCCCATGTACAACTCTCAAATGGGTATCCAAATATGATTTCATATTTCAAAATGAAGAATTTTTCTTTACAAAAATCACCTCCATTCGAGGTTGACCAGAATTGACCCTAAAGCGATCTAAATTTGATCTAAAGGGACCAAAGAATGCGTTAGAGTTTGGAGTGATTGAGAACCCATGCAAATCTCTCAAATGGGTATCAAAAAATTAGTTTATATTTGTAAATTCTTAATTTAACTTTTTCTACCTTGCCTTCTTTCAGGGCTAGTTGGAAGTCATCGTAGAATGACCTGAAGTTGAGAAAAAGAGGCCCAAGAACTACATTTATTCGCTCACAATCGGGACAACCCTACAAACTCTCAAATGGGTATCCAAATACAATTTCATATTTGGAAATGAAGAATTTTTCTTTTCAAAAATCACCTTCATTTGGGATTGACAGAATCGACCCTAAAACAATCCTAATATGATCAAAAGGGGCCAAAAAATTCTTCAATGTTGCGAGTGATTGCAAACCCACTTGCATCTCCCAAATGTGTACCAAAAATTTGTTTTATATTTGTAAATCAATAATTTCACCTCTTCCTCCTTGCCTTAGTTCGGGGCTCGTAGAATGTGGCCATAGAATGATCCGAAATTGAGAAAAAGGGCTCAAAGAAGTACATGTCTTCATCTGCAATTAGGACCACGTGTACAACTCTCAAATGGGTATCCAAATATGCTTTCATATTTAAAAATGAATAATTTTTCATTTCAAAAATCACCTTCATTCAGGGTTAACCATAATCAACCCTAAAACGATATGAATTTGATCAAAATGGGCCAAAGAATGTGTCAACATTGCGAGAGCTCGGGAACCCACCTGCATCTCTCAAATGTGTATCAAAAAATGGTTTTTTACTTTTAAACCAATAATTCAACTTCTTCCACTTCATTTGGGGCTGGTCAAATTTGGTCCTAGAATGACCCGAAGTTGAGAAAAAGGGGGCCCAAGAACTACACGCCTTCGCTCACAATCAGGACAACGTGTACAACTCTCAAATGGGTATCAAAACATCATTTCGTATTTGCAAATGAAGAATTTTGCTTTTCAAAAATCACCTTCATAATTATCCAAGGAAATTGATATTTTTATTTTAGAATTATTTTATTGTAAAATAATATAATAATTTAAAGTAATTAATACAATTTTATAAATATGATCAATTAAATTGATGTGAGTATGACTAATTTGTCATGTGTATTTTTGTTGGGAAATGTGTTTTGATGTGTATAATTTATGTGAGTATGAATAATTTGCGATATGTGTTTATGTTTGGAAATGTGTAAATTGTATTTTGATTTGTATAATTAATGGGAACATGAATATTTTACCGTATGTATTTATCTTTTGAAATGTGTAAATTTATTTTGATGTATATAATTTATGTGTATCAATAATTTGTTATATGTATTTATGTTGGGAAAAGTGTAAAATGTATTTTGATGTGTATAATTTACGGGAGCATGAATAATTTATGATGTGTATTATGTTGGAAAGAGATACAAAAACATATTTATAAATTTATTATAACAAACGATTTTTTATTGCATGTGTAAAATGTGTTAAAAGGCAAGGAAGAAATTTGAGTATGTATGTATTGAATCCATTATAGAGGAAATGGCTTGAAAACCCACAAACACAAGAAACTCAACTGTAAAGAGGATTATACGATTTAACCCTCCTTAAATCTTTTGGAGGAGTTGAATTCCCCTCCACAAAAAATAACCCTTGGGATTTTTTTTATTATTGATGATAATTCATGCTCATGTGCATTTGTTGATCTCTCGATCTACATAGAAAATAAAAAAGAATAATTTTTTTTTTAAATACTATACTACAAAATACAAAACTAAATAATGTCCATCTCTTGTAAACTTGGTCTTCATAGGAAATGCCTTAATCTAGCTTAGTCTTGTGCAACCTAGAACATTGAAATGACATTGTTAGTATCATTTCATATTTGCAAATGAAGAATTTCACTTTTCAAAAATCACTTTCATTTCGGATGGACCAAAATTGACCTTAAAACAATCTGAATTTGATCGAAAGGGGCCAAAAAATGCAGCAGCATTGAGAGCGCTCAGGAACCCACGTGCACCTCCCAAATGGGTATCAAAAACTTATTTTATATTTGTAAACCGATAATTTCACTTCTTCAGCCTTGCCTTCATTCGGGGATGGTTGAAAGTGGCCCTAAAATAACCTGAAGTTGAAAAAAGGGGCCCAATAACTATACGTCTTTGCTTGCAATCAAGACCTTGTGCACAACACTCAAATGGGTCTCCAAATACAATTTCATATCTGGAAAAAATGAATTTTGAATTTCAAAAATCACCTTCATTTGGGTTTGACCAAAATCGACCCTAAAACGATCGAAATTTGATCAAAAGGGGAAAAAGAATGCCTTAATGTTGTGAGTGCTCAGGAACCCATGAGCATCTCTCAAATGGGTATCAAAAAATTATTTTGTATTTATAAACCTATAATTTCACTTCTTTTGCCTTGCCTTCGTTTAGAGCTGTGCGAAAGTGGCCCTAAAATGACCTAAAGTTGAGGAAAAGGAGCCCAAGAACTCGACATCTTCGCTCAAAATTGAGGCCCCTTGTATAAATCTCAAATGGGTATACAAATATGATTTCATATTTGGAAAGGAAGAAATTTTTCTTTACAAAAATCACCTTCAATTGAAGTTGACCAGAATTGACCCTAAAGCAATCTAAATTTAAACGAAAGGGGCCAAGGAATGCCTCAATTTTTGGAGTGCTTGAGAACCCATGCACATCTATCAAATGGGTATCAAAAAATTATTTTATATTTGTAAACTATTAATTTAACTTTTTCTACCTTGCCTTCTTTCAGGGCTAGTCGGAAGTGACCATAGAATGACATGAAGATGAGAAAAAGAGGCCACGTCTTTGCTCTCAATCGGGACCATGTTTACAAAATCTCAAATGGGTATCCAAATATGATTTCATATTTGGAAATGAAGATTTTTTCTTTTCAAAAATCGCCTTCATTTGGGGTTGACACAATCGACCCTAAAACAATCCCAATATATTGAAAGGGGACAAAACATTCCTCAACGTTTCGAGCACTCGCAAACCCACTTGCATCTCCTAAATGGGTACCAAAAAATTATTTTATATTTGTAAATCGATAATTTCACATCTTCCTCTTTGCCTTCATTTGAGGCTAGTCGAATGTGGCCATAGAATGACCCAAAATTGAGAAAAAGGGCCCAAAGAAGTACATGTCTTCGCCCAAAATCAAGACCACATGTACAACTCTCAAATGGGTATCCAAGTATGATTTCATATTTGAAAATGAGGACTTTTGCATTTCAAAAATCACCTTCATTCAGGGTTAACCAGAATCAACCCTATAAAGATACGAATTTGATCGAAATAGGCCAACAAATCCCTCAACGTTGTGAGAGCTCAGGAACCCACCTGCATCTCTCAAATGGGTATCGAAAAATTATTTTGTACTTTTAAACCGATAATTCCACTTCTTCCAAATAACCTTTGTTTGGGGTTGGTCAAACTTGGGCCTAAAATAACCCGAAGTCGAGAAAAAGGGGCCCAAGATCTCCACATCTTAGCTCACAATTAGGACCTCGTGTACAACTCTCAAATGGGTATCCAAACATCATTTCATATTTTCAAATGAAGAATTTTTCTTTTCAAAAATCACCTTCATAATAATCCAAGGAACTTGATATTTTTATTTTAGAATTATTTTATTGTAAACGAATATAATAATTTAAACTAATTCATACAATTTTATAAATATGATAAATTAAATTGATCTGAGTATGAATAATTTTTCATATGTATTTTTGTGGTGTTTTGATGTGTATAGTTTATGTGAGTATGAATAATTTGGCATATGTATTTATGTTGGGAAATGTGTAAATTGTATGTTGATTTGTATAATTTATGGGAACATGAATAATTTACCGTATGTATTTATCTTTTGAAATGTGTAAATGTATTTTGATGTATATAATTTGTGTCAGTATCATTAATTTGCTATATGTGTTTATGTTGGGAAATGTGTAAAATGTATTTTGATGTGTATAATTTATGGGAGTATGAACAATTTGTGATGTGTATTTATGTTGGAAAGAGATACAAAAACATATTTGTAAATTTGTTATAACAAAATAATTTTTATTGCATGTGTAAAATGTGTTAAAATGCAGGGAAGAAATTTGAGTATGTATGTATTGAATCCACTATAAAGGAAATGGCATGAAAACCCACAAGCACAAGAAACACAACTCTAAGGAGGATTATATGATTTAACCCTCCTTAAAGATTTTGGAGGAGTTGAATTCCCTTCCACAAAAAATAAACCCTTGAGATGTTTTTATTAGTGATGATAATTCATGTTCATGTGCATTTGTTGATCTCTCGATCTACATAGAAAATAAAAAAAGAATAAAAATTGTTTTAAATACTATACTACAAAATACAAAACTAAATATTGTCCATCTCTTGTAAACTTGGTCTTCATAGGCAATGCCTTAATCTAGCTTAGTGTTGTGCAACCTAGAACATTGAAATGGCATTGTTAGTATTATTTCATATTTGCAAATGAAGAATTGTTCTTTTCAAAAATCACCTTTATTTGGGATGGACCAAAATCGACCTTAAAACAATCTGAATTTGAGCGAAAGGGACCAAAAAATGCAACATCGTTGCGAGAACTCAGGAACCCACGTGCACCTCCCAAATGGGTATCAAAAATTTATTTTATAGTTGTAAACTGATCATTTCACTTCTTCGGCCTTGCCTTCATTCGGGGTTGGCTGA
This sequence comes from Picea engelmannii, assembly GCA_009831015.1. Classification (NCBI taxonomy): domain Eukaryota; kingdom Viridiplantae; phylum Streptophyta; class Pinopsida; order Pinales; family Pinaceae; genus Picea; species Picea engelmannii. The sequence continues at coordinate 474,453 of ML779857.1, forward strand.
AAGTGGCCCTAGAATGACCCAAAGTTGAAAGAAAGGGGCCAAAGAACTAGACATGTTCGCTTGTAATCGAGACCTTGTGCACAACTCTCAAATGGGTATCCAAATACGATTTCATATTTGGAAAAAAAGAATTTCAAATTTCAAAAATCACCATCATTTGGGGTTGACCAGAATCGACCCTAAAACTATCGAAATTTGATCGAAAGGGGACAAAGAATGCCTCAATATTGTGAGCACTCGGGAACCCACGTGCATCTATAAATGGTATCAAAAAATTATTTTGTATTTGTAAACCTATAATTTGACTTCTTCCACCTTGCCTTCGTTTAGGGTTGGGTGTAAGTGGCCCTAGAATGACCCGAAGTTGAGGAAAAGGGGCCCAAGAACTCAATGTCTTCGCTCGCAATCGAGGCCCCTTGTACAACTCTCAAATGGGTATCCAAATATGATTCCATATTTGGAAATGAATAATTTGTATTTATAAAAATCACCTTCATTTGAGGTTGACCAAAATTGACCCTAAAGCGATCTGAATTTGATCGAAAGGGGCCAAAGAATAGCTCAACATTTGGAGCACTTTAGAACCCATGTGCATCTCTCAAATGGGTATCAAAAAATTATTTTATATTTGTAAATTGTTAATTTAATTTTTTCTACCTTGCCTTCTTTCAGGGCCACTCGAAAGTGACTGTAGAATGACATGAAGTTGAGAAAAAGAGGCCCAAAAAATACACGTCTTCACTCGCACTCAGGACCACGTTTACAAACTCTCAAATGGGTATCAAAATACAATTTCATATTTGGAAATGAATCATTTTTCTTTTCAAAAATCATCTTCATTTTGGGTTGATGGAATCGTCCCTAAAACGATCTCAATATGATCGAAAGGGGCCAAAAAATGCCTCAATGTTGCAAGCACTCGTGAACCCACTTGAATCTCTCAAACAAGTACCAAAAAAATATTGTATATTTGTAAATCAATAATTTCACATCTTCCTCCTTGCCTTTGTTCGGGGCTAGTCGAATGTGACCATAGAATGACCCAAAATTAAGAAAAAGGGCGCAAAGAAGCAGGGATGATTTTAAGGATGGAAATTTATTTTAAAATGTAGAAACCTTGGCGAATATTACTAATCCTTCATATGTCAACTATAAATGTTTGGTGATATTTTTTTTAAATATTTAAATTTATAAGTATTTTATATAGTTTTTATAAAATTTTGGCGATTTTTAAGGTAAAATAATTTTATCGTATAGAATTTGGGCGAATCATTTTTAAAATAGCGAATCTCATTTTTGTAAAAACCATGGAAAATTAGCCCATGAGCGAAATTTAGCCCCTAAAATCATCCTTGCAAAGAAGTACACATATTCACCCGCAATTGAGACCACGTGTACAACTCTCAAATGGGTATACAAATATGATTTCATATTTGAAAATGAATAATTTGATCGAAATGGGCCAAAGAATGCCTGTAACAACCCTAGTTGAATATATGCTTAGGGATTATTAAGTAAAAATTAATTAGATAATTAATTGTCCTAATATAGTTTTAATTAAACAATGATTAGCATTAATAATATTAATTAAATATTTAATTATTAAGTAATTGTTTATAACTTTTGATTAATTAATTAATTAATTTTTTTAATTACATAAGACATTAATGAAGGGAATAAGACAATAAAGAAGGGGATAAGATATTAAAGAAAGGGGGATAAGGTAATAAAGGAGGGATAAGGAAATTAATGAGGGGGAAGAGAGTCGGTGAAAGGGGGATATGACAGGAGGAAGCATTTTGGAGGGGGAGGAGAGTTTTGGTTTCTTTGCTTGGATTTTCTGGTTATGTGGTGGAGTTCTGCAGCCTTTGAGTATCATTGCAGGGGGCACCGGGTTGCTAGGGGTTTTGGGCACGGGGGCCAGGATTCCTTTCGGTTTCCTGGAGCTAGGGAGCCGGACAGGCTGCTCCTAGCTGGCTAGGAGGTTAGTCGGTTTGGGCAGAGTTGGTCAGTGCATCAGGCAGCAGCAAGGCAACAACAAGGTAGCAAGGAAGGGACAATCATATCGGCAGAAATTAGCATCAGAAGCAGGTAATTTTTTTATGAAATTTCCAAGTTATTTTTATGTTGTAGTTAAATGTTAAATTCTGCTGAAATTTTATATGCTTATTTGAAGCTAATGAATTATTTACGCACTCAGAAATTCTATGTTAGAAATGTTATGCGTAGTTGTAAGGATTTTACTAGGCTTGTTAATTTTGGCTTCTACATATGGTATCAGATCTATGGTGCGGATGTGGAAACCATCTCCAGTAGCAGAAGCAATGGAAAATGCACATTACGCAGAACAACACATGAACTTGAATGGAGGTATGCGGTCGACCTTTCTGCATCATCCTGGATTCGTCGAGAAGGCCCCTAGGACATTTCCCAGGGGATGGGGCTCAAGGCCACCTCCATATGGTAACAGAGTTTCACCAAGGACAATAACCGCAAGGATTTCAATGGCAGTGAGTGCAGCATCTCGTTCATCACCAACGACGCAGACAGGTCCATGACCATCTCAGGGAACAACTAGTAGGGGCAGGGGTTCCAGGGGGAGGAACTCATTTCAGAGACAGTCACATAATAGTGCATAGGTTCAATCTCGTGTTATCTGTTGGGGGTGTGGAGGACCCCATTACCAACGTGACTGCCCAGAGTTACAATCAGGGTTCGTGCATAGAGAAGGAAAGGCACCAATGGGAAGAGCAAGTAGCAGCCACCAGATTTATGCAGCGGTTAATAATCGCCAGGCCGAACATCAATCCACGGTGGTGGAGTCATCAGGTACGCTAAATTATATCAACGTTAAGATTTTATTTGATTTTGGTGCTAAAGATAGTTTCATTTCACCATTTGCATTAGAAAAGAGTGGGTTGGAAGCCTACAAGCATGATGACTTTAAACAAGTCGAGATGGCTTCAAGGGATAAGCAAGTGGTAGGACCTAGTGTTGATAATTGCATAGTATACCTGGGAGTGTTTACTACCAGGTTGAAGGTATATGTCACTGCTCTCGGGGCATATGACCTAATCATTGGAATGGATTGGTTAGCAGCTCACCAAGATTTGGTAGATTGTTTCGCAAAGAGGGTGCTCTGTGTAGACGATGAAGGAAGGCCAGTAGAGATCCAGAGTGTACGGAGAAAAGTGTCATTACGCTTTATATTAACTATGAAGGTTAAGCGATGCTTGAGACAAGGGTGTCGATTATATGTAGTGGAAGTAGTGAATGAAAGGAAGGGACCCTCATTGGATCAGTACTCGGTACTGTCAGAATTTAAGGATGTTTTTCCGAACGAGTTACCAGGGTTACCTCCTAAGAGGGATCTTGATTTTACTATTGAACTAAAACTTGGTGCAGAACCAATCTCCAAGACTCTGTATCGGACGACAACGCCGAAACTTTGTGAATTGAAAATGCAGTTGAAAGAGTTACTGGACTTAGGGCTAATAAGGCCCAGTGTCTCACCTTGGGGTGCACCAGTAATTTTTGTAAAGAAGAAGGATGGTTCCTTACGATTATGTATAGACTACAGGGACTTGAACCGTACTACAGTGAAAAATAGGTACCCGATGCCACAAATAGATGACCTCTTTGATCATATGAAAGGAGCAACGGTATTCTCAAAGATCGATTTGCGATCAGGGTATCATCAATTAAGGATTAAGGAAGGTGATATCCCAAAAACTTCCTTTTGAACTCGGTTTGGACATTATGAGTTTGTTGTAGTACCTTTTGGATTGACCAATGTGCCAACAGTATTCATGAGCCTCATGAACAACGTATTTCGGAAGTACTTAGACCGTTTTGTACAAGTCTTTCTAGATGACATCCTCATATATTCCAAGAATGAAAGAGAACATGAGGAGCACTTATGAGTAGTGTTGTCTTTCCTTAGAGAGAACAAATTGTATGGGAAGTTTTCGAAGTGTTCCTTCTTTCAGAAAGAGATTCATTATTTAGGTCATATCATTTCCGGCGAAGGAATATCTATGGACCCAGAAAAGGTAAAGGCCATTATGGAGTGGCCAGTGCCAAAAAATGCCCGTGAGGTGAGAAGCTTCATGGGGCTAGCAGGTTATTACCAGATATTTGTGGAAGGATTCTCAAAAATAGCGAAACCCATCACCACTTTGTAGCACAAGGGTGTCAGCTATGAATGTTCAGAAGAATGTGATAGTGCATTCATCAAGCTTAAGAGGTTACTAACTAGTGCGCCAATTCTACGAGTGCCGGATATGGAAAAGGACTTCACAGTCTGCACAGATGCCTCGAAGCAAGGGTTGGGGGCCATGTTAATGCAGGATGGAGGAGTGATAGCTTATGCGTCAAGGAAGTTGAAGAAACACGAAGAGCTATACATGACTCATGATTTAGAGTTGGCAGTTGTAATGCTATCTCTGAAACTTTGGAGGCACTATCTTGTTGGGCGAAACTTTGAGCTCAAAACGGACCATCAAAGTTTAAAACATCTCTTCACTCAAAGGGATCTGAATGCCAAGCAAAGACGATGGAGTGAGTTTATGAGTGAGTACGATTTTGGTATTTCATACATCAAGGGAAAGGAAAATGTGGTCACAGATGCCTTGAGTAGGAGACCACGTATCTTCTCCTTGATACCCTTAAAAGTCAATCTAAGGGAACTTGTGTTGACACAACTCCAAGGAGACAGTTGGTATTTAAAGGTTGCTTCAAACCTCCAGAGCGGGAGAAAATTAGATCCAAAGTATGAAGGATATAGTCTGGAAGTAGACAGACTGTTAAGATATCGAGGAAGGATGTACATCCCTAAGAATGGGGATATTCGAAGCATCATACTGAAGGAAGCCCATAGAGAACTTTATTGTGCGCATCCGGGTGTGAAGAAGATGTACGCAGACATGAGGAAGCTCTTCTTTTGGGTAGGCATGAAGTGCAATGTAGTCCATTTCATTTCCAAATGCCTAGAGTGTCAGCAAGTGAAAGCCGACCACCATCACCCGGCAGGCCTCCTACAACCACATGATGTTCCTATGTCCAAGTGGGAAGTCATCTCTATGAATTTTGTTGTAGGGTTACCGCTCACATCTCATAGACACAATGCCATTCTTGTGATAGTGGATAAATTAACCAAGAGTGCTCATTTTATTCCGGTTAGAGACACTTACGATGTCACTGATGTGGCACGTGTGTTTGTAAGTGAGGTTATCCATTTGCACGGGATACCTAAGAAGATCATTTCAGATAGGGACTCCCGATTCACTTCTAGATTTTGGACAAGTTTGCAGTCAACATTGGGGACTCAATTGAACTTAAGCACAACTTATCATCCTGAAAAAGATGGGAAAAATGAGAGAGTAAATCAAGTCATGGAAGACATGCTCAGGATGTATGTCATGGATAATCAAACCCAGTGGGAGAAGTACCTACCTTTGGTAGAGTTTGCCTACAATAATAGTTTTCATAGCTCCATCAGAATGCCACCCTACGAAGCTTTGTATGGAAGGCCATGCAGAACACCATTGAGTTGGGAAAGACTAGAAGACCAAGTAATAGTTGGGCTAGAATTGATTCAAGAGATGGAGGAACAGGTGATTCAGATTAGGCAGAGACTAAAGGAAGCACAAGATAGGCAGAAAAGTTATGTGGATGCACACAGGACCGACCGAAGTTATGAAGTGGGAGACAAGGTTTTCATTTGTGTCAGGCCTAATAAGAGTACCATATGGTTCGGGAAGGAGACAAAGTTGTCACCTCGATTTATAGGACCGTTCAGAATCCAAGAGTAAATTGGACCCGTTGCCTATCGTCTCGTACTGCCACCCCACTTGCATAAAACTCATAATGTTTTTCATGTATCTGTTTTACGTCATTATGTTGTTGATGAATCCCATAAACTAAATTGGAAGGAATTTCAGGTATTGGACGTGGGAACCCTCACGGTAGAACCGTTACACATATTGGACCGTAGAGTCTGACAACTTAGAAACCGTTTGGTAGACCAAGTTAAGGTCCAATGGGACAAGTATAGTCCAAGGTCTACTACTTGGGAAGACATCGAGACACTACGACGAGACTACCCCTCACTTTTTTGACCACCTCGAGAATATGTTTCTCGAAGGTTGGGTGTATGTAACACCACCTTTTGACTTAGACAGATAGGATTACCTGAGGCCTATATACTTTATTTTCTATTCACAGTGGAACTATTAAATGATACACTTAAACTTTAAAATGTATGAACGTTTATGAATGTTCAAATGATATTGATGATGATGTATATGATGCGATATATTGTGAGAATGTAAAATTTATGAATGTTTAAATGAAAATGATGATGATGGATATAATGTGATCTACTATGTGAATGTAAATTTATGAATGATTAAGTGTTATTAATGATGATGGACATGATGTGACATAATGTGTGAAAGTGAATCCTATGAAGGTTTAAATGCTATAAGAATGATGTTGGATATGATGCAATCTATTTTGGTAAATGATAATCTTATGAATGGGTGTCGAAATTGAATAATGGGACATTATGGGATCTATTTCTAACTTGAAAACATTGATGTTAAGTTGTTGGTACAAGGATACCGAATTGAAATGATGATGGTATGCAATTACATGATGATAATGCATAGAAATGTATGAGTTTGTGTTACAGACTAATCTGCAGGTTATGGGCTATGAAATAGCCAAGGGACAAGGATGATGAAAGTGGATATCATGACCACTAGCCGAGAAACATTATGGTACAAATATTTGTATGTGAATTATATTGGTTTGGATGCATTGCTATGATATGTGGACCAGTGCAGGATTTCAGGTGATGAGACTGCCCAAAACCGAATAAATGATGACAAAACCTGCAACAACACGGTGCCATTGTATATTCCATTGTAGGGTGTGGACCCTAGTTATGATTAGGAGGGGTGGAGGCATTTCCCACCGTGTATTCTCCGAAACCTGAAGTCATTGGAGGACGGTGTTAGCTCACGCTCCCCAAGACGTGTGATGATGACTGTCAGTTGCCTGCTAGGGAAGCTTGGTTGAGATAGTGACACTTCCGCTTACGGGTTCTATTTGGAGTTAGGTCAATATAGTTGATGCTCCAAGATAGTCTAGCAGAGGAAGGATAGGAATGGAGATGGAAGTAAGTTAGGGAGGAAGGATGAGTAGAA
>ML779857.1:482202-501536 GCA_009831015.1 Picea engelmannii
ATTAATTAAATATTTAATAATTAAGTAATTGTTTATAACTTTTGATTAATTAATTAATTAATTTTTTAATTACATAAGACATTAATGAAGGGGATAAGACAATAAAGAAGGGGATAAGATATTAAAGAAAGGGGGATAAGAAAATTAATGAGGGGGAAGAGAATCAGTGAAAGGGGGATAAGACAGGAGGAAGCATTTTGGAGGGGGAGGAGAGTTATGGTTTCTTTGCTTGAATTTTTTGGTTCTGTGGTGGAGTTCTGCAACCTTTGAGTATCATTGCAAGGGGCACCGGGTTGCTAGGGGTTTTGGGCACGGGGGCCAGGATTCCTTTCGGTTTCCTGGAACTAGGGAGCCACACAGGCTGCTCCTAGCTGGCTAGGAGGTTAGTTGATTTGGGAAAAGTTGGTCAGTGCATCAGGCAGCAGCAAGGCAACAACAAGGCAGTAGGGAAGGGACAATCATATCAGCAGAAATTAGCATCAGAAGCAGGTAATTTGTTTATGAAATTGCTAAGTTATTTTTATGCTGTAGTTAAATGTTAAATTCTGCTAAAATTTTATATGCTTATTTGAAGCTAATGAATTATTTACGCACTCATAAATTCTATGTTAGAAATGTTATGCGTAGTTCTAAGGATTTTACTAAGCTTGTTAATTTTGGCTTCTACAATGCCTCAATGTTGCGAGATCTCGGGAACCCACCTGCATCTCTCAAATGGGTATCAAAAAATGATTTTGTACTTTTAAACCGATAATTCCACTTCTTCCAAATAGCCTTTGTTCTAGGTTGGTCAAACTTGGGCCTAGAATGACCCGAAGTTGAGAAAAATGGCCCAAGAACTACACGTCTTCACTCACAATCAAGATCTCATGTACAACTCTCAAATGGGTATCCAAACATCATTTCATATTTGCAAACGAAGAATTTTGCTTTCCAAAAATCACCTTCATAATAATCCAAGGAAATTGATATTTTTATTTTAGAATTATTTTATTGTAAAAGAATATAATAATTTAAACTAATTCATACAATTTTATAAATATGATAAATTAAATTGATGTGAGTATGAATAATTTTTCATATGTATTTTTGTTGGGAAATGTGTTTTGATGTATATAGTTTATGTGAGTATGAATAATTTTTCATATGTATTTATGTTGGGAAATGTGTAAATTGTATGTTGATTTGTATAATTTATGGGAACATGAATAATTTACCGTATGTATTTATCTTTTGAAATGTGTAAATGTATATTGATGTATATAATTTATGTGAGTATCAATAATTTGTTACATGTATTTATGTTAGGAAATGTGTAAAATGAATTTTAATGAATATAATTTATGGGAGCATGAATAATTTGTGATGTGTATTTATGTTGGAAAGAGATACAAAAAAATATTTATAAATTTATTATAAGAAAAGAGTTTTGATTGCATGTGTAAAATGTGTTAAATTGCAGGGAAGAAATTTGAGTATGTATGTAATGAAGCCACTATAAAGGAAATGGAATGAAAACCCACAAACACAAGAAACACAACTGTAAGGAGGATTATACGATTTAACCCTCCTTAAAGCTTCTGGAGGAGTTGAAATTTCCCTCCACAAAAAATAAACCCTTGGGATTTTTCTATTAGTGATGATAATTGATGTTCATGTGCATTTGTTGATCTCTCGATCTACATAGAAAATAAAAAAGAATAAAACTTGTTTTAAATACTATACTATAAAATACAAAACTAAAATCTCTTGTAAACTTGGTCTTCATAGACAATGCCTTAATCCATCTTAGTCTTGTGCAACCTAGAACATTGAAATGACATTTTTAGTATCATTTCATATTTGCAAATGAATAATTTCTCTTTTAAAAGATCACCTTCATTTGGGATGGACCAGAATCGACCTTAAAACAATTTGAATTTGATTGAAAGGGGCCAAAAAATTCACTAGCATTGTGAGCACTTAGGAACCCACGTGCACCTCCCAAATGGGTATCAAAAAATTATTTTATATTTGTAAATCGATAATTTCACTTCTTCGGCCTTGCCTTCATTCGAGATTGGTTGAAAGTGGCCCCAGAATGACCCGAAGTTGAAAAAAAAGGGCCAAAGAACTAGACGTCTTCACACGCAATCGGGACCTCGTGCACAACTCTCAAATGGGTATCCAAATACGATTTCATATTTGGGGAAAAAAAAATCAAATATCAAAAATCACCTTCATTTGGGGTTGACCAGAATCGACCCTAAAATGATCGGAATTTGATCGAAAGGGGGCAAAGAATGCCTTAATGTTGCATGTGCTTGAGAACCCACGTGCATCTCTCAAATGGGCATCAAAAAATCATTTTATGTTTGTAAACCTATATTTCCACTTCTTCCTCCTTGCCTTCGTTCAGGGCTGGGTGAAAGTGTCCCTAGAATGACCTAAATTTGAGGAAAAGGGGCCAAGGAACTCTATGTATTCATTCATAATCAAGGCCCCGTGTAAAACTCTCAAATGGGTATCCAAATATGATTTCATATTTGGAAATGAAGAATTTTTCTTTACAAAAATCACCTTCATTCGAGGTTGACCAGAATTGACCCTAAAGCGATATGAATTTGATCGAAAGGGGCCAAATAATTCCTCAATGTTTGGAGTTCTTGAGAACCCATGTGCATCTCTCAAATGAGTATCAAAAAATCATTTTATATTTGTAAATTGTTCATTTCACTTTTTCTACCTTGCCTTCTTTTAGGGCTAGTCGAAAATGATCGTAGAATGACCCAAAGTTAAGAAAAAGAGGCCCAAGAAGTACACGTCTTCACTCACAATTGGGACCACATTTACAAACTCTCAAATGTGTATCCAAATATGATTTCATATTTGGAAATGAATAATTTTTCTTTTTCAAAAATCACCTTCATTTTGGGTTGACATAATCGACCCTAAAATGATCTAAATATGATTTAAAGGGGCCAAAAATTCCTCAACACTGTGAGCACTTGCGAATCCATTTGCATCTCCCAAATGGGTACCAAAAAATTATTTTATATTTGTAAATCGATAATTTCACATCTTCTGCCTTGCCTTCATTTAGGGTCAGTTTAATGTGGCCATAGAATGACCTGAAATTGAGAAAAAGGGCCCAAGAATTACATGTCTTCTCTCGTAATTGGTACCACATGTACAACTCTCAAATGGGTATCCAAATATGATTTCATATTTGAAAATGACGAATTTTTCATTTAAAAAATCACATTCATTCGGGGTTAACCATAGTCAACCCTAAAACGATACGAATTTGATCAAAATGGGACAAAGAATGCCTCAACGTTGCGAGAGCTTGGGAATCCACCTACATCTCTCAAATGGGTATCAAAAAATGATTTTTCATTTTTAAACCGATAATTCCACTTCTTCCAAATAACCTTCATTCAGGGCTGGTCAAACTTCAGCTTAGAATGACCCGAAGGTGAGAAAAATGGGCCCAAGAACTACACATCTTCACTTGCAATCAAGACCTCATGTACAACTCTCAAATGGGTATCCAAACATCATTTCATATTTGCAAACGAAGAATTTTGCTTTTCAAAAACCACCTTCATAATAAACCAATGAAATTGATATTTTTATTTTAGAATTATTTTATTGTAAAAGAATATAATAATTTAAAGTAATTAATACAATTTATAAACATGATAAATTAAATTGATGTGAGTATGAATTAATTGTCATATGCATTTTTGTGGGAAATGTGTAAAATGTGTTTTGATGTGTATAATTTATGTGAGTATGAATAATTTGTCATATGCATTTATGTTGGGAAATGTGTAAATTGTATTTTGATTTGTATAATTTATGGGAACATGAATAATTTACCATATGTAAATTTATCTTTTGAAATGTGTATCAATAATTTGTTATATGTATTTATCTTGGGAAATATGTAAAATGTATTTTGATGTCTATAATTTATAGGAGCATGAATAATTTTTTATATGTATTTATGTTGGAAAGAGATACAAAAACATATTTATAAATTTATTATAACAAAATAATTTTTATTGCATGTGTAAAATGTGTTAAAATGCAGGGAAGAAATTTGAGTATGTATGTATTGAAGCCACTATAAAGGAAATGGCATGAAAACCCACGAGCACAAGAAACACAACTGTAAGGAGGATTATATGATTTAACCCTCCTTAAAGATTTTAGAGGAGTTGAATTCCCCTCAACAAAAAACAAACACTTGGGATTTTTTTATTAGTGATGATAATTCATGTTCATGTGCATTTGTTGATCTCTCGATCTACATAGAAAATAAAAAAAGAATAAAAATTGTTTTAAATACTATACTACAAAATACAAAACTAAATAATGTCCATCTCTTGTAAACTTGGCCTTCATAGGAAATGCCTTAATCTATCTTAGTCTTGTGAAACCTAGAACATTGAAATGACATTGTTAGTATTATTTCATATCTGCAAATGAAGAATTCCGCTTTTCAAAAATCACCTTTATTTGGGATGGACCAAAATCGACCTTAAAACAATTTGAATTTGATCGAAAGGGACCAAAAAATGCAACATCATTGCGAGCACTCAGGAACCCATGTGCACCTCCCAAAAGGGTATCAAAAAACTATTTTATATTTGTAAACCGATAATTTCACTTCTTTGGCCTTGCCTTCATTCGGGGCTGGTTGAAAATGGCCCTAGAATGACCCAAAGTTGATAAAAAGGGGCCCAAGAACTAGACATCTTCGCTCGTAATCGATATCGCATGCACAACTCTCAAATGGGTATCCAAATACAATTTCATATTTTCAAAAAAAGAATTTCAAATTTCAAAAATCACCTTCATTTGGGGTTGACCAGAATTGACCCTAAAACGATCGAAACTTGATCGAAAGGGGACAAACAATGACTCAATGTTTTGAGTACTCGGGAACCCATGTTCATCTCTCAAATGGGTATCAAAAAAATATTTTGTATTTGTAAACCTATAATTTCACTTCTTCCACCTTGCCTTCATTCAGGGCTGGGCGAAAGTGGTCCTAGAATGAAATGAAGTTGAGGAAAAGGGGCCCAATAACTTGACGTATTCTCTAGCAATCGATGCCCCGTGTACAACTCTCAAATGGGTATCCAAATATGATTTCATATTTGGAAATGAAGAATTTTTCTTTACAAAAATAACCTTCATTCGAGGTTGACCAAAATTGACCCTAAAGTGATCTGAATTTGATCTAAATTTGAATTTGAGAACCGATGTGCATCTCTCAAATGGGTATCAAAGAATTATTTTATATTTGTAAACTATTAATTTCACTTTTTCTACCTTGCCTTCTTTCAGGGCTAGTCGGAAGTGACCGTAGAATGACCCGAAGTTGAGAAAAATGGGCCCAAGGACTATATGTCTTTGTTCTCAATCGGGACCATGTTTACAAACTCTCAAATGGGTATCCAAATATGATTTCATATTTTTAAATGAATAATTTTTCTTTTCAAAAATCATATTCATTTGGGGTTGACAAAATCTTCCCTAAAATGATCCCAATATGATCGAAAGGGGCCAAAAAATGCCTCAACGTTGTGAGTGCTCGCGAACCCACTTGCATCTCCCAAATGGGTACCGAAAAATTATTTTATATTTGTAAATCGATAATTTCACATCTTCCACCTTGCCTTCGTTTGGGGCTAGTCGAATGTGGCCATAGAATAACCCGAAATTGAGAAAAAGGGCCCCAATAAGTACAAATCTTCGCCCACAATCAAGACCACGTGTATAACTCTCAAATGGGTATCCAAATATGATTTCTTATTTGAAAATGAAGAATTTTTCATTCCAAAAATCACCTTCACTCGGGGTTAACCAAAATCAACTCTAAAATGATACGAATTTGATCAAAATGGGCCAAAGAATGCCTCAGCGTTGCGGGAGCTCAGAAACCCACTTGCATCTCTCAAATGGGTATCAAAACATGATTTTTTTTTATTTTTAAACTGATAATTCCACTTCTTCCAAATATCCTTCGTTCAGGGCTGGTCAAACGTGGGCCTAAAATGACCCGAAGTTGAGAAAAAAGGGCCCAAGAACTACACGTCTTCGCTCACAATCAAGACCTCGTGTACAACTCTCAAATGGGTATCTAAACATCATTTCATATTTGCAAACGAAGAATTTTACTTTTCAAAAATCACCTTCATAATAATCCAAGGAAATTGATATTTTTATTTTAGAATTATTTTATTGTAAAAGAATATAATGATTTAAACTAATTAATACAATTTTATAAATATGATCAATTAAATTGATGTGAGCATGAATAATTTGTCAGATGTATTGTTTTGGGGAAATGTTTCAAATGTGTTTTGATGTGTATAATTTATGTGAGTATGATTTTTTTGATAAAACAATTTTTTGATACCCATTTGACAGAGGCATGTGGTTTATCGAGTGTTCACAACGTTGAGGATTTATTTGGCCCCTTTCAATCAAATTCAGATCATTTTAGGGTCGATTATGGTCAACCCTGAATGAAGGTGATTTATGAAAAGCGAAATTCTTCATTTCCAAATATGAAATATTTTTTTGATACCCATTTGAGAGATCCATGTGGGTTCCAGAGCGTTTGTAAAGTCAAATTTGACATTTTTAACATGCCCAAATGCATTAGGGTCTTTACAAAATTCAATCTTTTTAAAACACCTAAAAGGCATTAAGGCCTTCACAAAATTACATATTTTGAACACACTCAAAAGACATCAATACATTCTCAAAATTATATTTTTTTAAGACACTTGAAAGGAATTTGGGTTTTCACAAAATTTTATTTTTTTGACACACCTAAAAGGAATCAAGGCCTTCATAAAATTTGGCCTTTTTAACACCCTCGAAATGCATATGGGCCTTTCCAAAATTCCACCTTTTCAGTATTCCATAAAGTTATATGGACCTTCACAAAATATGACCTTTTTAACATACCCCAAATGCATTAGCATCTTTGCAAAATTAAATATTCTTAACACATAAATGACATCGATACCTTCACAAAATTACATCTTTTGAACACACTCAAAAGGCATCAATGCGTTCACAAATATATATTTTTTAACACACTTGGAAGGAATTGGGGTTTTCACAATTTTTTTTTTTAACACCCCTAAAAGGAATTAAGGCCTTCCAATAATTTGATATTTATAACGCCCTCAAAATGTGTATGGGCCTTTCGACCTTCAAAAAATGTAAAATTTTTAACAAGCCCCAAATGCATTAGAGTCTTCACAAAATTCAATCTTTTTAACTCACCTACGAGGCATCGAGGACTTCACAAAATTACATCTTTTGAACACACTTAAAATGCATCAATGAGTTCAAAAAATTTAATCTTTGTAGTACCTTCTGTTGGAAGATTGGTTGTTGTTATTGATGTCAACCCTAGTCATTGGTTTTGGACCGCAAGATTGATAAAGGTATTTGGACATGAAGGACAATGCACATGCAGATACAACACCCATGGATGGATAGTATACATCATGTTGTTTCCAGTGGTATGTGGCACGTCATGTGGATCCTCATGGTTGAGGAGAAATGAATTTTTGAAGATGACAAAGTGAATTGAAGAAGGAAGTACATGTAGGCCCTGAAGATAATTAAAGAAAAGAATTACAAAATAAGAAAGTGTCAGGTCGACCCTAATGTTATAAGAAAGTGACATAAATGGTATAAATAAATATCATTATACATTCATTTGATACACAAGTCAAATTTCAGAGGAAATCAGAAGTAAAGAAGGACGGATTTCAAGGGAGGATGAAGTATTTTGGTGATGTGTTCTAAGGTATGTTATTTTCAGGTCATCTTACCATTTTCACTATAACTTTTTTTCTAGAACTATTCAAATGGTGAAATTGCTATGATATTGAGAATACATATCAAGGTACATGTGGTAAAAGTTTCAACTCTTGATTCACTATAATTATGGAGATACACTCTGTGGAAGATAGGGTTTTTGACCAATCCTAAAGCTAGTCAATAAATAGGTGTTCCGGGTAAAATAGTCATAACTTATTCATAGAGAATCCAAATGAACTGTGACCAATTTCATTGGAAATAGTACAGACTTTAGTTTCTTGTGTACGAGTTTCAGAATATGATGTTAAATATTGAGCGCAAGGAATTATGTACAAGTTCGCTCTCCTGAAGAATTGAATAAAGTCTACCATTCTTCCTATAACTTATTTTTGGGGAGGATTCAAGGAGTGAAACTTGGAGGAGGTTCAGAGAACACATTGAGTAATATTATCTAGAGGATCAAAGTATTCCAAGAATTGAATAATTATAGAAGTTGAATAAGTCTCAGGAAGCATTATCAGGCTCTATGTGATGGTTGGTTGATGGTGATGATTTAATATAAAGTTTTATTATCTCTCATATATTCTTGGGTGGAAGGAAGGGGCAAGGATGGAGAGGTCAACCCTCTCTTGATATTGTAGGATTGTATCTTCCTCTTGGAGGTTTATCCCCCCCTTTATATTTGGAAGTCGTAGCTACCTTTGGAAGTCATTACTTCCCTTGAACAATAACTATTGATTATTTCTCATATATTGTGCATGGTGTATTGTGGTGTATTGGTGTAACTCTTATACTATTGTTCATTTATCATTGGATATAATTGAATGGTTTAAGTATGAGTTGAAAATGTTTTTAAATTGTATTTGATATTTATTCACCCCCCTCTCAGTATCAACAATTGGTATCAGAGTAGGTTGCCTTCAGAACAGTTTAACCACTGGAAGGAAAATCTTGAGCAGAGATGGATGACCATGAGAACATTTAAATTGGGATTCAAAATTTTGATGGAAGAAATTATGCATATTGGAGTGATAGAGTGAAAACATACCTAACGACTTTGGGAGTAGACAATTGGTACTCAGTTGTAAATGGATATGTAATCCCAAATAATTCTACAACCGATCCAAATGAGAAGAAGCTTGTGAGTTGTAATTCAAAAGATAGACATGTTATTTTAGAAGCATTGGCACCAACCATTGCTAGCAAAGTGATGGGCTACATCATTGCTAAAGAGGTATGGGACAAACTCAAGAGTATCTACGAAGGTGATCCAAAAGTTAAGTAGTTCAAGCTTCAACGACATAGAGAAGAATTTGAAAATTTGAAGTTGAATGAAAAGGAAGATATTGCAACCTATATTCTTAGAGTTGATGAATTTTTTAATGTTATCAAAGGATTATGTGAAGATATCGATGAATCGTTGGTTGTACAAAAAGTGTTGAGATCACTTATCTTGAAGTATGATGCTAAGGTTTCCACCATTGAAGAAACTAGGGACTTGACCAAAATGACAATGGATGAATTACATGGGTCTCTTATAGCATATGAAATGAGAACAGGTACATAAAGTGACCAACCAAACAATGAAGAAGACTTTAAAACCATAAAGAAGACAAAAGACAAGGATAACGACCTTGATGAAGAAATAACAAATTTTGTAATAAGGTTCCAGAAGGGAAGTGGAAGATACAAAGGTAATTCTCCTCTCAAATGATTTAACTGTGGTAGAATGACATATTGTTGAAAATTGCTACTATAAAAAGAGAAGTCTCAACAATAAAAAGAGCTTCTACTCCAAGGATGATGACATCTCCTCAGATGAGAGTGATGAAGAAGATAATGATGGAGGAGAAGTCCTCTTCATAACCCAAGAAACCCAGGATGATGATCACAAGAATTCTAAAGAAGAAGAAATCATTTGTGAAGAAGATTCAGATGAAGAAACCAACCTTGATTCATTTTGGGGATACAAAGACAATGCAGAGAGTGAACAAGAAGATGAGAATATTGAAAAGTTGAAGCATGTTGAAACTAAAAATAGAAATCTTAGAAACACAAACATAATACTAAAAGGTGAATTGAGTAGTTGTGAAGAATAGAATTACAAGATTGAAAAGACCATTAATAGCTTGAAGGAACAATTAGAAGATTATGAGAAATTGAAAGTAGAATTGGATCACACAAAAGGGGAGCTACTATTGACAACATAAAAGTTGAAGAAGTTCGAAAAAAAACACTGAAAAATTAGATGAGATCCTTAGAAGTCAAAGATCTCCAAACAACAAGACAGGACTAGGATACAATGACAGTTTGAAGACAACAAAACAAGAGAAGGAAGTTGAAAATGATGAAACCAACACTCCAGAACAAGTTGAACAACAAGATAAAAGACTAGAATTCAGAAGGAATGAGACATCAAGAAGATCCTCTCCCATCAGGTATGAAAGCAATCATTATGAAGGAAAATACAGAAGAATAGATCATGAACCCATATGGACCACACCACAAAGAAGATCACTTACTCCCAGGTATCAAAATTTATTTCTTGGACATTGTTATACTTGTGGAAATTTTGGACACAAGGCAATCAATTGTAGAATCCATGAAAGGAATAACTATGCAAGCTACATGAATGGTGAAAATAATAGTATAGAAATATTCGTAGACCTATCAACATAAATTATAATCCATTTGACCCATTAATGGATCAAAATATTGTATGTTACAAGTGAAATAATATTGGTCACAAAGCACTAGATTGCAGAGAGATGAAGGAAGATAATCATATGCCAAATGTCTGTATACCAACTACAACATGGAAAAGGAAAGAAATTCCACACAATGAAAATTTTCGAATAGCATTGGTCGCTAAAGAATGCAAAGAAGAAGATGAATGGTTCATAGATAGTGGGTTCTCATCTCATATGATCGGAGATCAAAGAAAATTTTTCAGCTTGAAGAAAAAGGGTGGAAATGTTGCATTTGGAGATGACTCATCTACCAAAATACTTGGAAAATGAACTATAAAGCTTGGAAGTGAAAATGTAAAAGAAGGGAAAGTCCTATTGGTTGAATATATGAAGCATGATCTCCTCAGTGTCAGCAAAATATGTGATCAAGGATACACTCTTACGTTCAACTCCCGAAAATGTAAAATCAGAGAAAATAACTCAGGAAGATTAGTTGCAATTGCAACAAGAAGACCGAACAACATACACATCCTATACATGAAGAATATAGAGAATACAAAAGCCACACAAAAATGATTCCAAGTTATAAAAAGTCCCAAAGACCAAAAACAAGGATGAAGTATTATTGAGTGCCACATGTTCAGGGGGAGCAGCCCCAAAGAAGAAGGTTACCTTTTTCCATTAAACTCAGGGGGATAAACCCTACCCTTTTCCATTGATGTCAAAAGGGGAGACAAATTGGGATCATGATGATAGGGGGAGAATGAGTGTTTCTATCAATGACAAAGGGGGATATTGTTGGAAGATTGGTTGTTGTCATTGATGTCAACCCTAGTCATTGGTTTTGGACCACAAGATTGATGAAGTTATTTGGCCATGAAGGACAATGCACATGTAGATAAAACACCCATGGATGGATAGTATACATCATGTTGTTTCCAGTGGTATGTGGAACATCACTTGGATCCTCATGGTTGAGGACAAATGAATTTTTGAACATGACAAAGTGAATTGAAGAAGGGCGTACATGTAGGCCCTGAAGATAATTAAAGAAAAGAATTACAAAATAAAAAAGTGTCAGGTCGACCCTAATGTTAAAAGGAAGTGACATAAATGGTATGGATAAATATCATTATACATTCATTTGATACACAAGTTGAATTTCAGAGGAAATCAGAAGCAAAGAAGGCCAGATTTCAAGGGAGGATGAAGTCTTTTGGTGATGTGTTCTAAGGTATGTTATTTTCAGGTCATCTTACCATTTTCGCTATAAATTTTTTTCTAAAATGATTCAGATGGTGAAATTTTTATCGTATTCATAAAACATATCCAGGTACCTGTGGTAAAATTTTAAGCTCTTGATTCGCTATAATTATTGAGATACACTATGTGGAAGATAGGTTTTTTTACCAGTCCTAAAGCTAGTCAATAAACAAGTGTTCTGGGTAAAACAATCATAACTTCTTCATAGAGAATCCAAATGAAGTGGGACCAATTTCATTGGAAAGAATACGAAATTTGGTTTCTTTTGTGCTAGTTTCAAAATCTGATGTTAAATATTGAGCACGGGGCATTTTGTACAAGTTTTCTCTCCTAAATAAACCAGAATTGAATAAAGTCTACCATTCTTCCTATAACTTGTTTTTTGGGAGGATTCAAGGAGTGAAACTTGGAGGAGGTTCAGAGAATACATTGATTAATATTATCTATAGGATAAGAGTATTCCAAGAATTGAAGAATTACATAAGTTGAATAAGCCTCAGGAAGCATTATCAGGTTCTATGTGATGGTTGGTTGATGGTGATGATTTAATGTAAAGTTTTATTATCGCTCATATATTCTTGGGTGGAAGGAAGGGGAAAGTATGGAGAGGTCAACCCTCTCTTGATATTGGAGGATTGTATATTCCTCTTGGAGTTTTATCCCTCCCTTTATATTTGGAAGTTGTAACTACCTTTGGAAGTCTTTACTTCCCTTGAACAATAACTATTGATTATTTCTCATATATTGTGCATGGTGTATTGTGGTGTATTGGTGTAACTCTTATACTATTGTTCATTGCTCATTGGATATAGTTTAATGGCTAAAGTATAAGTTGAAAAGGTTTTTAAATTGTACTTGATACTAATTCACCCCCCTCTCAGTATCAACACCCTCGAAATGCATATGGGCCTTTGAAAAATTCAACCTTTTTAGCATTCCCTAAAGGGATCTAGATCTTCACAAAATTTGACCTTTTTAACATGCCCCAAATGCATTATGGTCTTAAAAAAATTCAATCTCTTTAACACACCTAAAATACATTGAGGCCTTCACAAGATTACAACTTTTGAACACACTCAAAAGGAATCAATGTGTTCACAAAATTATATATTTTTAACACACTTGAAAGGAATTGGGGTTTTTGATAGCCATTTGAGATATGCACGTTGTTTCCCAAGCACTCACAACGTTGAGACATTCTTTGGCCCCTTTCGATCAAATTCGGATCGATTATGGTCAACCCTAAATGAAGGTTATTTCTGAAAAGTGAATTTCTTCATTTCCAAATATGAAATCGTATTTGGATACCCATTTGATTGTTGTACATGAGGTCCTCATTGCGGGAGAAGACATGTAGTTCTTGGGGGCCTTTTCTGAACTTCGGGTCATTTTAGGGCCACTTTTGACGTTATTGGTTTACAATTATAAAATAATTTTTTGATACCCATTTGAGAGATGCACGTGGGTTCCCGAGCGCTCACAATTTGAGACATTATTTGGCCCTTTTGTTCAAATTCAAATCATTTTAGGATCGATTATGCTCAACCTCGAAGTTCCTCCACAAGTGGAAAGAGAAAATTGATTTAAAGGTGGTCCTTCTCTTCAAGAAAATGTTCCTTCCAAACCAAATCACAAAAATGTGCAGAAAAATCCTCAAAAAGTGATGAAAGAATAAGCTATTCTAAGATGAATTATAATATTATTGATGATTTGACTAAATTACATATTACTCTTCCATTTTTGGAGGTAGTAAAAACTTCTCAACAAAAATAAAATTCACTCAAAGAATTGGAAAATGGAGATAAACCTTATACAAGAGTAGAGGCAACATTCATCGATATTCAACAACAGTGTTCTACCCCTTTCATGAGAATGCAAGGGAAAATCCCTCCTTTTTATATATATTTGGAGACACCCGAGATGATATTACAAAATTGTATAGTAGACAATGGTGCCACGAATAATATCATGCATATTTCCATAATGCAAGGAATTGGCTTGGAGTGCACTAGATATTATGATATGGGAGAAATAATTTATGCAAGTGATTTGAGAAAAGTCCTAGCATATGGGGAAATTAACATTTTGTATGCATGGATTAGCTCTGCACCACATATCACAACAATTTTTACTATAATTGCGGTTGACCTACCAGTAGCATATGGAGTTTTTCTATGAAGGGAATGGTGCTTTCCCTTGGGAGGGTACATAATGAATGATGGAAGTTATATGATGTTTCCAAATATAGATAGTGTACTCACCAGGGTACCTCATGAACAGATAAATCATGTTCTATTCAAGAAAAAATAAATTGAAGCAGTGGTATATTACATCGATGTTGGTCATGGTAATTATTCCATTTTGTAACACCCCCAGTTTTGATCCCTATGAACTAGAATTTGTTATGTAATTGTGACTTAGGTTGGTGAGTCGGTAAAGTTGGAAAGGGCTTGGAGTGCCTAGGAAATGTAATAATTCTATATATATATTAATAAGATATGTCGCTAGTTACAGGATGGAAAAGGAAAAAGAGATAGGGGGATATGATTCCACAAGAGAGGGGGTTGAAGGGGCTAAGTATTTTTAATTATATTGTATTTACTCATCTTGGTTTTAATTGAGAAAAGTGGTTACATGAGCTTCTTGGGGAAAGGCCATGTGGTTCTTGATTTCCAAGTAAATATATAAACCCCTCTTTGGGATATTTGGGGGTTCACTTTTCACTCTTGGATTTGGTCCCTCACTTATTGTTAGTCATTCATTCACTCTTTTCTCATTTATGTGTTTTTGGTCTGGGTATGTAAACAAATAGTTGGAGAGCCATTGTTAGATGGATGTGAGGAATTTTTTATCATTCCAAGAGGGAATTGATGCTTGTGTGCATGAGATTGATGATAGTTTTGAAAGAAATATCCACATTTGAGAATCCTTGTATTTTCCATCATGGATATTTCCTTATCAGTTTCACTAGAACCTTGGAGAGAAATGAAACAACCTGAGGGACTACATGGCAGAGAAAGGGGTTCATTTCTTTGGGTTGTGCAGGCTGGCAGGGAAGAGAGATGGAAATTAAATTTTTTGTGTGGTTGGGAAAACATGAGAGCTTGTTATATAACTTGTGTTTTTTTATATTTGTCCTAGGACTCGTCCTTGTGGATTCGTATCCCTGGATCGGGGGTGACACTTTTGTTGAGAGTAAATGAACAACAATGTATATGGTTGGGAGCAACTTCCTTGGTCTGCATCCAATTGGTGAATGTTTACTAGAAACGATAAGTGTTCTTTGTGTTTTCCTTATATTTATATTCCATTGTGTATTATTGTTTATGCTATGCATGTTGTTGGTTATTGTTGTGCATGGATTATTGTTCATTTCTTGGATGGTTTAGCATGAATCTTGTTAATTGCATGCCCTAGTTTTATGTTCTTGATTAATTAAATAATGGAAAATAATACATAATTAATCCAAGAGGGAGAATTTGTAAGTACCCGAGCAATGGGTACGTTTCAGATCAGCACCCAGGAAAATTCTTTTTGGTATGTGTTGTACCGGGTATGTTCCATGTTAGTTTCATAGCGGTCTTGGTGGGAATTTGAGGTAGCATGGCCCAAATTGGTGGCTAGGTACATTACACATTTTATGTGAAGATGATATTTGGATTGAGTAAATGATGAAACCTCATTCCAAGTATTTTGGAAAATGTTCTTTGATGGTGCTTCCTCAAAAGATGGATTTGGAGTAAGTGTGGTGTTTAAAAATACTCAAGGAGAATTATGTCCACACACATTTCGATTACAATTTGAGTGCACAAACAATGAAGCAGAGCATGTAGTCTTTAGTCAAGTATTAATACTTTCTCATCAAATGGAAATTATTGATCTCGTGGTCATGGGAGACTTAGAATTGGTCACAGGGAGGTCTCCATCCCAGTTGGAGCCAGATATTATCTCATAAAAATGACATTGAAAATTTGAGGCATTTATGTTCATTCATGCTTAAAATTGTCATTTTTCTTGGTCATTCACCATTGTTCATATCTTAAATTTCCTCATTAAGTCTTCACTGATCATGATTGTTCCATACTCTTTTGACTCTATTTATAACATGCATTCCAAAACTTTGTCAGTATTTCCTAAAAACCCTAACCTCTAATTCTTTTCATATTTTAGCAATATTCTCTAATATTATGATGTGTGCTCAAAGTGATCCAATCCTAAGTCACAAAGGTTCGATTTTTAAAGCCAAAAACTTAGCTCATGTTCACAAGTCACACATGAATCAAGTCATGGGATTAAGTTTTTCCATGGGTTGTCCATATGTCAAGTCATGAGTCAAAAGCTTATGACCTATTCTTAGGTTATTACGCCAACTTCCAGCCATACTAAATTCCAAGTCTAGTCTATCAACTGAATCGTAAACTAAGCCACGCCCTGCAGTCTTACAACACGTATGTCAACACTAGAAACATCACGCAAAACATAAATAGCCCAGCTGGAACATCATACATACTCATGAAAAGTCTACATGCCCAGTCACCAAAGCCACGCAAGTGCCCAACCCGATTCCATTCACTTGTATCATCGAATATACGATGGAAAATATAGAGGACAAAATCTTCAAAAGCCCAATGTTTGTGATGATGAACCATAAGGAATTAGATTGGGAAATTGGTTCTGTGGGTTGTTTAGGCATATTATCTTTGCGATCTAAATAATAAGATTCACAGTATTAAGTTTATATCATCATCATCATGAGGCACGACACTGCAACCTTCGTAGACATCTTGTTGGCCATACTTCTGCCTCCTTTGGGAGTCTTTCTCAGATATGAGTGCCGAGCTGAATTCTAGATATGTCTGTTGCTGACTGTACTGGGGTACTTGCCAGGAATAATATGTCATCTATATTCTCACTAGGACGGCATATTAAGAAGCAGAGTTTAAAATATTAAAACACAAAAGAAGACAGATGACAGATGCATGCATAGGTGCCCTGGATTGAAGATTGCTCGAATTTTGAAATCGGACAGGTCAAGCGTTCTAAGTTTCCTTGTGTTGAGATGCAACTGTAATTGATAATTAAAGAAATTGCTTCATTCATATAGCACAGGAGCCGGATCCAGATTTATTTTGGACAGCGTGGCAAAGAAAACAACATATACAGTCGCCCAACAGGGAGCGCCCAAGCACCAGGTCCAAGTCATATGAAGAAGGAACCCATGGGATGGCACCCTCTCACCATATCTCATCAATAACACACGCATTTACAATGCCAGCTCCGCAAATGAGGAAGGTCGTGTCATATTAATATGCCAAGTGTTGTCAAAACCATATACAGAGACATAGTAGTTTTTTAAGGTGCCCTATTGATATCACCAGATGCCCATAGATCATACAGAGCTGATTTCAATACCCAAATTGTGTGCAGAGATTGGAGTCTTGCGCCAAATTTGGATTTTATAAATTCCTCAATGGAAAGCGCAAGTATGACTGGAGCAGAAAGGGTGGGCGATACGTTATTGTTACAGGGATCTCATACTCAGCATTCGGTCTGTCTTGAACTTGCCATCGATGGTGGTCAGCGTTCCATTGCAAGCTCAAGCGCAGTCATCATTTTTACATTGTGAATTATCTTTATCAAAGAGTTTACAGTGGATGCTTATCAATGAAAAGTTTTATGGGTAATATAAAAAACTGTGGATAGTTTTGTGGTTCTTCTGCATGCTTATAATACAAAATCGCCCACTAACAACAGAAAGGAGAAAACTCATCATTGGATGGAAAAATCCAGGGGATGTCTTGGTATTCATGAAAGATAAAATGATGAAAGTTATAGGTAAAGAGTTTGGTGCAACATTTAAAATAGTGTTGGTTTTGATAGTGGGAATGGACTCGGGATTTTGTAATCTGGGGTTTTAGAAATGTCGGTTCCTGAGCATCTGAACTCATCCATCAGGAATGGAAAAGTCATTGCAGTGAGATATTTTAGGATCTATAAAGACATTAAATGGCCTCGACATTCCAGCTTTAATGAAACACACAAAGATTTGTGTATATCTCTTTTATCCGGTTGATGGTTCTGAAATTTATTTTAAGCATGTCTGCAAGTAAGGATTTTCTTAAAATGACATCTCTTGAAGTGGATCTATCCATCTTTGAGGCTAAGAGTACTGCTACAGTCAAGTGGCATGGGAAGCCTGTTTTTATTAGGAGACGCATAGAAGATGACATCTAGTTGGCAAACAATGTAAATGTTAATTCTCTGCGTAATACTCAGGAAGATTCAACAAGGGTTTTAAATCTAGAGTGGCTTGTTGTAGTTGGTGTTTTTACCCACCTTGGTTGTGTCCCTTTGCCCAATGCTGGAGATTATGGAGGCTTGCTTTGATTTTTGACAGAAAAGGAGAGCCATCTCAGTTGGCTGGTGTTGATATTTTTGTCAATATAGTGGACCCTCTGAAGGAGCCTCCTTTTGTCACAGCAAATATTGTCCTGTCTATCCTTGCTGTGGATTATCCTATTGATAAATTTTTAGGTTATGTTTCTGATGATGGAACAACAATGAAGAGAGAACATGAAGTTGCATAGGCAACTTACACTTCTGAGTCTTAAGATAAAAGAATCCCGACCTCCAGCTCAGGATCATTGAAGGTTAGAAACCCTAGCAGAATTGGCTACTTCAATAGAGAAGGAAACAGAGCCTCCTACACAACTTATTGAGGTTTCCAGCCCTGTAAAAGGAGGAGGAACATCACCAAAGACACTCTAAAACCTTCAACAAACCAGCAAGATAATACATTTTTGCAAAGTTTGAAGTTTTGACAAAGCCAAGTTTTAGGTGGTTTAGGCGAATAGGACGATTGTTCATTAATTATTGAAAGCAGAGCTTTCGGTAGTTAAATCACCTAGAAGTCTTCTATGTTAACCACTGAAAGCCTGTCACTGCCAGAATGATCAAATTTTTGCACAGATCGAGGTTTTTCTAATCCAAATCATTTGAAAACACTCATGATGGATGGATGATGAATTATATATTCAGTTTCAAGATCCATTTTTGGTACATAAGGATTAGAAAGGGTAGCCAAGTTGATTTTGGCACCTATTTTGGTGGAAACAAATTGGATTTTCTGCATATCTCAACAAATTCGAATTTGTATCTCTTGGAAGAGTCATCACCCAGCCTTGGAAGGCTATTCTGCACTGCACCATCACTCAACAAGAGATGAAGACTATGAAATCTGGGATTGACCTCATTTTTGGGGATCATTCCACATCTTTTGCAAACTAAATTTTGACATTCTATCTTTAGCATATTTGATCCATGTTTTCAGAATCTCAAAACTGCATTGTAAAGCTATAAAGCTAAAGGTAGAATAAGAACTAAGGGTTCGAATTTAGAGACTTTTTCATATTATGTACTCAAACTTCTCATTTTCATATTGAGTAATACAAGCTTCTTTTGCCATAACTTGTTCAGATTTCATCTTCTTATCTATTTTGTACTTGCACCTGGATATTATATTCATGTTGTTATGCTTGT
>ML779857.1:502755-517723 GCA_009831015.1 Picea engelmannii
AGATGCGAAGGATGAATATGATGAGGTAAAAAATGATATTTTTTCAAATCTATTTCAAGATCCTATTGTTGATGACTCTATGCTTGAATCTTCATCTCTATCATTAGAAATTGTTCTTGATGTTCCCATATTTGATAAGTATGATGATGAGTAAGAAGACTTTAAGTCTTGGGAAGGATTGTTGATTACTAAAATTTCATCTAGTCCTACTTTTTCACAAAGAGATGATCAAAGATGTTGTCATAAAGATCAAATTGCCTCCTTTCAAAACTCTGAATATGTTGAGTAGGCTGATGTATCAGTAGAAGACAGTCTCAAACCTGCAATAGATATTAAGGACAACTTTCAGTCTTTTGATTGCAGCACACATGAAGAAGAGGATGATGAGGGCAGCTTAGAGTTTCCAGATTTGCAAAGACTGTCTAGTCTTCAGCTAGAACATCAGGAAATTTGCAGCAGGTATGAAAAGGAAGATGACGAGCAGAAAGGTTCAGGTCAGAAATTGAGTTCGTATTTTTTTTCAAAAGAGATCAAGCAATTTACATTCAACATTAAGTCTTGTGAAGGGAAAGAAGAGCAGCATTACAGTCAGTTGGATCAACAACTCAAAGAGGTATTTCATTCTGACTTTAATGACCCTTTTGCCAACTATTTGGAATCTTTGAACAGTATATGTGTTAAATTATTTTTATCACTTGGAAATTGGTTTGTTCGTCTGTTCAAACCTCTTTGTTGTCAGCTATCCCTTCCATTGTTGTTCGGGTCAAGATCAAACATGATGTCAGTAAATCAGTTCCTCACATGGCCTCAATGGAAACATGACTTCACTTGATAAGAGGCAGTACATTTGGTTAGCGTAGGAGTTAGCAGAAGAATAAGCTCTTCATACGAGCAAGTAGATTGTTTTCAAGTTCTTGAATAAACAGGCAGGCTACATACAGTCTACAGGTTTGCAGTGGATCAGTTAAAAAAGGCTAAATGACTCCATACCCCAATGGTAAAGGCAACTAGAACTACTAGGTTCTTAGAGCCTCACAAGGAGGTCTCCATCCCAGTTGGAGCCAAATGTTATCTCATAAAAATGACATTGAAAATTTGAGGCATTTATGTTCATTCATGCTTAAAATTGTCATTTTTCTTGGTCATTCACCATTGTTCATGTCTTCAATTTCCTCATTAGGTCTTCACTGATCATGATTGCTCCATACTCTTTTGACTCTGTTTATAACCCGCATTCCAAAACTTTGTCAGTATTTCCTAAAAACCCTAACCTCTAATGCTTTTCATATTTTCGCAATATTCTCTAATATTATGATGTGTGCTCAAAGTGATCCAATCCTAAGTCACAAAGGTTCGATTTTTAAAGCCAAAAACTTAGCTCATGTTCACAAGTCACACATGAATCAAGTCATGGCATTAAGTTTTTCCATGGGTTGTCCCTATGTCAAGTCATGAGTCAAAAGCTTATGACCTATTCTTAGGTTATTATGCTAACTTCTAGCCATACTAAATTCCAAGTCTAGTCTATCAACTGAATCGTAAACTAAGCCACACCCTGCAGTCTTACAACACATATGTCAGTAATCAACACTAGAAACCTCACGCAAAACATAAAGATCCCAGCTGGAAACATCATACATACTCATGCAAAGTCTACATGCCAAGTCACCAAAGCCACACAAGTGCCCAACCCGATTCCATTCACTTGTATCATCGAATATACGATGGAAAATATAGAGGACACAATCTTCAAAAGCTCGATGTTTATGATGATGAACCATTAGGAATTAGATTGGGAAATTGGTTCTGTGGGTTGTTTGGGCATATTATCTTTGTGATCTAAATAATAAGATTCACAGTATTAAGTTTATATCATCATCATCATGAGGCACGGTACTGCAACCTTTGTAGACATCTTGTTGGCCATACTTCTGCCTCCTTTGGGAGTCTTTCTCAGATACGAGTGTCGAGATCAATTCTAGATATGACTGCTGCTGACTGTACTGGGGTACTTGCCAGGAATAATATATGCCGTCTATATTCTCACCAGGACGGCATATTAAGAAGCAGAGTTTAAAATATTAAAACACAAAAGAAGCCAGGTGACAGATGCATGTGTAGGTGCCCTGGATTGAAGATTGCTCGAATTTTGAAATCGGACAAGTCAAGGGTTCTAAGTTTCCTCATGTTGAGATGCAACTATAATTGATAATTAAAGAAATTGCTTCATTCATATAGCACAGGAGCCGGATCCAGATTTATTTTGGACATCGTGGCAAAGAAAACAACATATACAGTTGCCCAACAGGGAGCGCCCAAGCACTAGGTCCAAGTCATATGAAGAAGGAACCCATGGGATGGCACCCTCTCGCCATATCTCATCGACAACACACGCATTTACAATGCTAGCTCCGCAAATGAGGAAGGTCGTGTCATATTAATATGCCAAGTGTTGTCAAAACCATATACAGAGACAGAGTAGTTTTTTAAGGTGCCCTATTGATATCACCAGATGCCCATAGATCATACAGAGCTGATTTCAATACCCAAATTGTGTGCAGAGATTGGATTCTTGCACCAAATTTGGATTTTATAAATTCCTCAATGGAAAGCGCAAGTATGGCTGGAGCAGAAAGGGTGGGCGATACGTTATTGTTACAGGGATCTCATACTCAGTATTCGGTCTGTCTTGAACTTGCCATCGATGGTGGTCAGCATTCCATTGCAAGCTCAAGCGCAGTCATCATTTTTACATTGTGAATTGTCTTTATCAAAGATTTACAGTGGATGCTTGTCAATGAAAAGTTTTATGGGTAATATAAAAAACTGTGGATAGTTTTGTGGTTCTTCTGCATGCTTATAATACAAAATCGCCCACTAACAACAGAAAGGAGAAAACTTATCATTGGATGGAAAAATCCAGGGGATGTCTTGGTATTCATGAAAGATAAAATGATGAAAGTTACAGGTAAAGAGCTTGGTGCAACATTTAAAATAGTGTTGGTTTTGATAGTGGGAATGGACTTGGGATTTTGTAATCTGGGGTTTTAGAAATGTCAGTTCTTGAGCATCTGAACTCATCCATCAGGAATGGAAAAGTCATTGCAGTGAGATATTTCAAGATCTATAAAGACATTAAATGGCCTCGACATTCCATCTTTAATGAAACACACAAAGATTTGTGTATATCTCTTTTATCTGGTTGATGGTTCTGAAATTTATTTTAAGCATGTCTGCAAGTAAGGATTTTCTTAAAATGACATCTCTTGAAGTGGATCTATCCAACTTTGAGGTTGAGAGTACTGTTACATTCAAGTGGCATGGGAAGCCTGTTTTTATTACGAGACGCACAAAAGATGACATCTAGTTGGCAAACAATGTAAATGTTAATTCTCTGCGTAATACTCAGGAAGATTCAACAAGGGTTTTAAATCCAAAGTGGCTTGTTGTAGTTGGTATTTGTACCCACCTTGGTTGTGTCCCTTTGCCCAATGCTGGAGATTATGGAGGCTTGCTTTGATTTTTGACAGAAAAGGAGAGCCATCTCAGTTGCCTGGTGTTGATATTTTTGTCAGTATAGTGGACCCTTTTAAGGAGTCTCCTTTTGTCACAGCAAATATTGTCCTGTCTATCCTTGTTGTGGATTATCCTATTGATAAATTTTTAGGTTATCTTTCTGATGATGGAACAACAATGAAGAGAGAACATGAATTTGTATAGGTAGCTTACACTTCTGAGGCTAAAGATAAAAGAATCTCGACCTCCAGCTCAGAATCATTGAAGGTTAGAAACCCTGGCAGAATTGGCTACTTCAATAGAGAAGGAAACATAGCCTCCTACACAACTTGTTGAGGTTTCCATCCCTGTAAAAGGAGGAGGAACATCACCAAAGGCACTATAAAACCTTCAACAAACCAGCAAGATAATACATTTTTGCAAAGTTTGAAGTTTTGACAAAGCCAAGTTTTCGGTGGTTTAGGCGAACATGATGATTGTTCATTAACCACTGAAAGCAGAGCTTTTGGTAGTTAAATCACCCAAAAGTCTTCTATGTTAACCACCAAAAGTCTGTCATTGCCAGAATGATCGAATTTTTGCACAGATCGAGGTTTTCCTTATCCAAATCATTTGAAAATACTCATGATGGATGGATGATGAATTATATATTCAGTTTCAAGATCCATTTTTGGTACATAAGGATTAGAAAGGGTAGCCAAGTTGATTTTGGCACCTATTTTGGTGGAAACATATTGGATTTTCTGCATATCTCAACAAATTCGAATTTTTATCTCTTGGAAGAGTCATCACCCAGCCTTGGAAGGCTATTTTGCATTGCACCATCACTCAACAAGAGATGAAGACCATGAAATCTGGGATTGACCTCATTTTTGGGGATGATTCCATATCTTTTGCAAACTAAATTTTGACTTTCTATCTTTAGCATATTTGATCCATGTTTTCAGGATCTCAAAACTGCATTGTAAATCTATAAAGCTAAAGGTAGAATAAGAACTAAGGGTTCGACTTTGGAGACTTTTTCATATTATGTACTCAAACTTCTCATTTTCATATTGAGTAATACAAGCTTCTTTTGCCATAACTTGTTCAGATTTCATCTTCTTATCTATTATGTACTTGCACCTGGATATTATATTCATGTTGTTATGCTTGTTTATGCCCGATAATTGTCATCTTATCATTGCATTCATAAGTTAAACTTTGCAAGTATTCCTGTGATTATTGTAATTGGCTATTCATATATGTTTTATATGTGATTCTGCTGATATAATAGTTATTTCTCCATACATCCCTTTATTTGTAAACTCTCTGAACATTTGTGGTTGAAATCCCTGTCCATCTAAATGTGTTTATGCATGATTTGAGTGAGAAATGATTCAGCCCTCCGACTTGATCCAAACCCACACTCATTATTAAGAAAACAGTTACCAGGCATCTCTGACTTACAGCCTAGGAGAGTTATATGGAGTGATAACAGGAAGGAAAGATTGAAGGCTTATGATGAAAGAGTTTGAGATCTCATCCAAACATTCAATTCTTTTAATATATCATTTAGACCCAGAGAAATAAATCAAATGGATGACTCATTGGTAGTATAAGCCTCACTTTTCAATCTAGAATCATCTTATAATTCATTCCATGTCAAGATTATGTTTTCCCCATTAGTACCATACAACCAAATTTTTTGGAAAATATTTGAAAATGAAGAACATATTGTTGAATTTCACATAGACCAAAGCACTAAAGAAGAAGAGTTCGTAGAATACCAAGGTATGAATATCCAAATCATGAAAGTGATTTGAACACTAAATTTCTTGTTTTTCTAGATTTGTTTTTTACTTGAGATGATCAAATAATGAAGAGAAAACGAAAAGAAGATCCAACACTTAGAAAGGTCCAAGAAATTCATAAAGTAAATATTGGAACTTCACAAAACCGAAAATTCTTAAATTTGGGTATTACATGTACAAAGGATGATGTTAATTAATATGTTTAACTATTCGGAGAATTTTATGATATTTTCGCATGGACATATAATGATCTCAAAGAATATGATAAAATTATTATCCATCATATCATACCTTTGAAGGAAGGGACCAAGCCTGCTAGACAAAATCTAAGGATAATCAATCATAAATTAAAACCTTTAGTAAAGTTGGAGCTTGAGAAAATTAAAAGGGAAGGAATCATTTTTTCAGACAAACATTATGATTGGACCTTGAATCCAGTGGTAGTAAGGAAAAAGAATGGAGAAATTCAACTATGTGTCGATTTTCGAGATCTTAAGAAAGCCTCTCTGAAAGATAACTATCCTCTACCTAATATGGAAATTCTATTACAACAGGTAAGTGGTTCTGCAGCAATGTCCATGCTGGATGGATTTTTTAGATACAATCAATTACTAGTAACAAATGAAGATAGACATAAATCGAATTTTACAACGCCTTAGGGAACATATTCTTATATTTGAATGCCATTTGGGTTAATGAAAGATGGAGTAACATTTCAAAGAGAGATGGATTATGCATTCAAAGAAATGGTAGGGAAAATCATGGCATATTATCAAGATGATTTAACAGTTTATTCAAAGTTGAGGGAACATCATTTCTTACATCTTGACAAGTTTTTGAAATATGCAGACTATACGGAATATCCCTTAATCCTAATAAATGCATGTTTTCAGTTTGAGAGGGGAAATTATTGGGTCACATTTTAAGCAAATATGGAATATATAGACCCAGAAATGATTAAAGCAATAGTTGAGCTGAAACCTCCTATGAGTTGCAAAGTTGTCCAATCATTTTTTGGGAAAATAAACTTTGTCGGAAGATTTGTGCCTATTATGCTGCCATTGTCAAACCAATAAATAATTTACTTAAAAAGAAACAATTTTTTGAGTGGTATGAAGAAGCTCATAAATCCTTATTGGAAATAAAATTGGCAATCTCTACAACTCCAATCCTCATTAGCCCTCACTTTGAAAAATATTTCATCATTTATTCTCTTTCTTTAGAAAAAACTATTGTTTCCATGCTAACTCAGAAGAAGAATTTGAAGAAAGAGTACCATATTTACTGTATGAGAAAATGTTTGCAAGAATATGAATTGAATTATTTCCCCTTGGAGAAACAAACATTTTCCTTGTTCAAAGTTGTCTCCTACTTCAAAAACTATATTTTGACATCAAATTTGATTACTTATGTACCATATCCTCCTACCAAGATGATGTTGTCTCAAAAGCTTAGAGAAGCAAGATAATACCACTAAAAGTTGTAAAGGGAGAAGGATTATGAAAGCTTATCGATGGTATTGAAGCAGTAACCACTGACTTATCTAATGATAAATTCCTTTCCACACAAGATGAGGTGATAGCAATATATGAATAGTATAAAAACATTGTCTTTTATTCGAAAATAGGGTAATTTATAGTTGGCATGATAGCGAAAGAAAGGAGATCACTGAAGATGAAATCAAATGCTTATGTATTAGTTTATGGGATACTATTTCAAAGAAATTTTGATGGTATGTTGTTAATATGCTTGAGCCACTCCAACTCCATTGAAATTATGAAGGAAATACATGAAGGTGTTTGTGATGAACATTTTTCTCCAATGATAACATCTCACAAAATCATTCGAGTTCATTTTTATTGGCCAGCATTATTTAGATATGTACATGCTTTTGTAACAAAATGTTTATCATGCCAAAAATGTTGGACAATTGGTTGTCATTGATGTCAACCCTTAGAGCATTCAAGATACCCTAGAGTTGTGATTAATATTGATGGTGAGTTAGTTATCATTGATGTCAACAAGAATGGTTGATGTCAACAGATGTGATGGGTGCATTTGATGAATTCTACACGAAGCCCCAAAGGTGTGGTTATGAAACCCAAAGTTTATCAAGGAATAAGTACATGAAGGATAGTGTAATTGTAGGTGACATAATCATATATGGATAGTCATCGTCTTGTTGTTTCCAACGGTAGGTGGTACACCACATGGTTCTTCATGGTTAAGGATATATGCCCTCATGAAGTTGGAAGACCCTGCAAAGAATGGATAAGAAGACCCTAATTGGTTACAATTCATTAATGAAAGGGTAAAGTGGTTGTAACAAGAAAGTTCAAGAAGCCCCAAGATTAAGGAGAGAAGTTACTTGGAAAAAGTATGAATACCCCTCAAGGAGTCTCTCATAATAGCATACACACATTCATTGAATATCTATCTTATGAGAATATTTTGGTCTATTGGAGAATCTGAGGTTGAGTCTGAGGTAGTGGAGAAAGTGTGAAGGAAGAGAAAAAGTTTTGGAGATGCAGAGAGCTAGGGTTTTTATGTAACCCTAATTAATCATCCCCTCGGGGATCATCATGAGGGTGTCACGCGAGGCACCCCCGAGGGTTTTCTAGGGATTGTCACGTGAGGCCCCGCTATACAACAATGTTAGTGTTGCAAGGACAAGACATAAGAGGGAAGAGATGCTAGTGCTAGGTTGTTGAGGACTAAGGTAAAGTTGCAGGTCTATGTATCAGGATCAAAGGCACCAGATCAGTTGCAGATGTAAAGGTATCTTAATTCTATGTGTTATGAGGTTTCATATTGGTGATATTGTGGAACATGCTTGAGGCATTTCTTTGTGAGTTTTGGTATATTCCTTGAGGCCCATATTGGATGTATTGTACATGTTGGTTGAGGTATATTTTTGGTGCATATGTTGGATATATTGGCACATGGTTTGAGGTACATATTGGTTATATGTTGATGAAGTGATGGTCATGCATTTGGTATCTTGTTGAGGCATTGGTATGTATGAAGCACATCTTTGGTGCATGATGTGAGGCATATTATTGGTACATGTATGAGGTGCATGTCTTGGTGATGTAGGTACATGTTGGTACTCATTAGTTATGTTATGGTACATTGATTAGTATCACATATTGGCTATATTGGTATGTTGGTATTGTGGCTATTTTGGTTATGCTTGAGGCACTTCATTGATGATATATTATGATATGGTACATGGTTGATGCATGAGACGATACATGGTTGACGTACTTGGTATAGTACATGGTTGATGCATGAGACGATACATGGTTGATGTACTTGGTATAGTACATGGTTGATGTGCTTGGCATGGTACAATCTTGGTACATGGTATGGTACAAGTGTTGATGTACATGGTTGATACATGGTACATGGTTTGGCATATGTTTCAGGTGTATGGTTGGTTGCATAACATTGATGTTTTGGTACATAATTGAGACACATATCTTGTGAGGGTATGTTGGTGATCTTGGTATATGCTTGGTAGATGAATATGTTGGTGATGTTTGTACATGCTTGGTAGAGGCATATGTTGGTGATGCTTGAGCATCTATTTGAGAGGTGTTATTGGTGATCGTGGATCTAGTTTCATTGATGTTGAGTATCGGTGACAGTGACAGCTTGATGTGACAGGTTGACAGTGACAGGTTGATGTGATAGGTTGGATACAATGAAAGGTTGATGTGATAGGTTGACAAAGATATGTTGATGTGACAGTGGTAGTGATATTTTGGTCTACACTTATATTTCAAGGCAGCAGGATGGGGCACGGAAAGGGGGTTGTAGCCTCCTTCCGATTGGTGTTGGAGAACACATGAATTTGGATATTCCTTCAGGTTGGAGCCTGATAATCATGGGGTTGTATCCTCCTTTTGTTTGGAGCCAAATAATTCAGGGAGCTGTAGCTTCCTTTAGGTTGGATCCTTTAAATAGGGGGTTGTAGCCTTCTTCCATTTGTAGCTGGAGAATTTGGAAGTTGGTGCTTCCAATGAATGTATTCTTGATATATATAAGAAAGCATTATTTGGTTTTCTCATGTTTGGGTTTCCGCGTAAACTATGGTGTATTGTGTATTTGATGTGATGTTTCTTATGATTATATACTCATGACATATTGAATGAAATCATAGATGATACAATGATGATAAACTACTGAATATTGTTGATAAAGTTGAAGAATATATATTATGGTTAAAAGTGGTAATTGTGTTCATATCAATTCACCCCCCTCTTAGTATTCCAACAATTGGTATTAGAGAAGGTTCCTTGAGGAAACAATTTAACCACTAGAAGGTAGATCATGGAAAGAAACAATATGTATAGAAATGGAATACCGTAGTTTAATGGTCAAAATGGTCAGAGCTATGAGATGTGTACTATGAGGATGAATTTTTTTTTATAGGAACAAGGGTATGATGTTTGAAAATTAGTTGTTATAGGATAAACCACTACAAAGAAACCAAAGACTACATCCAAGAAGGAATTGAAAAGAAACAAAAAAATAGCAATGGATTTCATCTGGGAAGGATTACCTGATTTGGTAAGAGAGAAAGTTGGAAAATGTTAATCAGCTAAAGAACTCTGGGATAAGCTACATAATATCTACTTTGAGGAGTCTCCCATCACAAAGACAGAGAACACTAAAGAAGATGCAAGAACAAAAAAAGAATAAATATACTCATCATGTCAGACAGATTAAGAAGAAGAAGATTGTGAAGAAGGCATAGTAGATCTTGAAGTAGAATTAATTAGTGCATTTTATTAATTGAAGAAAGAAAGAGAAGAAAACAAGTCTCTTAGAGAAGAATTCATCAATCTAAAGGAAGGTTTTCAAAGCCAACAAAAATTCCAGTAGATGATTATGAACCTAAAATTCCAAACAAAAGAATCCAGAAGGATTGAAAAAACATACAAAAGTAAGATAGAAGAGAAGAAGTGTTTGGAAGCCGAAATAGTAGCACAAATAAAGGAAGCAGAGAAGAGAGAGAATATTTTGACAGATCCTCTCAAGGAAATATATGAGTATTTAAGCCATCCTGAAGTAGAATTCAATCAACAAGAAAGAAGACTTGAAGAAGAAATCATCTCCTTGAATATCCAGCTTGAAGAAGCAAAGAGAAGGGAAGAATTCATGAAGATTCAGATGATGAAGAAAGAAGAAGAGGTTGAGAATCTTGAAGAATAAGTTGTCACATTGAGAGTTAAAATCTTCAAGCTCAGCAAGAATGTTGAAGAGAGAGAAACATCCACATCATCAGTAAAAAAATTTGAAGAGAATCACTCCAAGTTGCCAAAAAGGAAGAACGAAGAAAAAGGTAAGAGTTATGCAGAAATACTCAAAGGAAGGAATCATGGTCAGAAAGAATCAAAGAAGAATGAGTATACTAGAGATACATCTTCAAGAAGACCTTCCACATTCAAGCAACAAAGAATCTTCAATCGTGATGAAGGAATCAACATAAGAGAAGATCATGATCAACCAAGGTAGGAATTCATAAGGACTACATCACAAAGAAGACCATTCACTCCTAGGTATGTAAGTTTCTTTTATGGTAATTGTTTTACTTGTACCAACTTTGGACATAAATTTGTAGATTGCAGGGCTTATGGAAGAAATTTTCAAGCAAGAAATGCTTATGTGGCTCCACATAACATTGAATGTTATAAATTCCACAATTATGGTAATATAGCTCAGAATTATAGAAGCATGATAGAGCCCATCATCGATATTAGATACACAAAGGTTTGGTGAAGAAAATAAAGACAAGAAGAGCAGGTGAATAAATAACAAGTCCCACATATCGTGGGATTTGCAGTAGTACGAGAAAGAAAAGAAGAGAAGGTGAATAAAGAACAGGCCCAAGATATTGTACTCTCAGGAATTGTAGTGCAAGATCATAATGAATCCATAGGAAAAAAAGGAAGAAGCTAGAGTTTAGAGAGATGGTGAGTCTACAGACAAAGAGGGATATTACTCCACATTAGGGTGGGTTCCTCCATTGTTCTAATCCATCTGGATTGGAGACTCCTAGAAGATATGAATATTGAATAGGGGGATTCTATGCAGTAGCTACTATAGATAAAAGAACCATTCTTCAAGCAGTTTTAATTGTTTGCAGAGACAAATTCAAAAGAATAAGATTGCAAAAGTAAAGAATGATAGATTGATCGATTGAGAAGCAGTATTTACATGCATATATTATAGTAATATCATTGACACACTTTCCAGGCAGGGATATATTCATTACAAGTTCGAGGATGTATTTCAAATCAGTGGAAATATTTGATTCAATCTGAGAAACAAGAATATGTTACATCAAATAATCTTTCATAATAGTATAGTGACAGATGGGTCAACGTTGTGGACAGTTGAGTAGAAGAGTTATGGGCATATTATGAAATATGGACAGAGATGGATTTATGAGATCAATGGAAGGTCTAGACAAATAATTAATAGAGCATATTTACAATCAGAATTAATGGAATCAATGGATGAGTGGAATCAGTTGCTCACAAGAAGACAAGAAGTGAAATACATAGCAGAATGGGGAAAGAGAAACCTTAAGTAGAAGCTATATCATTAGAGGGACATTGTTGAAAAGTATGGTCATTGATCTATAAATAGTGAACACGACAGACCATGAAGATTTTAAGTCAATAAATTTTGAATGTTTTTTATATCTGTCAGAGAATTACAGGAGGAAGCACCAATGGAAAAGAAGAACTGGAAAAGAGGAAAGGAAGAGTATGCAGGAAGTCCCATATTGTTCTACATCTTGTAGAGAAATCGAGGGAAGATAAATCATTAGAGGAAGAGGTCAAGAAAGAAATATTATAAGAATGCATACAGGGGGAGACATATCGAAACGGGGATTTATACATTTTTCCATGATGTCAAAGGGAGAGAAAGGGAAATATCATAAGGGTAAGATTCAAGCGCATGAAGTCAGAGAAGGATTTTTCAGAAAAGGTATACTTTTAGGGGGAGTCACTCTTTGTTATTGAAATAAAAAAGAGAAGAGGAACTTGGAAATAAACATGAGGATATAAACATGTGAAAATAAAGAACATGTGCATGAAGATAGGGGGAGCATCCCCATGGAGAGATACCCTTTTCCATTGATGTCAAAGGGGGGGAGAAAGATCAAGAGAAACTTTTATGAGGAGTGATGGTCAAAGGGGGAGCATGAATATTGGAGTATGAGTGTTTCCATCAATGTTGGTGTTGTCGTCAATGTCAAAGGGGGAGATTTTTGGACAGTTGTTTGTCATTGATGTCAACCCTTAGAGCGTTCAAGATACCCCAGAGTTGTGATCGATATTGATGGTGAGTTAGTTTTCATTGATGTCAACAAGAATGATTGATGTAAACATATGTGATGGGTGCATTTGATGAATCCTACATGAAGACATGAATTTTTTTTTATGGGTCCCAATTTTGATCAAGGAATGAGGAAATGAAGGACAGTGTAATTGCAAGTAGCATACTCATAGATGCATAGTCATCGTCATGTCATTTCCAATGATAGGTGGTACGCCACATGGTTCATCATGGTTAGGGAGATATACCCTCATGAAGTTGGAAGCCCCAAAGAATGGATAAGAAGCCCCTAATTGGTTACAAGTCATTATTGAAAGCGTAAAGTGGTTCTAACAAGAAAGTTCAAGAATCCCTAAGATTAAGGAGAGAAGTTACTTGGAAAAAGTATAAATACCCCTCAAGGAGTCTCTCATAAGAACATACGCATTTTCATTGAATATCTATCTTATAAGAATATTTTGGTCTATTGGTGAATCTGAGGTCGTCTATTGGTGAATCTGAGGTCGATTATAAGAAAGTGGAGAAAGTGCGAAGGAAGAGAGAATTTTTTGGAGCTGAAGAGAGCTAGGTTTTTTTTGTAACCCTATTTGAGTAGCCCCCCGCAGATCAGCTTGAGGGTGTAATGTGAGGTACCCACATGGGTTTTCTAGGGCTCGTCATGCGAGGCCCCACTAGACAATAGTCTTAGTCCCACAAGGACAATACATAAGAGGGAAGAGATGCTAGTGTCAGGTTGTTGAGGACTAAGATAAAGTTGCATGTTTGTGTATCAGGATCACAGGAACCAAGTGAGTTATAGATGCAAAGGTATGTTATTATATGTGTTATGAGGTTGCATCTTAGTGATATTGTGGAACATGCTTGAGGCATGTCTTTGTGAGTTTTGGTATATGCCTTGAGTCCCATATTGGATGTATTGTACATGTTGGTTGAGGTACATTTTTGGTGCATATCTTGGATATATTGGCACATGGTTTGAGGTACATCTTGGTTATATGTTGATGATGTGATGGTCATTCCTTTGGTATCTTGCTAAGGAATTAGTATATGTATGAGGCACATATTTGGTGCATGGTGTGAGGCATATTCTTGGTACATGTATAAGGTGCATGTCTTGGTGATGTAGGTACATGTTGGTACTCCTTAATGATCTTATGGTACATTGATTAGTAGCACATCTTGGCTATATTGGTATCTTGGTATTATGGCTATCTTGGTTATGCTTGAGGCACTTCATTGATGATATCTTATGATATGGTACATGGTTGATGCATGAGACAATGCATGGTTGATGTACTTGGTATACTACATGGTTGATGTACTTAGTATGGTACAGGCTTGGTACATGGTATGGTACAGGTGTTGATGTACATGGTTGATACATGGTACATGGTTTGGCATCTCCTTGAGGTATATGGTTGGTTGCATATCATTGGTGTTCTGGTACATGATTGAGACACATATCTTGTGACGATATGTTGACAATCTTGGTATATGCTTGGTAGAGGAATATTTTGATGATGTTAGTGCATTCTTGGTAGAGGCATATGTTGGTGATTCTTGAGCATCTAGTTGAGAGGTGTTCTTGGTGGTCGTGAATATAGTTTCGTTGATGCTAAGTATCAGTGACAGTGACAGGTTGGACACATTGATGGGTTGACAGTGACAGGTTGATGTGATAGTTTGGATACAATGATAGGTTAATAGTGAAGGGTTTACAGTGACAGGTTGATTTGTTTGGCTGATAGAAACAGGTTGATGTGATAGTGGTAGTGGAAGTGATTGTGGTAGTGACAGTTTGGTCTATAGTTATATTTCAAGGTAGCAAGACAGGGAAATGAAAGGGGGTTGTAGCCTCCTTCCAGTTGGTGTCGGAGAACACAGGCAGTTGGAGCTTCCTTTAGGTTGGAGCCTGAGAATCAGGGGTTGTAGCCTCCTTCTGGTTGGAGCCAAAGAATTCAGGGAGTTGTATATTCCTTAAGGTTGGAGCCTGTAAATAGGGGGGCATATCCTCCTTCCAGTTGTAGCTGGAGAATTTGGAATTTAATGCTTCCAATGAATGTATTATTGATATATAAGAAAACATTCTATGTTTTTCTCCCCTTTTGGTTTCCACATAAATTTTGGTGTACTATGTATTTGATGTGATGTTTCTTATGATTATATTCTCATGATGTAACGAATGTAATCATAGATGATACATTGATGATAAATTATTGAATATTGTTGATAAAGTTTAATAATAAACATTGTGGTTAAAAGTGGTAAATATGCT
This sequence comes from Picea engelmannii, assembly GCA_009831015.1. NCBI lineage: Eukaryota > Viridiplantae > Streptophyta > Pinopsida > Pinales > Pinaceae > Picea > Picea engelmannii. The sequence continues at coordinate 517,696 of ML779857.1, forward strand.
CATACTGATTCAACGCCCCCCCCCCCCC
>ML779857.1:517736-536530 GCA_009831015.1 Picea engelmannii
CCAGTATTCCAACAAAAAATTATCTGGTAAAAATAAGGGAGTTGATATGCCTTTGAATAAAATTATAGTTGAAAGTGATTTCACATTGTGGGGTTTGGATGTTATAGGCCTCATAAATCCTAAATCCAACAAGGGCCATTCTTAGACAATAACAACGACTAATTATTTCAAAAAATGGCATGAAACAATAGCTTTAAAAGAAGCTAATACTAAGAATCTCATTCAATTTTTACAAGAGAATTTTTTATCAAGGTTTGGTGTACCTGAGAAGTTTATCAAAGATAATGGTTCCATATTCATCAACTCGAAATTTACATCCATTTGTAGTAAATTTGGTATAGTGTTGGGACAATCATCAAATTACTATCCTAAAAGAAATGGATTGACTGAATCAACAAACAAATATCTCGTGCAAATTATTAAGAAAATAGTTGTTATAAACGAAATGGATTGGCATAAGAAATTTTTGAATGCATTATGGGCCAACATGGTAACACCAAAGAATAGAACTAGACATTCTCCATTCTCGTTATTGTATGGAAAAGATGCTCGATTAGATAAATGCATTATCCATTCCCACTGAGATTTAAGATGAAGAAGGGACTATACCAATTTAGTCTCAATTTTATCAATTGATGCAATTAGAGGAGAAAAGAGAACAAGCATTTATAAATATCTAGAAGAGGAAATAAGTAGTGAAGAAATATTTTTATCAAGGTTCCACAGCCAAAAATTTATGCAAAGATCGGTTTCTCTTATTATGGAACAAGGCCAAAGAAAAAAATTCATTACACTCAAAGTTCAATGCCTTATGGATTGGACCTTGCCAGATTGAAAATATTTGTATTTTCAACTCTTACTTGTTAAAAGGAATGGACGACCAAGTTTTAAAATTCTTGTCAATGGGAAGAATTTGAAACATTTCTTCTTCGATATTGTCTATTGTTCTGAACAAGCCAATGAATTATAATCCACTCGATATCATTTCTATGTATAGTCACCATGTCTAGTGGCCACGTGTAAATACCTCTTCAACTCCATGCCCAATGGACTAAGGCCTCCTAGGTTCTCAGTAACCAGCATGGGGTCACTGTCCCTTAGTTGGAGCCGATGTGTTGATCCATTTTCATGTATCACCTTTGAATTCCAAGTTATCCATGTATAGAACCTTTCCCTAGCCATTTTTTTTTCATTGCATATTCCACCATGCACTTATAGTTTCATTATATGATTGGGAAAAAAATTCATTTGTACACAACACTTAGTCATTTTTATGATTTGTGTTGTGCGGGGATTCCTTATGTGGTGTCAATAATCTCTATTATAAAACTATTCCTTCGGTCTCTCCAAAAACTCTTCTTCTGCACAACCTATCTTTTTCACAGGCCAACACTTATATATTTTCCATTTCTTTTGTGTGTGGGGAACCTAATGCCAACCATTTTCTCCGCACAATATTTTATTCCACACACTTTCCTATCAACTTTTACTCCCACACAAGCATTGTACAAAAACTCCTCGCAACCTTTATATCCACACACTCCATATTCCACACTCCTGCATAACCTTCACTTCCACACAACTAAACTTCTAAACAAATGTTCTCTCGCTACCCCATGTTCCACACTTAGTAAAATATTTATGGATATCATGTGCCTTGTACATTGTTCAAGGGTCATCTATGGTAAATTAATGAGTTTCAATTCATGAGATAAAGGGAAATGATTTGGGGTTAATGTGAATTAATTATCCCATTTTCCCATTAACCACTTGATTTTCAAAATAACTTCCATTTATGATTTCCCATATTTCAAAGGAAATTTGTACATGTTGAAGGGATGTTTCAGTAAATATTATCCATGCAATTATCCTCTAAGTAACTTGAGCTTCACAATTCAGTGTCACATATATCAAAGTGCATTGGAAGAATAAGAAATATAGAAACTAGGAGGAAAGAGACATTTTTTGGAGATACTATTAATTCTCTCGCGCACCAAGATAAAGACTTCCATTGGTCAACTACATATCAATAGTTTCAGAGTCTAATTGTTGAGCAGAAAAAAGATAACAAAGTTTGGACAACTGGCTTAGTAAATGTTGGTTGTGTTAGGATCCTATAATTTATAGGGAAATCAATATTCTAACTATCATCTATTTTAGGCATTACGCTTTTTCTCACGACGCACAACAAAGATGTAAAAGTGGCAGAAATCTCTCAATTCACCTCAGTTGTTATCACACAGTGGTTTTTGTTTTCAGTCGTTAAAGAGTAGAGTCTCATGTTATGTTAGCTACCATAAGAGAGAGATTTTGGTCGCTTAGAACCCAATTTTTGTGTACCCCTAGCGACCAAAATCCTATAGCTAGATTATAAAAAAAAATGGCTCTCTGATTTTCATATTCATCACCCTGGACTTTGTATTTCTATCATTTCTCAGGCGTTCTGGAATTTTTCTGAGTTTTCTAGCCCGCAGACACATCATGGGGCAAAATTCTTTAGTTTTCAATGCATTTTATGGTTTTCGAGCTTCTACCCTAAATTTGGGTTTTGTTCTATGTGTTTTTCATCAAAACTTAGCCCGAAGGCCAAGTTTACGCTCCCACTCCATGCTCCAGCACTTGTACAAGACTACAGCGTGATCTTAGTAAGTGCCTAGCGAGCCACGTGGGGCCAATATCCAAGTCCACGAGCTGAACGAAGCCAATGCCCAAAATGCAAGGCCCCAAGCAACAGGACAATCAAAAGCCTGAGATCAAATCCACAAGTGGCAAACAAAATACCTAGCAAACTCAAGTGTCAAATGCAGGGAAAGCACACATGCATAAAGGGAAATCGTGTGTCGAATTGCGCGGTCCAGGAACAAATTAAGTCAACAATGGAAAAAGATTTTGGAATGGTGTTGAAGAGTCTCTTACGCAGGTGGCATCCTGGTATTCTTCCAATTGCAAAAGTCGTAGAAGGAGAGCTTTTTAGAGTGGAGATGATGTCATATTTGAAGCACTCTACCTACAAACTGCCAACGTATCAAACATTTTAGTGACTATCTGACTATACATGTGACACAACAATTTCACAAATCTGGAACGAACATAGAGAAAGCCCATTTTCTTGTATTTTGGATGCATTCTAACTTCGATTCACCTTTGTAAATACCAAGTGTAAGCAAAGATTTCATTGTATATGTGAAGGATACTCTATCTATTAGGTTATGTGCAGAGGTTGTCTTCTTTGTTTTCTTATACAGAGTAAACGAATAGTGAGGTTGGTGTTGATGATCGTTGGATAAAAGAAATAGTCACACCGAGCACAAAATGTCAAATCTGAACACCAAAGTCGAGGAGAGCATCAGTGTACACTATGCATGGAAATCTAGTGCCAAGCATGTTTGTTAATGTAGAATTCAAAGCTGGAAAATAGATGTTGGAGCCATGGTTTAGTCCAAGAGATCATTGAAGCTTTTCTTAGGAGCTTACAAACATCCAACCATTATAGCTTTGCCTTAGATTCAGGTCATGTCATAGATGGTGGTTTTCTTTGGAAAGACAACATATATCTCACTCCATTTTTGTAGAATTTTATCATCCTGAGAAGGAGTATAATGTTATCATTGCATCAAGATCCAGAGTTTCTTGTCAATTTACAGGACTATGATTATCCACTAGATATGTGGAGCCTTGGTTGCATGATGATATTTCGCAAGGAGCCATTCTACTATGGCCATGAAAATTATGATCATCTTCTTAATATTGCAAAGGAACGGGTGGTGAATCTATTCAATATTTTGGAGCAGCATTAGAGAACAAGTGGCACTTTCCAGCAAGGCATTCAAATTACAGTTGAGAATTTATAGGAGCAAAGCCAGCAAGAAAAATATCATCTTCAGAATCTAAGGCAGCAATTGAGGAAGAGGTGATCTAAAGATATTTATCCCATATTTCATAAAACAAATGGCATCTTGATCATCGTCAGGTGGCAGAGTATCTCTTTTTCCTAGACAGAGGACCAACAGTCAAAGGGACAAGTGGCCATTAGTTCCATAATTCGAGGGATAGGCATCAACAACCTTCCAGCAAATTCGTGACAATCAAGCAACAGTTTCTAAATTTAGTTTTTCTTTAATTTACTATTTTGTTTGTTTTAGGAGATAGTTTTTAGGTGTCGAGATGATTGTAACTGCTTTCTATTTTTAGAAAGCAGAGATAGAGCTCGAGTATTTTGAAGGATGAAGGCATTTTTTCTATATAGGCACATGTAAAAGATGTTTTTGAAGTGGGAGTTCGTCCTGAGAGGAAGTAGTTTTCTTTGCTGGAATATGGGCTTTGCCATTCCAGAAATATTTTTCTGTAATCTCAAATGATCGATCAGTAATAGGCAAGTTTTTGACAGGATTCTTGTGCGGAGGTGTTGGTGGTGTTTCCTTTTCTCCGTTAAGTGTTTTTCCAGTTATCATACCTCTTTTTTTTCAAATTCTTATTGTCAAAAGATAGTAATAGAACATAATTTATTGGTGAAATACTTTGCATCTAATCTTTTGGTAATATTTATGTTTCTCTTCTAAAAGCTCAGTTTAGGAATTCTTAAATGCTCCTTTGCTTGACTTTTGCCTCCCCTATTTCTTCCTCATTTGACATCATTCAAACTTAATTCAGTCCAACCTTTCCACTACCTTGACCTTTGTAGGAGATTTGTCTAAATCTGAGAGTGAATCATATATTTAAGCGAAGACCCCATTTGCCCAATGGCCCTCCTAGTTGTCCCAAACCAACCACTTAAAAACCAAAAACCTCGATCCCTCATAACTAGCCTAATATCTTATTCCAAACCAAGCAAAATCATACAGAGAGAATCCTCTCTGAGTCTTGGAGGGCTAGATCCAAGACTCCAAGCGGTTGAAACAGTTACCTCTGTCAATTTCTCCCTCAGCCTGAGAAATTACAGAGTGATAACATTTTGGCGACTCCATTGGGGATCATTCTCCAGAAGTGCATTTCAAGTTTAGATTTGACTTCTGACGGTGAACAGAAGCCAAACATAGGAAGGTTGTACCATTCACCTGGCGACTCCATTGTTCAAGATCCCTAGCTTCAAAGTTCACAAGCGACTTCACTGCCGAAGAATCCATATTTCAAAGCATTGATGATGTTTCAAGATGACAGGGTATGTGGCAAATCCTATATCTTGTGAAGCTATAAAAGAATTCAGGGATGAGTTAACAAATTTTCAAATTGATGAAGTTTTGTTAACAACCATGTTTCATTGTTGAAAATCGAGAAAATTTTCTCATGAAGTTAAAAATTGTGTTCTTGAGTTGTTTGTTGAAAGACTTGAAAAGGATATTGAGCTCTTGAATACTCAGATTCGGTCCTACAGTTTCCAACATCCAAAACAGTTTCTTGAAAATCTTAAATCTCCAAAACCAATGGAGATTGTATTACCTGTTGATGTGAATATTGATGGTGATTATGTTTTCAAGTACAAGACTGAATTTGTAGTTGCGGGGTTTAATTTTGAGGATGCAACTAATCAACTAGTCATTGAAGATCTAAAAGAAAATATCATGCATCATGCTTTAATTGACCCTATAGCAAATTACATGGAGGTTCATGTTAGCTTGATTTTTCAAACATGTACTCTCTATAACGACCAAATATGTCACCAGTTTCCATTACATATTTCAGTTTTGATTTTCATCAATCACGATGAGGAAGCCCAATCATGGGATCAACTGTTGGGTTGGCTTCATTGGCAGTTTTTCATTACCTGATTGAGCAGTAATTGTTAGAAAAGTAGGGTAGGTATATGTGTGCCAATAAGATCAACAGGATGAGCACTTTTTCTTTTCCAGTTCTTCATAGTTTTATTTTCGGTTTGGTTTGTATCCCTTCAGTTTGGAACAAATACAAGACATGGCAACATTTTTCAATTTGGGAACAACCCAATGATCAACTGGTTTGCAAAACTCAGAGTTTTATGAATTCTTGACACCTCCCAAGGAGTTGCCATCCCCAGATGGAGCCTATGTTAGGACCCTATAATTTATAGGGAAATCAATATTCTGAATGTCATCTATTTTAGGCATTACGCTTTTTCTCACGACACACAACAAAGATGTAAAAGTGGCATAAATCCCTCAATTCACTTCAGCTGTTATCAGACAGTAGTTTTTTTTTTCAGTCGTTAAAGAGTAGAGTCTCATGTTATGTTAGCTACTGAAAGAGAGAGCTTTCGGTCGCTTAGAACCCAATTTTTGTGTACCCCTAGTGACCGAAAGCCTATAGCTAGATTAAAAAAAAAATGGCTCTCTGATTTTCATATTCATCACCCTGGACTTTGTATTTCTATCATTTCTCAGGCATTCTGGAATTTTTTCGAGTTTTCTATCCCATGGACACATCATGGGGTAGAATTCTTTAGTTTTCAATGCATTTTATGGTTTTCGAGCTTCTGCCCTAAATTTGGGTTTTGTTCTATGTGTTTTTCATCAAAACTTAGCCCAAAGGCCAAGTTTACGTTCTTGCTCCATGCTCCATCACCTGCACAAGACCACAACACGATCTTAGTAAGCGCCTAGCAAGCCACGCAGGGCCAATCTCCAAGTCCACGAGCCGAACCAAGCCAATGCCCAAAACGCAAGGCGCCAAGCAACAGGACAATCAAAAGCCCGAGATCAAATCCACAGGTGGAAAACAAAATACCTAGCAAACTCAAGTGTCAAATGCAGTGAAAGCACGCATGCATAAAGGGAAATCATGTGTCGAATTGCACGGTCCAGGAACAGATTAAGTCAACAATGGAGAAAGATTTTGGAATGGTGTTGAAGAGTCTCTTACGCAGGTGGAATCCTTATATTCTTCCAATTGCAGAAGTTGCAGAAGGAGATATTTTTAGAGTGGAGATGATGTCATATTTGAAGCGCTCTACCTACAAATTGCCAATGTATCAAGCATTTTAGTGACTATCTGACTGTACCTGTGACACAACAATTTCACAAATCTAGAACGAACATAGAGAAAGCCCAATTTCTTGTATTTTGGATGCATTCTGGCTTTGATTCACCTTTGTAAATACCAAGTGTAAACAAAGATTTCATTGTATATGTGAAGGATACTCTACCTATTAGGTTATGTGCAGAGGTTGTCTTCTTTGTTTTCTTATACAGAGTAAACAATAGTGAGGTTGGTGTTGATGAACACTGGAGAAAAGGAACAGTCACACCGAGCACCAAATGTCAAATCTGAACACCAAAGTCGAGGAGAGCATCAATGTACACTATGCATGGAAATCTAGTGCCAAGCATGTTTATTAATGTAGAATTCGAAGCTGGAAAATAGATGTTGGAGCCATGGTTTAATCCAAGAGATCAATGAAGCTTTTCTTAGGAGCTTACAAACATCCAACCATTATAGCTTTGCCTTACATTCAGGTCATGTCATAGATGGTGGTTTTCTTTGGAAAGACAACAGATATCTCACTCCATTTTTGCAGAATTTTATCATCCTGGGAAGGAGTATAATGTTAGCGTTGCATCAAGATCTAGAGTTTCTTGTCAATTTGTAGGACTATGATTATCCACTAGATATGTGGAGCCTTGGTTGCATGATGATATTTTGCAAGGAGCCATTCTACTATGGCCATGAAAATTATGATCATCTTGTTAATATTGCAAAGGAACAGGTGGTGAATCTGTTCAATATTTTGGAGCAGCATTAGAGCACAAGTGGCACTTTCCAGCAGGGCATTCAAATTACAGTTGAGAATTTATAGGAGCAAATCTAGCAAGCAAAATATCATCTCCAGAATCCAAGGCAGCAGTTGAGGAAGAGGTGATCTAAAGATATTTATCCCATATTTCATAAAACAAATGGCATCTTGATCATCGTCAGGTGGCAGAGTATCTCTTTTTCCTAGACAGAGGACCAGCAGTCAAAGGGACAAGTGGCCATTAGTTCCATAATTCGAGGGATAGGCATCAACAACCTTCCAGCAAATTCGTGACAACCAAGCAACAGTTTCTAAATTTAGTTTTCCTTTAATTTACAGTTTTGTTTGTTTTAGGAGACAGTTTACAGGTGTCAAGATGATTGTAACTGCTTTCTATTTTTAGAAAGCAAAGATAGAGCTCTAGTCTTTTGAAGGCTGAAGGCATTTTTTCTATATAGGCACATGTAAAAGATGTTGTTGAAGTGGGAGTTCGACCTGAGAGGAAGTAGTTTTCTTTGCTGGACTATGGGTTTTGCCATTCCAGAAATCTTTTTCTGTAATCTCAAATTATCGATCAGTAATAGGCAAGCTATTGACATGATTCTTGTGCGGAGGTGTTGGTGGCGTTTCCTTTTCTCTGTTAAGTGTTTTTCCAGTTTTCATACCTCTTTTTTTTCAAATTCTTATTGTCAAAAGATAGTAATAGAGAAGAATTTATTGGTGAAATACTCTGCATCTGATCTTTTGGTAATATTTATGTTTCTCTTACAAAATCTCAGTTTAGGAATTCTTAAGTGCTCCTTTGCTTGACTTTTTCCTCCCTTATTTCTTCCTCATTTGACATCATTCAAACTTAATTCAATCCAACCTTTCCACTACCTTGCCCTGTGTAGGAGATTTGTCTAAATCTGAGAGTGAATCATATATTTAAGTGCAGACCCCATTTGCCCAATGGCCCTCCTAGTTGTCCCAAACCAACCATTTAAAAACCAAAAACCCTGATCCCTCATAACTAGCCTAATATCTTATTCCAAACCAAGCTAAATCATACAGAGAGAGCCCTCTTTGAGTCTTGGAGGGATAGATCCAAGAATCCAAGCGGTTGAAACAGTTACCTCTGTCAATTTCTCCCTCAGCCTGAGAAATTACAGAGTGATAACAGGTTGCATGCCCAAAGTCTTCAACTTCAGGGAGTTGGTTTCATGGTGTGTCCATAGGTTTGATTCAAAAAGTATAGCAATCCAAGTAGAAGTTCAAGGGAATAACCTTATTCCATTAAATCCCAAAAATTTTAAGAGGATGCTTTGACTGCCCACTTCCAACAAAAATATCAAGCTTTCAAACGTTGACTCTTTTATTTATTCCCAAGGTAGTGGGGTAAATTTGTCAAAGGATTTGATGGCTCCATCTGCATAAATGTCAGTTGTCCTTTCAACCATTTATATATCACTATTGGTAGAGATGTGTCATTATTTTTCATGTATATTCGTGCATTTGATGGGATGATAATCTACATCTCGCATTCCCAAGTCAGTTTTACATGTCTTGCATTTTTCCTTCCAAAAAGAAGTTATGTTCGACTAGGTTGAGGCAATCTTATATTTCCTACCAATTGGCCAATTATGTAAAGACTCAAAGATTTTTCATGACTACATATTTGGTCTTGGTTGTTCCTCATTGCAATGTTTTTGAGGAATTTCCTTTAAGAAGTTATTTGGATGTTTAAAATGAAACATTCCAATTCTGGTACCCAGTTCTTTGGAAACATAAGGCACCATTCCACTTTTTCCTTATTCAAGATAAATGTCTTAAGCAATTTATATACATGTTGACTGGAGAAACACCGACAATGATAACTCAATAGGTTGAGGATTTCCTCAAAGGAAAGGGAGTTTGTGTACATCAAGAATACCATACTTACATAAGGTTGTATGGTTATGAGGGAAGCCCTTTCTTCTCTTGTCATTTATTTTTGATAGGTATTTTGTTGCAGAGGTTTGTAGACGGTAAAAAACATGGTCTATCTTTTTTGATAAAAATAGGAAGATACAATTTATTTCATTACATTTTAATGTTTCTAATACCACAGTAATAATTTACTCCCATCTAATATAATTTTATAAAATTATTAATGCATTTAATCTAAAGGAAAAAAAAAACCTGAAAGGTTTGGACCCTGAAGGGTTGTTCTCTTGAAATTTGGAATCCATGAGATATAACAATATTTTCACAAGGATTGTTGAAGGAATTGATGATAATGACCTGAATACCCCCAAGAAGAAGGAGAAAAATGTATGAAATGAGGATTTAGTCACCAAGGTTAGTTCAAACACTCAGCGACAACAAAAAAAGAAAAATAGGTAAAGATGAAACCAATATGAAATATTCTTCTTCTCCCCATTCATGTAGGAGTTCCTCCTCTGCAAAAAAATAAACAAGAATCAAATATAAGTAGAGAAGAGAATAATGAAGGGCATGTTGGGGAAGATGATGAAGATGACCCCTGTTGATACTGAGAGGGGGTTGAATCAGTATCAAGTACAATTTTGAAAAAAATTCAACTTATTCTTCAACCAGATTATATATTCAATTATATCCAATGAGAAATGAACAATAGTAGAAGAGTTACACCAATACACCACAATACACCATGCACAATATATGAGAAATAACCAATAGTTATTGTTCAAGGGAAGTAATGACTTCCAAAGGTATCTACAACTTCCAAATATAAAGGGAGGGATAAACCTCCAAAAGCAAGATACAACCATCCAATATCAATATAGGGTTGACCTCTCCATCCTTTCCCCTTCCTTCCACCCAAGAATGTATGAGATATAATAAAAATTTACATTAAATCATCACCATCAACCAACCATCACATAGAACTTGATAATGCTTCATGAGACTTCTTCAACTTCTGCAATTCTTCACTTCTTAGAATACTTTGATCCTGTAGATAATATAACTCAATGTATTCTATGAAACTCCTCCAAGTCTCACTCCTTGAATCCTCCCATAAAAGGATTTATAGAGAAAATGGTAGACCTTATTCAATTCTGGTTTATTCAGGAGAGAAAACTTGTACAACATGCCCCGCACTCAATATTTAATATAAGATTCTAAAATTCATACACAGAGAACTATAGCCCGTACTATTACCAATGAAATTGGTCTCACTTCATTTGTATTATCTATGAATACGTTATGATTGTTTTACCCGGAACACATGTTTATGACTAGCTTGAGGAATAGTCAAAAACCTTATCTTCCACAGAGTGTATCTCCAAAATTGTAGCGAATAAAGCATTGAAATTTTTACCACATGTACCTATATATGTCTTCTCAATACTATACCAAGTTCACCATCTGAATCATTCTATAAAAAAATTTATAGAGAAAATGGTAAGATGACCTATAAATAACAAACCTTAGAACACATCACCAAAAGACTTCATCCTCCCTTGAAATCCGACCTTATTTACTTCAGATTTCCTCTGAAATTCAACTTATATCTCCTTGTTCATTAAAAAACTTGTGTGTGTTGGAAAATGAATGTTTAATGAGATGTATTTATACCCTTTATGTCACTTCCTTTTAAAATTAGGGTCAACCTGACACTTTCTTATTTTGTAATTTTTTTCTTTAATTATCTTTAGGGCCGACCTGTACTTCCTTCTTCAATTCACTTTGTCATCTTCAAAAATTCATTTCTCCTCAACCATGAGGATCCATGTGACGTTCCACCTACCATCAAAAACAACATGATGTATACTACCCATCCATGGGTGGTGTATATTCATGTGCACTGTCTTTCATGTCCAAATATCTTCATCAATATTGCGGTCCAAAACCAATGACTAGGGTTGACATCAATGAAAAAAAAAAATCTTCCAACAATATCCCCCTTTGTCATTAATGGAAACACTCATGCTCCTAATGTCATCATGATCTCAATTTCTCTCCCCCTTTGACATCAATGGAAAAGGGTGGGGTTGCTCCCCCTAATTTCAATGGCATAAGGTGACCTGCTTCTTTGGGGTGCTCCCCCTGAACATGTGGCACTCAATAATATTTCATCCTTATTTTTGGTCTTTGGGAATTTTTATTCCTTTGAATCCTTTTGTGTGGCTTATATCTTCTCTCTCTTCTTCATGTCTAGGATGTATATGTTGTTTGGTATTCTTGTTGCAGCTGCAACCAATCTTCCTCAGTTATTTTCTATGATTTTAGATTTTAGGGAGTCAAACATAAGAGTGTATCCTTGATCACATATTTTGCTGACACTAAGGAGATTATGCTTCAGATATTCAACCAATAAGACTTTTCCTGCTTTTACATTTTCACTTTCAAGCTTTACAGTTCCTTTTCCAAGTATTTTGGTAGATGAGTCATCTCCAATGCAACATTTCCAGCCTTTTTCTTCAAGCTGACAAATTTTCTTTGATCTCCAGTCATATGACATGATAACCCATTTTCTATGAACCATTCATCTTCTTCTTTGCATTCTTTAGTGACCAGTGCTATTCAGAAGTTTTCATTGTGTGGATTTTCTTTCCTTTTCCATGTTGTAGTTGGTATACAGACATTTGGCATACAATTATCTTCCTTCATCTCTATGCAATCTCGTGCTTTGTGACCAAGATTATTGCACTTGTAACATACAATATTTTTATCCATTAATGGGTCAAATGGATTATAATTTATGTTGACAGGTCTACGAACATTTCAAAATCTACTATTTTGACCATTCATGTAGCTTGTGTAGTTATTCCTTTCATTGATTCTACAATTGATTGCCTTGTGTCCAAAATTTCCACAAGTATAAAAATGTCCAAGAAAGAAATTTTGATACCTGGGAGTAAGTGATCTTCTTTTTGGTGTGGTCCATCTGGTTTCATGATCTATTCTTCTATAGGTTCCTTCATAATGATTTCTTTCATACCTGATGGGAGAGGATCTTCTTGATGTCTCATTCCTTCTGAATTCTAGTCTTCTATCTTGTTGTTCAACTTGTTCTGGAGTATTGGTTTCATCATTTTCATCTTCCTTCTCTTGTTTTGTTGTCTTCAAACTATCATTGTATCCTAGTCATGTTTTGTCATTTGGAGATCTTTGACTGCTAAGGATCCCATCTCATTTTTCAGCTCTTTTTTCGAACTTCTTCAAATTTTCTATTGTCAATAGTAGATCCCCTTTTATGTGATCCAATTCTTCTTTCAATTTCTCATAATATTCTAATTGTTCCTTCAAGATATCAATGGTCTTTTCAAGCTTGTAATTATCTTCTTCACAACTACTAAATTCACCTTTTAGTATTATGTTTGTGTTTTTAAGCTTGTTATTTTCAGTTTCAACATGCTTAAACTTTTCAAGATTCTCATCTTCTTGTTCACTCTTTGCATTGTCTTTGTATCCCCAAAAGGAATCAAGGTTGGTTTCTTCATCTGAATATTCTTCAGAAATGATTTCTTCTTCTTTAGAACTCTTGTGATCGTCATCCTGGGTTTCTTGGGTTATGAAGAGGACTTATCCTCCATCATTATATTCTTCATCACTCTCATCTGAGGAGATCTCATCATCCTTGGAGTAGAAGCTATTTTTATTGTTGAGACTTCTCTTTTTATAGTAGTAGTTTTCAACAATATGTCCTATTCTACCATAGTTAAAGAATTTGAGAGGAGACTTACCTTTGTATCTTCCACTTCCCTTCTGGAACCTTCTTACAAAATTTTCTATTTCTTCATCAAGGTCGTTATCCTTGTCTTTTGTCTTCTTTATGGCTTTAAAGGTTGTTTCATTGTTTGTCTAATCACTTTTTGTACCTATTCACATTTCATATGCTATAAGAGACCCATGTAATTCATCCATTTTCATTTTGTTCAAGTCCCTAGTTTCTCCAATGGTGAAGACCTTAGCATCATACTTCAAGAGAAGTGATCTCAACAATTTTTATACAACCAAGGATTCATTGAGCTCTTCACCTAATCCTCTGATAGCATTAACAACTTCATCAACTCTAAGAAAATAGGTTGCAATATCTTTCTTTTCATCCATCTTCAAATTTTCAAATTCTGCTCTATGTCATTGAAGCTTGACCTGCTTAACTTTTGGATCACCTTCATAGATACTCTTGAGTTTGTCCCATACCTCTTTAACAGTGTTGCATCCCATCACTTTTATAGCAATGGCTAGTGCCAATTCTCCTAGAATAACATGTCTGGCTTTTGAATTACTACTCATAAGCTTCTTCTCATTTGTATCGGTTGGATAATTATTTGGGATTACATATCCATTTACAACTGAGTACCAAATGTCTACTCCCAAATTTGTTAGGTAATCTTTCACTCTATCACTCCAATATGCATAATTTCTTGCATCAAATCTTTGAATCCCATTTGAAATGTGCTCATGGTCATCCATCTTTGCTTAGGATTTTCCTTTCAGTGGTTAAACTGTTCTGAAGGCAACATGCCCTGATACCAATTGTTGATACTGAGAGGTGGGTGAATTAGTATCAAGTACAATTTTGAAAAAATTTCAACTTATACTTCAACCAAATTATATATTCAATTATATCCAATGAGCAATGAACAATAGTAGAAGAGTTACACCAATACACCACAATACACCATGCACAATATATGAGAAATAACCAATAGTTATTGTTCAAGGAAAGCAATGACTTCCAAAGGTAGCTACAACTTCCAAATATATGTTTATTAATTGGGTTGGTTGTCATTGATGTCAACCCTTGAAGAAATTATGGTCACAAATTCCGATAGCACAAAGGTTTGGGTAATGGACCCAAGTTTGTTTGATGTATATTGGTATTAGTTTTGATATGTTTGCAGGTAAGACTATTCTAAATAGATATTACATGTCATGCCATTTCTGGTGGTATGTGGAACATCACATAACTCCTCACGGTTTGAGAGTTATACCTTATGAAGTTGAAGGACCCTCATATGATTGGCTTCAAACCCCAAAAGGTCAAAGAAGTCAAAGTGCTTGCAAAGAAGAAATTATTTAAATAATAAAGTGAAGTGACAAATTCAAAGAGGATTATTTAAATAATAAAGTGAAGTGACAAAGTCAAAGAGGATTATTTAAATAATAAAGTGAAGTGACAAAATCAAAGAGGATTATTTAAATAATAAAGTGAAGTGACAAAGTCAAGGAGGATTATTTAAATAATAAAGTAAATAGAGAACTTTCTAATTATGGAAATTGGTTATAAGAAGGTTAACCCTAAAATGAGGAAAATGGTTTAAGTGGTCAAGTGGCTATTGGATACATGGACAAGTGGAAAATTGAGAAAATTTGGACATAGGTGACTATGTGGACAAAGTGGCTATGTGGACAAAGTGGCCTAGAAGATGCTTCTAAGGAAGCTACTTGGAGAGTATAAATAAGAGGCAAGGCTCTCTCATTTTAATCACACTTGAGTATATTTAATTTATACAGGTGACTGACGTAACCAAAGGATATTTAAGCCGAATTTCAGAGGGAAGGTGAAGTAAAGAAGACTGAAATTTAAAGGGAGGAAAAATTATTTTGATGATGTTTTCTAAGATATGTTATTTACAGGTCATCTCACCATTTTCACAATAACGTTTTCTCTAGAATGATTCAGAGCGTGAAATTGGGAGGCCATTGAGGAAACATATCCAAGTAGCTATGGTATAAATTTCAGCTTGTGGGTCATTGTATTTTTGGAGTTACACTCCGTGGAAAATAAGGTTTGTGGCTAGTCCTGAAACTAGTCTAAAACAGATGTTTCAAGTAAAAACGTCATAACATATTCATAACATATACAAATTTAGTAAGACAAAATGTATTGGTTATATTACAATATGTAGTATTATGTGTACAAATTTCAGATCCATGCAACAAATATTATGTGTGGGGCACGCTCTACAAGTTCGCTCTCTAGAATAAGCCAGAATTCAACAAGGTATGGCATTTTTTCTATAACTCCTTTTCTGAGAGGTTCCAAGTAGTGAAACATAGAGGAATTGCATAAAACACACTGAATAAATTTGTGTACTATTTTCAGATCTTTATTCAGTAAAAGTACATAGTTATGATTATTTCAAGTTAGGGTTGTTGACTAATCCAAAACTAGTGATCTAAGACTAAAGTAAAGTTTGATGAAAATACTAGTCTCTTGTTGTTAAAGTTAAGGAAGGTTTGCAGGTTGAGGTATAGTTTGGTTCATGGTTGATGCACTTTTTTATGGTACAAGTTTATTACAGGTTGTTTGGTAAAGGTTGGTGCATGGTTGATGCACTTGTTTATGGCACAGTTTGATTACAGGTTGTTTGGTACAGGTTGGTGCATGGTTGATGCACTTGTTTATGGTACAGGTTAAGTTACATGTTGATGCATGGTTGATACATGGTTCAAGTTATTGGTACAAGTTGTTTGGTGCAGGTTGATTGGTACAGGTTTACAACATCATATATCACGGTGATAGTGTGACAGTGGTTCCATCATTCTACTTATACGTCATGGCGGTTGGATAGGGCAAGGACAGGTGGTTGTATACACCTTTCGATTGTAGCCGGAGAACATAGGGGATTGTAGCCTCCTTCTGGTTGTAGCCAGAGAATTCGGGAGTTGGAGTTTCCCTCAGGTTATAGCCTGAGAAACTAGGGGGTTGGAGCTTCCTTCTAGTTGTAGCTAGAAAACAAATGAAGTTGGTGTCCAATGAGTGTAATTCTTCAAGACATACAAGAAAAATAATTATGTGGTTTTCTCCCACTTTGGGTTTCCACGTAAAAACATTGGTGTACTGTGTATGTGTATGATTGTTAATTTGTTCATTATTTATTTACTCTGCAAATATTGGATGATAATGCTACATTGATATAACACTTGCATTATATGGTTAAAAAGGATTAGATTTCTCTATTGTTGATTCACCCCCCCTCTCAGTAATCCAACAATTGGTATCAGATAAAGTTCCTTCAGAAATCAATTTAACCACTGAAAGGTAGATCATGGAGAGAAACAACATGTATAAAAATGGAATACCATAGTTTGATGGACAAAAGTATGCATTTTGGAGAATAAGGATGAAGACATATATATACAGGAACATGGATTTGAAATTTGGCAATCAATTGTAGATGGATACACAGCACCAACAGTTCCGTCGACAAATGAAAAAGAAGTGAAACTTGGTCAGAATAATTCCAAAGCCACAAATGCACTTTTGAATGGTCTTGGAGAATCGACATTCACCAAAGTTGCACATTGTAAATCCGCTAAAGATATTTGGAACAAACTTCAAAATATTTATGAAGGAGATTTGAAAGTCAAAGCAACAAAGTTTCAAACTTACAGAGATTAGTTCGAACAACTAAAGATGAAGGAAGATGAGAATATTGCAGCTTACTTTTTACGAATCGATGAAACATTAAATGAAATCTTGGGATTGGGAGAAGAGATCAAAGAATATGTAATTTTTCAAAAGGTACTAAGATCTCTTCCTATGAGATTTGACCCTAAGATATCAGCGCTAGAAGAAATATCAGATCTAAACTCAATAAGCATGGGAGAACTACATGGAATCTTCATAGCATATGAAATGAGAACTGAACAAGAAAATCTAGATATATAAGAAGCAGCCTTCAAAGCATCCAAAAGGTAAAAGAAAAAATAAAAATAACATAGCAGCAACAGTGACGTCTCAGAAGATGATGAATAAGCGACCTACTTTGTCATAAGATTGAACAAGGGAACCAACGAAAGTTATAGAGGTAAGATTCCTTTGATTTGTTTTAATTGTGATGGTATTGTTCATTTTTCTTACAAATGTCCTCATAAGAAAAAGAGAAATGATGAAGGTTACTCAAATAGAAAACAAACATATAAAGGCAAAACAACCACAAAGAAAGTTTTCAAGAAAATCTTATGCACCAAAGAAGACATCTCATCATCAGATGAAGATGAAGTCAGTGACAGTGAGACAGAAAGAGTTATATTCATGGCAGTAGAAGACTCTGATAAAGAAGACTCCGAAGAAGAATATGAAGAGGTCAAAGAAGAATACAAAGAGGAAGAATTTGACTACCGAGAAGAATTTTTATGTTCCATAGAAGTTATCAGAAGAGAAAAGAAAAAAAACAAGAAACTACAAGAGGAACTAGATAAGAAAGAAGACACTCAGGAACTAGAAAAAATGATCACAAATTTGAAGGTTCAAATTGAACAAGATAAAATAATTGAAGAAGCACTCAAAGAACAACTAGAAGGAAGAGAAAGGATCATTGGAAATTTGGAAGCAGAATTTGTCACATTAAGAAAGGATCTTCAAAAGAAAAATATGCAGAACAACTCAAAAGTTTTGAATGACATTATCAGTAGTCAAAAACCTCATCATGACAAGTCTGGTCTTGGATAAATTAGACAGAAAAGGTATCAAGCTCCAAAACAAAAGAATAAGAAACATATCCAAAACGCTATGCAGAAACAATCAAAGGGGATAAGAAGGTCTACAAAGAGAATTACAGGGACACTCCTCCAGTGAATAGATTCAGATTTCAGAATCAACGACTGACAGAAACTTATAGGCCTTAAGAAGAAGAAGGATTCATAAGATTATCTCCTTTCAGAAGATCTTCAACTCCCATGTATCAAACTATATTTTTTGGTTTATGTTATGCATGTAATAATTTTGGACATAAATATGTGAATTGAAAAGCTAACAACATGAACATAAACAACTTTGAAAGTCATACACAAAAGGGTTATCCAAGAAGGCCTAGTGAAACACAAAGAAGAAGTTAAAACAGGTTTGAATATTTGAGCACTGAAGTGGAATGCTACAAATGTAACAACTTTGGACATATGGCCAAAGATTGCAGAATGATAGTCCCTCCTAGAGAACCACAACAGAATTGGGAACAAGAATGATGATTCAACTAAAATCATTGGAAAAGAGTCGCTCACGATTCGAACTGTAGGTTAACGATTACCTAGTTCGAGGGGATCCACGATGCCGTGAGGGCAGACTGCGACAGTCGCTCACGTGATTCTAAGGGGCGCACAATAAGGCGGGGGCCTTATTCCTTAGAAGCCCTTA
>ML779857.1:542834-557989 GCA_009831015.1 Picea engelmannii
GGAGTAATTTAAGGAGAAATTTAAGGAGTGATTAAGAAGTAATTAAAGGAAAAATTTAAGGAGTGATTAAGGAGTAATTTAAGGAGTAAATTAAGGAGCGATTTTTGGGGAGTGAGAGAATTGAGTCTTTTAATAATTAAAAAAAAATTAATTTTGGAGAACCAGAGGCATGTGTGACACTTGGATGGCGGAGACTGTTGGAGGGTTAGTCATAAAAAATTAATTAATTAATGATTTATGAATTAGGTCAGTCTCAAAATTCTATAAAAGGAGGGGAAAGGAAGGAAGAAGGGGAGAACGGTTAGCGTAACGTCACGCTGCCGAATTGTGGCTTGACGGATTGCTTGTGAGGAGTTGGGTATATCTCAGCTGTGTTTGGAGTGGTAGCTCAGCCGTTGAGGCTAGCTGAGACGCTATTCTATCTCTGGTTCTTGTGTGGCCCATTTGCGGCTCGGGGGGCTAAGGGGGAAGAAGAGTACCCCTAGCGTTTGGTTGGGAGGTACCAGTGAGCTTTCTTTGGTCGGCAAGCAGAAGCGGCACGGAGCGAGGGAAGCGGCACAACACGAGGGACGTCTCCGAAGCGGGAACGTGGCTAAGGTATGATTTAAACTGGTAAAGTATAATGCATTTTACTTTCGGTAATTTAATGTTATTGATGTTGAATTTATGGAATTTTGATGGCATTTGTATATTCGGCAAATTTCGTTTCTGCAAGATTGTGTGAGTTGTTCTGGCAAATGTTAAAATTTTTACCGCCGTTTTGGCCATGAGAAGGATATAGTTTGTTGGGCGTTTTTGGGAACGCACGGTAGATAGGAGGTCGTTACAAAAGGCACAGTCAGAATTGGGAACAAGAATACCAAGGAAGAAAATGTTCTACTAGTAAAAGATATGAAACATAATCTTCTAAGTGTGAGTAAAATGTGTGACCAAGGTCATAAAGTTATTTTTGATTCACAAAAGTGTGAGATAAGAAAATAAGGTTCAGGAAAATTGATTGCAACAACTGCGAGAACTTCAAGCAACATATATGTATTAAGTGAAATTGGAAATCAAAAGTGTTTCCTAGGAAAGGAAGATGAAATTTGGCTATGGCACAGAAGAATGGGTCACATACATTTTGATAACCTTGTCAAAGTCGGCAAAAGGGAATCAATTAGAGAAATTCCCTAGATCACGAAACCAACCAACACTTTATGCAAGCATTGTCAACAAGGAAAGCAAACAAAGATCAGGTTTAAATCAAAAGAATATTCAACGACAACACAACTAGAAATTTTGCATACTGATCTAGTTGGACCAACTACAACAAAGGGTTTAAAAGGTGAGAAATACTTTATTTTATTAGTTGATGATTATACAAGAATGACTACAATTTTCTTTCTCGGGAATAAGTCAAAAGCTTTTGAAAACTTCAAGGCCTACAAGGAAATGGTTGAAAATGAAATGGATTCAAAAATCAAATGCTTGATATCTGATAATGGAGGAGAGTTCACTTCAAAGGAATTTATGGACTACTGCAACAAGCATGGAATAAAAAGAAAATTCTTTGTTGTTAGGACACCTCAACAGAATGGAGTTGTTGAAACAAAGAACATGACAATACAAAAAATGGTTCGAACAATGCTAATGGATTCCAAATTGACAGATATATTTTGCACAAAGGCATTGCATACACCAGTTCACATTCAAAATAGAGTAATGCTCAGAAACAACACTGACAAAACTCCCTATGAGCTATGGAAAGGAAGACCAACAAATGTGAAGAACTTCAGAGTTTTTGGAAGCAAATGCTACATCAAAAGAGAAGATGACAGAATGGGAAAGTTTGACTCTCGTGTGGACAAAGAAGTACTTATTTGTTACTCAAGTACAAGTAAAGAATACAAGTGGTACAACTTGAGATTGAACAAAGTTTTGGAAATCATCAACGTAACAATTGATGAAACAAGTAGACAAGAATTAAAAGAAGAAGAAAATGAATCGATGGAACAACTTTACGAAGAAGAAGCAGAAGATGGAAAATAAGTAGAAGGGGAAGATGAAGAGGATCCGACAGAAGCAGAAGGGCAAGTTCAACAAGTGCCTCCAAAGACACCTAGTAGACGAATACAGAAGAATCATCCTTCAGATCAGATTATTGGAAACAAATATGCAAGAGTTGATACTAGAAGAAGAATCCGTTCACCAAAACAAACGCACCTAGCACTCTCATCTACAATTGAACCGACTTGTTTTGAAGAGCTCAGTAAGGATGAATTTTGGAATAAGGCCATGGATGAAGAATTGGATCAAATAGAGAAAAATGAAACTTGGGAATTGGTTCCAAGACCAAAGGATAAGAATGTGATCGGGACAAAGTGGGTAGACAAGAATAAATTGAATGGATATGGACAGGTTATAAGGAACAAAGCTAGATTGGTATGCAAAGGATATGCACAGGTTGAAGGAATCAACTTTGAAGAGACATTTTCCCTAGTTGCCAGAATGGAAGCAATCTGATTGCTTTTAGCTTATGCATGCTCCAAAAATATTAAAGTGTTTCAGATGGACGTAAAATCAGCTTTCTGAATGGAGAACTTGAAGAAGAAGTCTACATTGAACCACTAGAAGGATTTCAGTTGTCAGAGAATGCAGATTCTGTGTGTAAATTAAAGAAGGCCTTGTATGGTCTAAAACACACTCCTAGAGCATGGTACTCTAGACTGGATAAATATCTACAACAGGCAGGGTTCATAAAAGGAAGTGTGGACAACAACCTCTACATCAAGGTAACTCAATATAATATTTTATTAATTGAAGTTTATGTTGATGATATTATTTTTGGAAGTAATGATGACAGGTTAAGCCAGAAATTTGCAAAGGACATACATAATGAATTTGAAATGTCATTACTTGGAGAACTATCCTTTTTTCTGGGTCTTTAGATACATCAAAGAAACCAAGGAATTTTTATTTCTCAAACCAAGTATATCATAGAAATGCTAAAGAGGTTTGGAATGAAATATTGCAAACCAGTTATCACTCCCATGCAAACCAGTTGCAAGTTGAGAAAAAATGATGATTCAAATTCTACAACCCAGAGGAAATACACTTCAATGATTGGTAGCTTACTATATGTGACAACATCCAAACCAGATGTAATGAATGCAGTTGGACAAGTATCATGATTTAAAGAAAAACCAAAGGAATCACATGTATTAACAGTAAAGAGGATTTTCAGATATCTCAAAGGAACACAAGAGTTTGGATTATGGTATCCAAAAGGAAAGGATCTATCACTTATTGCCTACATAGATGCAAATTGGCCAGGTTGCATTGATGATCGACGAAGCACCAGTGGAGCAGTGTTCTACTTAGGTGAGTGTTTAGTATCATGGCTAATAAAGAAACAATCATCAATATATTTATCTACAACCAAGGCAGAGTATATTGTAGCAACATCATGTTGTACACATGTTCTATGGATGAAAAAAACTCTGACAGATATACATGTTGAGTATGATGAACCCATTCCAATATATTGTGATAATACAAGCACCATCAGTATCTCAAAGAACCCGGTGATGCACTCCAAGATGAAGCACATTCCACTATGGGAATAGGTTGCAGAAAAGAACATCAGAGTTGAATATTTGGGCACAAAATAACAAGTGCCATACATCTTTACAAAACCACTTCCACGGGAAGCCTTTGAGTATCTTCACTAGAGACTCAGATTTATTTCTACTCCAAAATGAATTCCTTTGAATGCTTATCGTATATGTCTTATATGTACACGAGGAAGCACCATAAAGAGGACAGTTCAGGTTGGGAGATCAGACGAGTCAATTAGGGGGAGCATCCCCAAATGGATAGATACCTTTTTCATTGATGACAAAGGGGGAGAGATTTATCATATGCAGAGGATAGAGGCATGGTTCCAGAGGGAGTGTTGTTCGCAGAGATGCAAACATGGTTCCAGGGGGAGCATGAGTGATATGATTTTAGTATTGCATCAAAGTGTTGTCATCAATGTCAAAGGGGGATATTTTTTATTAATTGGGTTGGTTGTCATTGATGTCAACCCTTGAAGAAATTCAAGTAGCACAAAGGTTTGGGTAATGGACCCAAGTTTGTTTGATGTATAATGGTATTAGTTTCAATATATTTGTAGGTAATACTATTATAAATGGATAGTACATGTCATGCCATTTCTGGTGGTATGTGGAACGTGACATAACTCCTCACAGTTTGAGAGTTATGGCCTTACGAAGTTGAAGTACCCTCATATGATTGGCTTCAAACCCCAAAAGGTCAAAGAAGTCAAAGTGCTTGCAAAGAATAAATTATTTAAATAATAAAGTGAAGTGACAAATTCAAAGAGGATTATTTAAATAATAAAGTGAAGTGACAAAGTCAAAGAGAATTATTTAAATAATAAAGTGAAGTGACAAAATCAAAGAGGATTATTTAAATAATAAAGTGAAGTGACAAAGTCAAGGAGGATTATTTAAATAATAAAGTAATTAGAGAACTTTCTAATTATGGAAAGTGGTTATAAGAAGGTTAACCCTAAAACGAGGAAAATGGGTTAAGTGGTCAAGTGGTTATTGGATACATGGACAAGTGGAAAATTGGACAAAGTTGGACATAGGTGACTATGTGGACAAAGTGGCCTAGAAGATGCTTCTAAGGAAGCTACTTGGAGAGTATAAATAAGAGGCAAGGCTCTCTCATTTTAATCACACTTGAGCATATTTAATATCTACAGCTGACTAAGGTAACCAAAGGATATCTAAGCTGAATTTTAGAGCTAAGGTAAAGTAAAGAAGGCCGAAATTTGAAGGGAGGATAAATTATTTTGATGATGCTTTCTAAGGTATGTTATTTATAGGTCATCTCACCATTTTCGCAATAACTTTTTTCTAAAATGATTCAGATCGTGAAATTGGGAGGCCATTGAGGAAATGTATCCAAGTATCTTTGGTACAAATTTCAACTTGTGGGTCATTGTATTCTTGGAGTTACACTCCGTGGAAAATAGGGTTTGTGGCTAGTCCTGAAACTAGTCTAAAACATGTGTTTCGGGTAAAAATGTCATAACTTCTTCATAACAGATCCAAATTTAGTAAGACCAAATGTGTTGGTTAGAGTATAGTCTTTAGTATTTTTTGTAAAATTTTTAGATCCATACAACAAAAATTTTGTGTGGGGCACGCTCTACAAGTTCACTCTCTAGAAGAAGCCAGAATTTAACAAGGTATGTCATTTTTGCTATAACTCATTTTCTGAGAGGTTCCAAGTAGTGATAGCTTGAGGAATTGCATTAAATACATTGAATAACATTGTATACTATTCGTAGATATTTATTCAATATAGGTACATAGTTATGATTATTTCAAGTTAGGGTTGTTGACTAATCCAAAACTAGTCATGTGAGACTAAAGTAAAGTTTGATGAAAATGCTAGTCTCTTGTTGTTAAAGTTAAGGAAGCTTTGTAGGTTGAGATACATGTTGGTACATGGTTTATGCACTTGTTTATGGTACAATTTGATTATAGTTTGTTTGGTACAGGTTGGTGCATGGTTGATGCACTTGTTTATGGTACAGGTTGATTACAGGTTGTTTGGTACAGGTTGGTGCATGGTTGATGCACTTGTTTATGGTACAAATTGATTACAGTTTGAGGTACATGTTGATGCATGGTCGATACATGGTTCAAGTTATTGGTACAGGTGTTTTGGTGCAGGTTGATTGGTACAGGTTTACAGCAGTATATCTAATCTGAAAAGATCTTTTAAATGATAATGGTTGTGTCATTAAGCATGAGTTAAATTACCATTTTGGAAAACTAATTAAAGAGGAAGAATTATAGATGAAACATGATAGCCATAAATCAATTTACATATTTGAGCATACGCATAAAGAACATCAAATTATAAAACACCAAAGTGATAACGGAGTTCAGCAATATCGCCTACATCTCCGGGCCTTTGTCTCAGTGGATGAGGCTTTCTTATTTTTGTTCAAATATTTAAAAGGACATCATAATAGTTCCAAAAAGGCCACAAATTGATCTGGTATTTTACTACTAGATCTCTAGAACCCAACAAAACTGACGACACTGAAATCGGATGAACGGAGCTCCCAGAAATGGCCCACAATGGTGCTCTCATCAATGGCTTCCCTTTATAAAAATGGCTTTGGCTCAACAATCCTTCAGCATAACATTGTTCTGAACCTCCTTTCATGGCTCCAAGAACCTCTATTTTTTATAGACTAGAAGTGGGCAACAAACTCCCAACTTCTCCTCAAGATCTGGCCTCAAAAAGGGCCCAATATCCCCCAATATTGGCCAAAAATCTCTAAACATTGTTGAATAAATCATAAAAATATTATACTATAGTGAAAAACCCAAAAATAGCACATAATCAGGGTGCAACCCCTTTTTCGTTGGCTCCTGGTAATATTGGTCGCCTCCATGTGGCCCTAGACTAGCGTTGATTCACTAGCCCCCTCCTGGATTCCTAGCTCTCGGTTATATGGTTGACCATGTGGCCTTGCGCTTTGCTCCACATGCCCCTTAACAGATAGCTCCCTGTCATTTTATCCATGTTTATGCCCCCTATCGGGGGGCTAACCCGATCGACCAGGGCTAACCCCTATTCTCCCACACCACGAATAGATTCAGGTTCATATGTTGAGTAATAGAACCGGGATCTAGGGCTGGAGCATAGATCAAAAACCAAACACAAACAATGTATGGAGCATGGTCACGTTGGTATGGTCGCATGGATTTTCCAGGGGTTGGGGCTAGGCCCCAACCCTTTTTCCACCCGCACCTACCACATATGAAACTTAAATATAAGTCCTTACGCCATACGTTAAGAACCAATGTGAGGGCAGGCTGGCTAGTCCGGCCCTGCCAAGTTGTTTTTCTAGACCAGAGGTCATGGGTTAAAATCACGTGCGCTCCATACTTTTGCCAATAACCAATGACCAATAAAGGGGTGCCACATGGAAGCCCATGATTGGGCCACATGGCACTTTCATATTCTCTTAAAAACCAGCCACGTGTCGCCACACCATTTGTCCACATCTGCCATGTGTCTACTTTGTCACATGCCACTGTACCTGACACATTTTCCACGTGTTGTACGAACATGCCACGTGTCACCCTTGATATGGTGACATGTTTCACTCCTTGATTCATCCACCTGTACCTATCTAGTCAGTGCCAATGTACCCTGCCACGTCAGTTGTACGGCCATACAGCCTATACAGTCAGTTGTCACATGGCACTGTACTGACTGTACAGTCATCATTTTGTTTTTGCATGTTTGGCCAGATGAACAAACCACGATATATTGAGCATACGACATCTGTTTGAGCCCGTTCAAGTTGCGTTGGGTTTGTATCGATGAGTCCTACATACACATCTATTTTGAATTCATTCTAAGAACTTTTATTTTTAGGCCTTCCTAGACCCATTTTAGTCCCGAGATCCAATTATGGATCACACCTCCCCAATAAATACCTTTTGGTCCTCCAAAAGGTGACTGACTAGTCATCAAGCGTGAGATAGGCCACCCGAATTGTTCTCTGTCTTTAAACTTTGTCCTGTGCACCCGTCTCATCAAGATCAACTGTAAAACAACCATGATAATTGATAGCATATTGTTAGCCATTTGTACCCTGTCACATCTTCCTGAAGCCACTATCATCCATGTTGACAACATTACTAATGATAATATCAGAAATATGACTGCAAATGAGCTAATATGTTTGTAATATTTGCACGACATTAGCTTATCTTGAACTTGAACTTGAACTTGAAGAAGAAGGAGGTGAAGGAGAAATTTGAGGAGGATCCTCTCCTTCTTCACTTTTGACCTTTGAAGATTCACCTAGATTCAGTCTCTTTCGTTCCAAGTAATCCTCATACAAAACCTTCATCATCTCTGACATGGAGAAGAATTTTTTTCGAAACTCTTTCTCATCCTGAGAAAGTCCCTCTTCCGATGCCATATTCTCGCTTTGGGAAGTTCTATTTCTCAATCCAATCAATGGATTCTCTTCAAAATCTCACCTTCACCACAATGTAGCTTTTCCTTGGTAAACATGCAAACTCAAAATCCAACCGTCAACTAGCTCTGATACCACTTTATCTGAAAAGATATTTTAAATGACAATGGTTGAGTTACTAAGCATGAGTTAAATTACCATTTAGGAAAACTAATGAAAGAGGAACCATTATAGATGAAACATGGCAACCATAAAGCAATATACAGATATGAACATAATCATGAAGAACACCAAAATGATAATGGAGTTTGACAATCTTGCCTACGTCTTTGAGCCTTTGTCTCAGTGGGTGAGGCTTTCTTATTTATGTTCAAATATTTAAAAGGACATCATAATAGTGCCAAAAATTTTACAAACTGATCTAGTCTTGTTCTACCAGATCTCTAGAACCCAACAAAACTAACGAAATGGAAATCGAATGAACGGAGCTCCCAGAAATGGCCCACAAAGGTGCTCTCTTCAATGGCTTCCCTCCATAAAAATGTCTTTGGCTCAACAATCCTTCAGCATAAACCTATTCTGAACCAACTTTCATGGCTCCAAGAACCTCTGGTTTTTATAGACTAGAAGTGGGCAACAACCTCCCAACTTCTCGCCAAGATCTGGCCTCAAAACGGGCCCAATATCCCCCAATATTGGCCAAAAATCTCTAAACATTGCTAAATAAATCATAAAAATCTTATACTATAGTATAAAACCCAAAAATGGCACATAATCAGGGCGCAACCCCTTTTTCCCTGGATCCTGGTCATATTGGGCACCTCCATGTGGCCCTAGACTAGCATTGATTCGCTAGCCCCCTCCTAGATTCCTGTCTCTCGGTTATATGGTTGGCCATGTGGCCTACTCCACGTGCCCCTTAACAGATAGCTCCCCATCATTTTAGCCATGATTACGCCCCCTGGTCGGCGGGATAGCCCAACCGACCGAGGCTAACCCCTATTCTCCCATGCCATGAATAGAGTCTGGGTCATATGTTGAGTAATAGGACCGAGATCCGGGGCTGGAGCATATATCAAAAACCGTGCACAAACAATGTATGGAGTAGGGTCACATTGGTATGGTTTCATGGATCCGTTGAGGGCTAGGGCTAGGCCCCAACCCTTTTTTCGCCCGCACCTACCACATATGCAACTTACATATAAGTCCTGCCACCATATTTTAAGAACCAACGTGAGGGTGGGATAGCTAGCCCGGCCCTGCCAAGTTGTTTTCCCGGACCAGAGGTCACAGGTTCAAATCTCATGTGCTCCATACTTTTGCCAATAGCCAATGACCAATAAAGGGGTGCCACATGGAAACCTAGGACTGGGCCATGTGGCATGTTCACATTCTCTCAAAAACCAACCACATGTTGCGACACCATTTTTCCACATCTTCCACGTGTATGCTTTGTCACATGCCACTGTACCTACCATGTTTTCCATGTGTTGTACAGATGTACCAGTGTCACCCTTACAGTGGTGACACATTTCACTCCCTGATTCATCCACATGTACCTTCCTAGTCAGTGCCAACTTACCCTTCCATGTCATTTGTATGGTTGTATGACCTGTATAGTCAGCTTCCACGTGGCACTGTACGAACTGTACAATCATCATTTTGTTTTTTGCAAGTTTGGCCAAATGAGCAGACTATGATACTTTGATCATACAATGTTTGTTTGAGCCCATTCAATTTGTGTTGGGTTCATATTGATGAGGCCTATGCACACATCCATTTTGAAGCCATTCTGATCTCTTTGATTTTTAGGCCTTCCTAGACCCATTTTGGTCACGAGATCCAATTCTAGATCAATATCTCATAGTGATAGTGTGACAATGGTTCCATCATTATACTTATACGTCAGGGTAGTTGGACGGGGAAAGGCCAGGTGGTTTTAGCCACCTTCCGGTTGTAGTCGGAGAACATAGGGGGTTGTAGCCTCCTTCTGGTTGTAGCCAGAGAATTGGGGAGTTGGTGCTTCCCTCAGGTTGTAGCCTAAGAAACTAGGGGGTTGGTGCCTCCTTCCAGTTGTTGCTGGAAAACAAAGGAAGTTGGTGCTTCCAATGAATATAATTCTTAAGGACATATAAGAAAAAGCATTATGTGGTTTTCTCCCGCTTTGGGTTTCAATGTAAAAACACCAGTGTACTGTGTATGTGTATGATTGTTCATTTGTTCATTTTTTATTTACTCTACAAATATTGGATGATAATTCTACATTGATATAACACTTGCATTATATGGTTAAAAAGGATTAGATTGCTCTATTACTGATCCCCCCCCCCCCNAATATAAAGGGAGGGATAAACCTCCAAAAGGAAGATACAATCCTCCAATATCAAGAGAGGGTTGACCTCTCCATTCTTTCCCCTTCCTTCCACCCAATAATATATGAGAGATAATAAAACTTTACATAAATCATCACCATCAACCAACCATCACATAGAACCTGATAATGCTTCCTGAGACTTCTTCAACTTTTGCAATTCTTCACTTCTTAGAATACTCTGATCCTGTATATAATATAACTCAATGTATTCTCTAAAACTCCTCCAAGTCTCACTCCTTGAATCCTCCCAGAAAATAATTTATAGAGAAAATGGTAGACCTTATTCAATTCTGGTTTATTCAGGCGAGAAAATTTGTTAAGCATGCCCTGCGCTCAATATTTAACATAAGATTATGAAATTCATACAGAGAAAACTAAATCTTGTACTCTTTCCAATGAAATTTATCTCACATAATTTGGATGCTCTATAAATACTTTATGATGTTTTTACCTGGAACACTTGTTTATGACTAGCTTCAGGACTAGTCAAAAACCATATCTTCCACAGCGTGTATCTCCAAAATTATAGCGAATAAAGAGATGAAATTTGTACCATGGGTACCTATATATGTCTTCTCAATACCATACCAATTTCACCATTTGAATCGTTCTAGAAAAAAAGTTACAGAGAAAATGGTAAGATGACCTGTAAATAACATACCTTAGAACACATCACCAAAAGACTTCATCCTCCCTTGAAATCCAACCTTCTTTACTTCCGATTTCCTCTAAAATTCGACTTATATATCCTTGTTCATTAACAAACTTGTGTGTGTTGAAAAATAAATGTTTAATGAGATGTATTTATACCCTTTATGTCACTTCCTTTTAACATTAGGGCCGACGTGACACTTTCTTATTTTGTAATTATTTTCTTTAATTATCTTCAAGGCTGACCTATACTTCCTTCTTCAATTCACTTTGTCATCTTCAAAAATTCATTTCTCCTCAACCATGAGGATCCATGTGACGTGACACCTACCACTGGAAACAACATGATGTATACTATCCATCCATGTGTGGTGTATCTGCATGTGCATTGTCCTTCATGTCCAAATACCTTCATCAATCTTGTGATCCAAAACCAATGACTAGGGTTGACATCAATGACAACAACCAATATTCCGACAACCTCCCTCATTCTAATATTGAAAGAACACATGCAGTGTCACAAAAACAAAAGAGAGAAGCTCAAGAAAGAAGGACTCGTGGAATTTAGGAATCCCAATGAATGTAGCCGATATGGAAATAAACAATGCCACAATACTGATTGGGTAGCACTACAAATTTTTTAAATTCAATGAATATCAGAGGAGTTGGCCCAAGAGGGACCAACAAATTTTGAAGATCATCCTTTGACATTGCACAATACCCAATATAATAAAGAAGAGAAAAAGATGCAGATAGAAAAGGTTCACATTAAAAATAAGAAAATAACCGAGAAATGGAATTCTAAGGTGAACACTTCAAGAGTCAGACCCTCAAGACTCCTCAAATTGCATATCACTACTAGAGATGCTCTTTCATTCCATCTCAAAAGAAATATTTAGAAAATATTAGATTAAAAAGAAGAATAAGTGAACTCGAGGATGCATTGAGTCCCAAACCATTGTTTGCAGAACCATTGGCTATTATTTCTCCAAATCAAATTCCTCCAAGTACACCATGGACATCAACATGAGTAAGACAATCCACAAAATTGTTGAGCGGAGTAAGATTGTATGTCACAAAAAATATTAATATGTGACTTAATATTATTTCACAAGCATGGGAAGTTAGTTCACATTTACAAAATTTGTCACAGGGGATCGCCAGCTTCACGGATTATTTGAAAAGAGACTTGGAACATGATGAATATTTCTATAAATATGATTTAATTACATTTATTGCATGAGTTTCTAGTTTAATTGATTACCATAGAATCAACAATAGTTTCCTTCAAACCATATAATAAAATAATTAAGATGAGGTTGGTTGGAAAGGATACAAATGTTACGAGATTCAATTTCTACATGTACAAACATTAATGATAAAAGAAGTGAAGGATTCCTAAAAGCTCTTGAAATTATAAAAGACCTTGAAGGCCCACAACTTATAAGAGATTCTATGGTTATAACTAAAGAACAACTAGACATGGAGTTGGGTGTGATTAAAGCTTCATGGGCAAGTGAGTTCAATGACCTCACTGAATTTTCAGAGGATGAAATTAAGTAGTGGTTTGTTACCTTTGTAACTAATAATCAATACCACCTGACATAGTTCAAGTAGTTGCATTCTAAATTTAAAGAAATTGAGGAAGATATGTTCTTTCTCAGGGTTAAACAATACATCTATGTCCCACCAATGAAGGAATGTATTTAAGAGTGGCTCAAGAAATCATTGGCACAAATAGTTAACCCAAAATAAATACCAAGAAGAATTTATTCCAAGAAGGTTCCAAGCCCCATGTATAAATAAATGAAGACACTGACACCAAAAGGATGATATACAAAAGAGAGAGAGAGAGAGAGAGAGAGAGAGAGGGATCCATCCTCCATTCTTCTACTATTTTGTGAGTGCATCACTTTTTGAAGCATTTCCCCTCTTTTCATCTCAATATTTGATCATCCATATTTATTAATTGCATTTTGTATTTGTAAATTCGATCCCTAACTACATTTATTTGTGTCTTCTAGGTTACCAATACTATTTTCTTTGGTCCACAAGAGCCCCATACCAGTCCATTGGATTAATTTATTTCCTTTAATCGTTTAAGTATCGGGAACATTGTGTTTTGTGATAGCAAGCACTTTATTTGAACTTGAACATATATGAGTAATTATTTTTTACTCTCGCGGAGATCTATTCCAAGAGTTCATAACATTTGTGGTTTCAGAATTTTTATAAAGCAATGAGATATCATGTGTGTTTCTCCTATACACCTTATGATTTTAAATTAATGAAACCATTTAAAGTTATCTTATTTTTAGGTCATCTATCTTATTTTCTATCTATGAGTCTTGCTTCAAAATCTTTTTGTTTCCAATTACCTAAATCATTGGATGTGATGGAATGGATGTAGTTGTTATATTATTGCATGTGATATTATTATCTTCTTTTATAATTCATTTATTATATGTACAATTATTTTACCTCCTAGTCCACTCACAGGTGTTGATGTTATGAATGTATGAATCTATGTTTTGAGAAAGTGTATTGAATATCTATGTGAGAAAGAGGAGTGCCACCTCTATAAAAATGTATAGGGGGTCTTGATAACTCTTTAAATAAGACCCAAGGAGGTTGAATCTTGTCTCTAACAAGAAAATAGATCAACAAGGATATTTGTTAGCACTACAATTCATTACACTTGGGTGTTTAACCCCCTGTTGTTGCATTTTGTATCATCTGTGTGTGTCCATGTTTGGAAGTATATGGACCGCTTGTAATAGAGCGGGGTTCATTTGCTCTAAAGGGTTGAGAAATCCAAAGAGAATTATGGTTCCTTGGATCATTCCCATCGAAGCGATCATGATTAATTCACATCAATTCGATGGCCCCCTATTAGATAGATAATGCTTGGGAATTGTAAATATTACTTTAGGAGAAATATGAAGAGTCATAGGTGAATAGGAAGATTCATTCATACCTCCTAGAAGATGAAACCAAAGGTCACTTCACATTATATTAATGAATGTCTCACTTTAATGAAAATCAATTCATTCATGGAGTTACTCATCCCTGGCCTAAAAATGGTATCAAAGCATAGGCTTTCTTGATAACTCCATGATATCTCCAGATATCGTTCCCTTCTCCCTCATTACTTCCTTCTGTTGGAAGGTTGGTTGTTGTCATTGATGTCAACCCTAGTCATGGGTTTTGGACCGCAAGATTGATGAAGGTATTTGGAAATGAAGGAAAATGTACATATAGATACAACACCCATGGATGGATAGTATACATCATGTTGTTTCTGGTGGTATGTGGCACGTCACGTGGATCCTCATGGTTGAGGAGAAATGAATTTTTGAAGATGACAAAGTGAATTGTACATGTAGGCCCTGAAGATAATTATAGAAAATAATTACAAAATAAGAAAGTGTCAGGTCGGCCCTAATGTTAAAAGGAAGTGACATAAATGGTATAAATAAACATCATTATACATTCATTTGCTACAAGTTGAATTTTAGAGGGAAGAAGAAGTAAAAGAAGGCCGGATTTCAAGGGAGCATGAAGTCTTTTGGTGATGTGTTCTAAGGTATGTTATTTTCAGGTCATCTTACCATTTTTTCTATAACTTTTTTTCTCGAACGATTCAGATGGTGAAATCGCTATGGTATTGAGAAGACAATCAAGGTACCTTTGGTAAAAATTTCATCTCTTGATTCACTATAATTATGGATATACACTCTGTGG
Organism: Picea engelmannii; assembly: GCA_009831015.1. Taxonomy (NCBI): domain Eukaryota; kingdom Viridiplantae; phylum Streptophyta; class Pinopsida; order Pinales; family Pinaceae; genus Picea; species Picea engelmannii. Next base: position 557,612 of record ML779857.1, read on the forward strand.
AAGATAGGGTTTGTGACCAGTCCTGAAGCTAGTCAATAAACAGGTGTTCTGGGTAAAAAAGTCATAACTTCTTCATACAAAATCCAACTGAAGTGGGACCAATTCCATTGGAAAGAGTATGGACTATAATGTCTTGTGTGTGAGTTTCAGAATCGGATGTTAAATATTGAGCGCGGGGCATGTTGTACAAGTTGGGTCTTCTGAACAGACCAGAATTGAATAAAGTCTACCATTTTTTCTATAACCTCTTTTTGGGGAGGATTCAAGGAGTGAAAATTGGAGGAGTTTTAGAGAATACATTGAGTAATATTATCTATAGGATCAGAGTACTCCAAGAATTGAAGAATTGTAGAAATTGAAGAAGTCTCAGGAAGCATT
>ML779857.1:564376-630913 GCA_009831015.1 Picea engelmannii
TATATATATATATATATATATATATATATATATATCAAGGTGATCTAGTATTAGGATCATATTATCCCATCTTTTATTGTATTCTAAAGTGGAAATATTATAAAAGGAGGTTTCCCCCTCGAAGTGGACTATAATTATTGATTTTTTTATAATTTTAAGGCATTGGATCATAACAAGAATTTTCTCACTCCACGGGATACAATAGAGAAAGTATATTATATCAATGGAAATATTTATTTTGTACCTAAAATGGGTCTTCAAAAAAATATTATTTCTTCATCTGTAGCAAAAGCATAATGTCGTGTGTTTTCAAGTCCACAATAGACTTTGGAATTTTTAGCAAACTAGCATCATGGTTTAACCCGTGGAAGGTCAACCTGTACTTTGGTTCTCAATTTCTAATTCCTCTACCTTTATCTCCATTAATTATTTCTCATTCTATATAGAGCCTCTAACCATGACCATCTTGTTATCTTGGTCATCTTGGCGGCGGAAAATGCATTCTCTTGTCAGAAAGGGAAGAATCAATCACATTATTCTTCTAGAGTAAAAGGAAGTAAGAGAGGACGTGAAAATAAGAATTTGAAAGGAAAGGGGGGTAGGTATAATCCCCATGAGAGCTATGATCTTCACTATGTACTTTGCGGCAATAACGGACACGAAGCAAAGACATGTAGGATCCCATGGAAGAAGATAAAAACAAGCAGGAAGAAAAAGGTAAAGCTCCTAAATCCAATCAATTCGATATTTCTCATTGCAGTACTAGCATAAATGAAGAATTGTTCAAAATTCCATTTACTTCCTAGAGAGATGCTTGGTAGCTTGATATCGGTGCAACTTGTCACATGATTTTCTAGAGAGGATTCTTTAAAGAATTGAATGAAAATGTTAATGGTATAGTAAGTTTTTCAAATGGATTCAGTCTCAAACCTACGAAAATTGGCATTCTCTGGTTCAAATTGCTTGGATTCCCATATTTTATTTTTGATAATGTTCTCTATATTCTTGAGCTATAGAGTAACTTGTTGTCTCTTGTGAACATTTGAAAACAAGGTCATTCCATTCACATGTTTGATGGGAAAGTTTAAATAAGGAGATATTCTAACAACACGGTCATCATGATAGAATGGGAAGATGACAAACTATTGAAGTTGAAAGGGACATCTGCACGTGCACATAATTTTGCATACCTTTCTCACCATCTTCCAATATAAAGGTACACCATCTTCGAATATTTTGTGGCATGTTATATTTGTGCAAATCAATTATGATAGTTTTAATATGTTAAAGAAAAATTGTTTTTATGGTCTTCCTACCATTCCAAGGAATTTGCAGCAATGTGAGACTTGTATCCTCGGTAAACAGAGCAAGTTTCCTTTTCATGATTCCACCTCAAGAGATCTTAGAAATCTAGAGTTGAAACACTTTGATTTGTGTGGCCTCATTCCCATTCCATCTTATTTTTGTAATAGATATATCATGACTTTTATTGATGACTACACCAGGATGTGTTGGGTTTATTTGTTGAAACAAAAATCTCAAGCATTTGAAACTTTTAAATTTTTTTATCTATGGATTGAAAATGAAAATGAATCTTTTATTGACACTCTTTGTACTAATAATGGAGGGGAATACAATTCAAATGATTTTTAAATCTATCTTTTCCATCATGGGATCAAGCATAAAACCATTGTTCCATACAATCCTCAACAGAATGGTGTAGAAAAAAGAATGAACGAGACACTCTTGAATATGGTACGTTCAATGTTATTTTTCAAGAATGTGAAGTTGATGTTTAGGAGTGATGTAGTTCAATGTGTAGTGTATGTGAGAAACAAGATTCCATCTCATGCTCTTGGGAACAAGACTCCTTATGAAATGTGGAGTGGTCACATTTCTTCGGTGAGGCATCTCAGGGTTTTTGGTTCCACCTGTTATGCCTTAATTCCTAAGGAGAAAAGAAATAAGCTTTGTGCAAGGAGTCAAAAGTGCATCTTCTTAGGGCATTTAAATACCGTCATGACATATCATCTTTACGACAAGGTAAATAAGAAGTTCATTCTTTCCAAAGATGTGATTTTTCTTAAATCCACCAAGAATGACAACATTGTTGAGCAATAACTTGATCATATGGATAAATTCACCCATGTAAAGACATATCATGAGTTTGATGATGATATTCCACATATTAAAGTGGGGATCCCTATATTGGATCAATCTCTAGAATATCCTTTTGAAATTCCATCTCCCCTTCATGAAGAAGATCCAACCACTTCATCAAAACAGAGAGTTCAATTGGATGATGTGATTGAGAGGATTGAAAGGTTGAATCTTAATGGGAATGTAGAACCATCTCAATCAATTGAGAACAAGGACCATCATAGGAAGCTCCACCAAATTGGCTCATAAAAACACTTGAAAGTGTTCATATTGATGAATTTGGAGAGATGGGAACTATAAGTTCTACAAGACAAGATGGAGGTGATGTAGATAATTCAGATTCTGATGATGTAAATAATTCAGATTCAGGTGATGTAAATGATATGGATGTTTCACTTTATTTTGAATTGAATTTGTCTACTAACATTAAACCAACTCTCTTTGAAGAAGTTGTTTCTCATGATGAGTGGAAAGAATCCATGCTGAAGGAGTATGATGCAATCATCAAGAATGGGACATGGAAGTTGGTGGATCCTCCATTTGGAACCAAACCTTGGTTGTAGGTGGATGTACAAGAACAAGTAAAAATCATATGGCTCGCTTGAAAAGTATAAGGTGAGGTTTATGGAGAAATGATATGCACGAAAAGAAGGCATAGACTATGAGGAAACTTTTTCCCCCACGAAAAAATGGGCTACCATTCATGCATTGTTGGATTTGAAAGTGCATAATAGGTGGAAGATTCATCACAAGGATGTGAAGACAACCTTCTTGAATGGAGACTTGAAGGAGAATGTTTACATGTCTCAACCAGAAGGATTTTCTATGAAATTTCAATAACATAAGGTATGCAAGCTCATCAAATCTCTATACGGCCTAAAGAAAGCAACTCACACATGGTATGAAAAGTTAATTGAGCATATTTTGAAGATCAATTTCAAGAATTTTGATCTTGATGATGCAACTCTGTTTATCAAGAAAGTTGGAAAAATTGTTGTGTATCTTGTGGTGTATGTAGATGATCTTTTGATAATAGGAAACAATGAAGCATATATTGCATCCATAAAGAAAGAATTGAAGGGTTTCAGATGAGAGATGTGGGATATCTTCACTACTACTTGGGTATTTAAGTAACTCAAAATACAAAACATGTATTCATCTCCAAAAATAAGTACATTGGAGAATTGTTGAACAAGTTTAGCATTACTAATTGTAATCCTCTCTCTACTCCAATGGAAAAACAATTGACGCTAACATCAAAACAAGGGAATGATATTAAGGATGCAACTACATATAGATAGCTTGTGGGAAGACTTATCTACCTTACTACTACAAAACCATGCATTTCATTTGCAATTGGGATCCTTTCTAGGTTCATGCAAAAACCTTATGAAGGGCATTGGTGTGCTACAAAGAGAGTTCTAAAGTACTTGAAGGGAACTCAAGACTTTGGGCTCAAATCCTGTAAGGTGGGTGACTTCAAACTATTTGGACATATAGATTCATACTTTGATGGGGATAAAGAGAATCAAGTGTTTACTTCATGATAGCTCATGAGTCTTGGATCAACGACTATTTCTTGGAGATCATGCAAATAACTTGTTCTAGTATATTCCACTACGAAGGAAGGGTATGTGGCTATTGCAAAGGCGACAACGGAGATTGTTTGGCTCATGAAGATACTAGAATATTTGTAGGATAAATATGTGTATGCTACTCCACTTTTGATTGAAAACACTTCTGCAATCAAATTGGCCAAGAATATTATACTTCATGATTGAACCAAGCACATCAACACAAAGTAACATTTGATTCAACATCATGTAGAGGCCAAGACCATTCAGTTGATGCATTTTCCCACAAGTGAGCAAATTATAGACATCTTCACCAAAGCACTTGGAAGAGAAAAGTTTGAAAAGTTCAAAAAGATGTTTGGACTTATAAACACCCCTTTGGATTTGGGGGTGGGGGGGGGGGGGGTTGTTAGATACCTAATCCTTTGGATTATGGTACATTATAAATATTATTTTAGGAGAAATATAAAGATTCATAGGTGAATAGGAAGAGTCATTCAGAACTCTTGGAATATGAAACCAAAGGTCACTTCACATTGTGTTAATGAATGCTCACTTTAATAAAAATTAGTTGATTTATGGAGTTACTCATCCCTGACCGAGAGGTCCATGGCCTAACACCCCCAACTCCATAATTTTGTAAATAGTTGTAAATGAATGTGAGTCATCGATCATTTTCATCATGTTTAATTTGGATCACTCATGGCAAGCCGAGGACTCAAGTCACCTATTTCCCTCTACCTTGCACAAATCATCCTTTGACATCAATCTAATTTCACTGAGAAAATTATGAATAATTTAAAATGGCCCAAGGACCCAATCCAACCACTCATTTCAAATCCCATAAATGAATGCAAGTCATTGATAATCATTTATTGGGTGAAGACACAATCATTTGTGGAAAATAAACCTCTATTAAGGTATGAGAAGGGAGGAGGCCACGAGCCATTTCCCTCTGTAGTTATCCTTCCCATGCATCTATTGATCCTCTTTTAGACCATAAAGGATACCACGACTTAGTATTACTTCAAAATATCTTTCAAGCCTTAGTGAAAAAGGGGGGAAAACATAATCCCTTGAGGTAATAATGTGGGGGATAGATACCTTAGGATTTTGAGCTTAGGAAGGTATCTCAAAAAAATTTGTAGCAAGGGATAGAATGATTTTGGTAGAAAAGCAGAGGGTCGTCATCTCGTCTAGTAGTAAAGGTCAATTTAGACTAATATTCATGTGCCTAAGGGTCCCCAACGAATTTTTTTTGGGTGGGTGTCCCTAAGGGACAATATATAGGATAAAAGGGTGGGTGTCCCTAAGGGACAATAGATAGGATAGAAGGGTGGATGTGTTGATGAGGCTATTACTTTACGTTACAGTTGGGTAGTATTTCTTGAGATATAAAGTATAATTGATTATGTGATTGGCCTATACTCAGGACCCACACTAACATTAGTCCCTTGGTTTATTAAACTCTAATCATTCTAAACACTCCTAGAAAACCAAGGGGATAAACTCTTGCAACCATGTAACCTAGTTCTTGGATCAGTGAAACTTACCTTGGCTTAGAACTTGTAATCTTTGTGTGTGATATTGTACCACTTAGATCTCAAATTTTAAATTAATGAAGTTTAAGCCTACCCATATCCCAATAAAAATCACTTTAGTTTAAAGTATTTATACATCATTTTAAAGAACACATTTACAATACATTTACATAAGAGAGTCCCAAAGAATAATGAAAATACGAATACAAACAAAACATTGGAAACCCTCCTAGAAATCTAGGAGTTCAAAAATTTTAAAGTGTTATTTGTAATCAAAATAAAAAGTGATCACTTATAAGCCAAGGGTCAAAGGATGTTTCCATTAAAGAGAATTTCCCTTCTTTAGAATTTATTACTCCTCAACAATCCAATTCTATAGTTGATTATACCCTCACATTTCATTGCTTCCCAATTTAGACGAATATTTGGATTATAATGATGAGATAGAAACTATTGAACCTCCTCAAGATGCTTTGCAACCATCTACATATTATTTTTCTAACAAATCTAGTCAAATTCCCAAGTCAACTAAAAAATATCTTGAAGTAGAAGGTCTAAATTTCAAAGATGTTTCTAGTACTAGGAATACAAATGCTAAAAAGTAGTGGGTTAGCTTCACCCTTATATTGAGGGAGATGAATACTCATGACCCTCAATCTTATGAAGAAGCTCATGACAAGCCAAAAATGGGAGGATGCTCTCTTAAATGAATAGAACTCTTTGATGAAGAATTGTACTTAGAAATTTTTACCACTTCCACTAGGAAAGAGTGTCGTTGGAAGCAAAGGGATTTTCAAAACCGATTTTTTTTTTACGGTTCCATAAAGAAACACAAAGATCAATTGGTCGCACAAGGTTTCACTCAAAATGAAGGCATCAATTATATTAAAAAAAATTCTTCAACTGTCAAAATGGATACCATTCACATTCCCACATTCTCTATCACTTGCTACTAGTTCTTCAGGAAGTACATTAGATAAATGTGAAATTTGTATTCCTAAATGGGGATCTTTGTGATGAGACTTATGTCTATCAAACTTTGCATTTTATTTATACTAAAACTTTAAAACTTGTTTCTAGGATGATGATCTATATGGATTGAAATAAGATTCGAGGGATTTGGTATAAAAAGATTCATAAGTTATTTCTTGCTATCAATCTCAACCAATGCCAATTTGATCCAAATGTGTACGTAAAACATGTAAATGGTGAAATTCCCATACTTTTTCTTATATGTAGATGATTTGATTCTATTAATGAATTGTTTCAATATGATCCACAACATAAAGAAGAAATGCATGATCTCATTTGAAATGGTTTACTTAGGCCTTATGCACAATTTTATTGGGATTCCAATTTTTCAACTTAATGGCATTTTCATCTCACAACCTTAGTATGTTTTGCATGAGACACTTGCTAATTATACATCTATGAAGGTAGATGCCACTGTGTATGGAAATAGTTTAGGTAGCTTACTATATTCAACTCATAGCATACCAAATCACACTTGTGTTGTTAATGTTATTTGAAGATTAATATAGAGGCCATAGGAAAGTCATTTGGTGACATATTTAGATATTTTAAGAGTACCCATTGATTTTGTATAGATTATTTTTATGGGGGTAAATCTACCTTGGTTACATACAACAACTCAAATTGGGTGATTCATAAACAAGGGACTTGTATCCCACTTGCTTCACCAATACGGGTCCTCTACGGAATTTAACTTCTTGTCATTGTTCTCAGTATTACAAAGCTATCAATTCTTAGTAGTGGAATGGCTACAAGGTTTTTGTACTCTATGTAACCTCTACTCCATGTAGGCATGTAAGGCTACAATATGCCAATCAACTGCCCACTGTTGTCTAGTGAGCATCAACTAGCTAACAATGCCAATAATAAATAGGGCTCTAAGTTGTTTAACTATTGTTGAAAATTAATAAACAAAATGATTATCTCTCTATTGTTAAAAACCATGCAAGGATACACTGAATGGTTTTTCTTCTTGACTCCAAGTTTTGGTTTTGTTCCTAAGGTGTCAAGACCAATTCTCATTGACAAATCCAAGTGGATTGTGCTTCAATTGCAACAAGACAATATGCACATTTCTCTTTACAAACAACTTCCTTAAAATCTAAAAGAAAATTACTCACATGAAGTAACGATCCAAATAATTAAACAAGCATGAAAACACCCTTTCACTTCAAGAAGATCCCACAAAATTGAAATTTCCAATGTTATTGTTCCATGAAGAGACAAACATTAAAATGAGCATTCTCCTTCAACTTGAGCTCAAGAAAAGAGGTGTTGTTTTGGCAACTAAGCTCAAGAACAATGCCAACAAACTCACAAAATGGACAACCCAATTTCTTCTTGCAAGTGCAGATGTTATGAAGCTAGGCTATGTGTCTAGAATTCACCCAAGAGATAACTTCAACCATGTTATTTTAAATGTTCAGGGATACAAGCCAAAGGAATTTGATAAGTCGATTAATTTCAACACTTGTATGTGGAGTATCATGAAATCAATTAATGATCTATGTCTAAAACTAAATGAAGGAAAATATGTATTTCTTAGAGATCCTTCAAAGCCGCAAGTAAGAATATGTGAGGTTACTACTGCTACATTTGAGAATGATTATGTGGAGGAACCTCTTCTTAAGTAAGAGTAGGTGCCCCCTCTACCAAAGGAAGAAAATGTTTCCAAGCCATATGGAGAGAAGGATGTCGATGCAAATGTGCAAGAGCAAGTACCTTGGGCACATTGGTATTGTTTTTTAAATATGCTTTAGTATTGGATTTTGTAATACATGTTTTGTTAGTGGTAGAAATCTTAGGTGGAGTATTTAAGGGGATGCTTCTGTGATCTCTTAGTGAGTTCTTAACCCCATTGAATGATGCTAAGAAAAAAAAATCAAAGCTTAATCTGCAGGAATATTTGACATATTATATGTCATTTTGTTGTGTGGTTAATACCACCACTTTGTGAATTCAAGTTGACTATGTTATTGTTTTCCCATTTGGACAAAATTAGTTTAATGTATCATAAAAAAAAACAATTTGTGTATGTAGTGAAAGAACCAACAAGAGGAAGATAGTTATATCCTAAACGCCTAGAAACCAATTTAATCTCCCAAGGGGAGAGAAATTACAGACAATGGGAAGATTAGTATCATGTAGGAGAGAGAAATGCCCCCAACAACCTTAACAGTTTTGCATAGTTTTTAATGAGGAATAGAGTTAGAAATTGATCTAATCAATTGCAACAACCAAGAAATAAGAACCATTGATCTTGTAGGCACAATAAATGAATGGTTTAAAACTTCTAATTGTTGGCGTTCTTCATTTGCACATGGAGAAAAAATTATAACAAAAATCCACAGAGCTACAACAAAGATTGAGTTCTAACACCCATAAAATAACCAGGAAACAATTTAATATGAAGCAACAAAGTATCAAACTCATGAGAGATTCTCACAACAATCAATCACCATGAACTCAAAAAATGTACCCTAGAAATCCAAATGGGAAAACCAACTTCGAATGGAGGTTCGATGTTTCATTCTGATAATATATAGTTACGATTCTTCCATTGCTCTTCCTATGTTGGCCAAAATACCCTTTCGGAGTTAAATTATGATAGGAAATAGGGAGAGTTGGGGTAATGGGAAGCCCAACGGGAATGACCCTTCATTTCCCATTCCTCGACCTTCTCTCCTACTTTACTTTCCCTTTTCATTCATTTATTTGTTTTTAACTCTTTTGTCTCATTTGCTTTGCATTTTCATTGTTTTGCATAGTTTATTTACCTTCATTAATTGTTGAATTAATCTTAAAGGTACTAAGTCTTACAACCATTCTTGGTTCAGATCCATTTTAGATCATTGGGTTGGATATCAGGAAGAGATGAAGTCTACTTCAAGTTATTCCTACTTAGTTGGCTCATATCATATTGCTTGGTTAAGTTAGAAGAAATCTATTATTTATCACTTCCAATTATTCAAACTTTATAGATGGGCTTGGATTTCATCAAGACCAATGAACTTCACTTGGATGTGATAATTAAGGTGCCAACCCACTTTCTTGTCATCCAATGTGTTATTGTAAATTCAAACATATTGAGCTACATTAACATTATTTTCGATAGTGGATACAATATCATATCATTCATAAGGTGTATTATCACACTAGCATACATCCATTTAAACCCTGGATCTATCAAGCGCTGAGAGGGATCAAATCCCTTGAGCTGCAAATCATTTTTAGAGGAAAAAATGGAAGGAAACATTTGCATTTTGAGCGATTAGATCCCTCTTTTCACTTGATAGATTTTGGGTTTAAATGGATCTATGTTGAAATAATCTTGAAATAATCTCAATTATAGTATTCATATTATTTATGTAAATATACACAATAATTACATGTACATATTATTCATCTCAATTATCCATATATGCATTGTAGTAAGAGTCCATATTCTCATCTATATTAATAACACATGAAGAAATTCCATAGTCTCAACTACATTACTAAAACTCGACAATTATTATTCATTGGAAGAAATTCCATACTCTCAACTATATTATTCATACTTCCATTATATTAACCTTTTCATGTAAATCCATGATAGAATGGCATGCACATATTATTATTAACACTACTAGAAATATTTAATTTTCATACAAGTATCATTGTGGTATGTGGAATCTATTTATGTATCCATAATATCTCTAAGGTATGCTAATATTGGTTAATATGATTTGTTTTATTGTAGATATTCTATTTATATTTAATTTTTTTATTTGATTGTATTTTTAGGCTAACCATGAAGTATTATCTTTTGTTATTTGAATTTTTTAGTCGACACAGTCAATGTTATAGACATGACACATCTACCCCACCTAAGTTGTAGAAAGTGCCTCTCAACACAAGGAATAAAATTGCAAATATTTAAACAAAGTTTTTGACAAAGGACAATCTTTTTAAGTACTCTACTTGTGAGGAAAGAAGTTTCCATTAAGCAAGGACAATAGTAATGTCCCTTCTTAACCCCCAAGTCAATCTTCATGGGGGTGTTCATGTTAATTAATATTCAATTACGTGTTAAATAACAATAACAGAAGTGTTGAAGGCCACATGTTTTATTATTTCTATGTATATGGTCCTTGTTCCATTTGTTGTTGATATTTTTGTAGCTTCGAGAGGTATTTCCACAAGAGGCCAGGGTGTCAGGCATGTGGGAATTTTAGTTGGGACCATATTATCCTTTAATTTAGTGTAATCGGCCTCGGGATGAGGTTAGGGCCTTATGGGCAAGGTGATGGGCTTTGTGGGCTTGTGTGGGGGTGCCACACCAACAAAGAAGATTAAAATATTCTAATTAATTGTTGAGTTTAGGAAGGGTTCCTAAAATCGCTCATTGGAATTGTATATAAAGGAGAGATGTCATGGTGACATTTGATCATTGTGCATGATGGAGTTAGCATAAGTGAGGGTGTACTTGTGCTAGGATCTTGTAAATTTTAGCAAGGGAGATTATGTAATTGTGAGGAAAATCTAGCCTAGGGTTTGAGGTGATTTTTTGTTTGAGTTTTTCAGCCAAGGATGGATTCTTTCTCAACCAAGAAGGCACACGTGTGAGAGATATTTCACACATGTGAGCAATAGGTCATGAAAATAGTCCGTACAACCATGTGTGAGCAGGCCACACGAGTGGAGGAAAAAAAAAGACAACCCACACATGTGGAAAAGAAAACAGACCCGCACGTGTGAACTGACAGGCAGGTACGAAAGTCCATACTCTTGACGTCAGAAGTTGTATGTCTGACATCAATACAAGTATAAGTGGCAGCAACAAATTTGTTGGGCAAAGGTAATTTTCGAGTAATTTTATTGATTGTAATATTGTTGATTTTTCTGTTGTAAAAGACAAGGTTGTCCTCATAATTTATGGTCAAAGTGTGTTGACAAGGAGGGTTATTTTTTCCCTCAGATTTTCATAATTTGACAAAGTTTACAGAACATAAAATTGTTTCTCAGTTGTATTGATGATTCATCTTTGATCTTTTGTATTTTCGATGCATATAATTTCAGTCATAATTTTAAGTGTAAAATTGTTCAGTGATAACAACTAGGGTTTACTGTTAGAACACTAGGAAGCATTTTTTTTTTCAGATCTGAAAATTGGTCACATATAGTTGCATGTGAAAATTGACATGGTTTCATAGCTTGAGATATGAAGAGAAGGGGATCATCTTGAGACACATTGTTGGCTACAACACTAGAGGAGTTTTTTTATTGTTCTTGTTCCGGGAAGGTCACCATGGTGAACACATTGAAGCTTGAGGATAGGTTGGAAGGGGAAACCAACTTTCGAGCATGGAAGGAAAGGGTTCTCCTTTTGTTGGAATAGAATGACCTCAAGGAGTATGTTGAGAGTGTGGTTGCAACCCCTACCTATCCACAAGAATTAACAACTCACAGGAAGAAAGAAGTGAAGTCCAAGCGAGTGTTGTTTGAGTGTGTGAAGGATCACTTGATTCCTCGCATTTTTGAGAAGACATCTGCCAAGGAAATGTATGATGCTCTAGTAGGTCTATACCAGAATGGGAATAACATCAGGAAGTTGCATCTGAAACACCACTCAAGTTGTCAAAATGTCTAGTGAGGTCATAGTCATGAGCTACCTTGTGAAGATTACTCAGGTTCATGATTAACTTATGGCCATAGGAGACAAAGTGGAGTATGTTGAGTTAGTGAATGTAGAATTGAGAGGTCTTCCCAGGTCTTGGGAACCATTTGTGCAAGGGATCTCTACACAAGACAAGTTCCCATATTTTGACTGATTATGGACAAATTGCATCCAGGAGGAGACTTGGTTAGCATCCAAGGATGATATGGATGGTATGGGGAAGAGTAGCAATGACTAGAACTAGTCTCTTGCAGCCAACACAAGGGGTAGAAAAGGTTTGCCAAAGATAAGGGATTCTCCCAAGAGAGAAGCATGTCCAAAGCCGAGAAGGAAGAAGGGTCTTAGTAAGATTGAGTGTTTTGAGTGTCATGACTATGGTCACTATGTGTCACAGTGTCCACACCAGAGGGGAAGGGGAAGAAGGAAGCATGCATCAACAATAGAGGTTGATGAGGTTTCAAATAGGTTCCAAAGGGATATCTTGTTGGTCTCCACCCTTTCAGGTACAATTTCCACCAGGGGTACATGGTTGGTGGATAGCAGAGCATCTTTCCATATGACAGTTGCATGAGAGTTATTTGACTACGTCACTGAGACTGGCTTAGGATTGTGTGTGGAGCTTGGTATGGGAACCAAGCATGCAGTACGAGGATCTGGTATTGTGTCATTTCGATTAGATTCGAGAGAAGTATTGAGGGTATTGAATGTGTTATAGGTACCAAAACTCAGGAGGAGTGTTTTCTCAATCTCGTAGATTGATAAGAAGGAGTACCATATATTGTTTCGATATGGATGAGTGTTATTTGTGCCCAAACAATCTAGCTTCGGATCAACAATGGTTTTTGGAGTTAGAGAGGGAAATCTATATAGGCTAAGGGGATAGCTTATGTGTGTTGTGGCTAATAATAGAAGAGAGACAGATGAGGAGGAGTAGGTGGCTCCACCAGTAGTGAGGTAGGAGGCCTCACTAGTAGAACAAGTACATAGGGAACAGATGGCCCCAACAGTAGTGTCGACTCAGAGGAAGCCAGAGTTCAGAGGGAGTCAACCCTCGGGATCCAATATGGAGGAGCAGCCTCCCAGGAATATTCAAAGGAAGTCAGCAAGTTCAAAGGGAGAAAATGGCTCTAAAGATTGTACAGAATTAAAGGGAGTCAAGTTTCAAAGGGAGCATGCAAACTCAAAGTGAGACCAATATCAATGAGAGTCAATTGGATTAGAGGGAGAGATGATCATTCAAGGGGAGTTCCCCCTCAGGTTCAGGTGGGATAGACATCTTCCAGGACTGATATACAGGTGTCTTGGGTTAAGGAGGCCAGATAGGAGGTTCAAAGGAAGGAGGCTTCTAGGGAATGTGAGACCTCCAGGGAGGATCCATTTGTTTCAATAGTTTTTTCTATAGTGACAGAGGAGGAAACCAGTCAAGAGAACTGGGGTATGAGATTTTCCTCGATCACAGAGGGAGCAGCCACTGGGGTAGAATGGAGAGAATTATTTTCTTCAATGACAGAGGGAGTATCCACTCAAGAGGATTGGAGTGTAGCCATGTCAGAACTAGTACAGGAGACAGAGTTACTTCTAGTGTGGGAGACATAGGTGCATCCATATGATGGTGGATGGGATACCTCCCTCGCTAAGATGGAGTGTTGATTTTTTTTGTAGCTTCGAGAGGTATTCCCACAAGAGGCCAAGGTGCAAGGCATGTGGGAATTTCAACTGGAACCAAATTAGCCTTTTGTTTCAGTGAAATCATCCATGGGATGAGGTTAGGACTATTAATATTATGGTAGATGTGAGAGGTAGTTACCTCCACGTGTAAACCTGACGAGAATAGAAGACTTCGGAAAGAAAGAGAAAACCCTAATGAGTTGGCTAATAACCCTAGAATTATTTTCGGATCAAGAAGATAATTTATATTAGGTTATTAGCCTCCAAGAGAAGAATTCAACCAGAAATAATAATAATATATTGAACAAACATGTACCCAGAAGGAGAATTCGGCCCCAACAAATCTGGCAGAACCACTATAAATACAGAGCGCCATTTCTCATTTGACACATCTCAGAATTGCAGATAGAAACTGGTGCGCATTGCAGTTCCTAGTTTGGTGCGCACGTGTGGAGGAGAGTTGCAGGTGCAGCTGCTACAGCAACCAGTTTCAGTGTTGGCTTGGACTATCTCTTGGCTAGGGTTTGGACTATCTGATCACCTATTGTTGGTGCGCTATCCTTGGAGGAAGATGCGCTACACCTTGTTTGGCTAAATAGCCTAGGGTTTGCTTCTGGAGTAATTCTCAGTCAAGGTTAAGGTGCTCAAAGGGTGGCTTTGGCCTATGGTTGGGTGAAAAGGGTATTGTCAATGCTAAAATGAGCACACATTCTTCTATATTTTAACAAGTTATGGGACCACACCTCCTTCATTCAGTCTAAACGCTGGAAGGAAAAATAGTTGTTAGGATATTGAGCTCGCTAAGGAACTTCCGATAGGGTCACTAGTAGAAGCAACCTCCAAGACACTGTCGTTAGGGTTACTAGCAGGAGCATTTGCAGAAACCCTAATCCTCTTGTTGAGGAACCTTAAGTGAATGGATTGACCTAATCTTCGGATATATCAGTGAGCTCTAGCCTAACACATCTCCTGATACTCTCAGCAAGCCAAGACGTGAAGATTGAGTTTGTGGTCAAATCTAGGGTTTGACCAAGTCAAAGCATCGATGACTAACTCTATGAAGTCTGAGAACAAGTTAGATGGAGCCTCTAACTTCAAAGCATGGAAGACAAGGATTGACCTCATCCTTGCCAAGAATAAAGTGTTGGATATCGTGAAAGAAAAGATTGTGAAGCCAGAGTTTGAAGAAGGAAAATAGAAGGAACTGCAGAACGTTGCAGCTATGGAGAAGTTCAAATATGTTGACATCAATGCCATGAGTATCATAGTGGATTCTATAAAAGACCACTTGATACCCTACATCTCCCATCTTGACTCATCGAAGAATATGTATGATGCCCTAACAAATCTCTTCTCAATCAGAAACATTGGACAAGTTATGAGTCTGAAGAATGAGCTCTGTGACATGAAGATGAATGATGATGACAACATAACATCATACTTTGTAAGGATATCCCAGTTAAGATATCAACTACTAGCTATTGAAGATATCACTTCAGAGAAGGAATTGGTGAACATAGTACTCAATGGTCTTCCCAAGACGTGGGATGCATTTTCTGCAAGCATGAACACAAGGAAGGAGTATCCGACATTTGAAGAACTTTGGACTTGTTGTACTCAAGAAGAATCAAGGATCAATACAAAATAGAAACCCCAAAGGAAGTACGATGATCAAGCCTTCACAAAAAGATTCAAGAACTTCAGGAACAAAAGGAAGTTTGGCTCAAGGAGGAATCCAAATCAGTAAAAAGACATTTCAGAAATACAATGCTTCAACTGTCGAAAGTATGGTCACTACAAGAATCATTGTCCCAAACTAAAGAAAATGAAGGAGAAACACAAAGCATCAATTGCCAAAGAAAAGGAACCTACAAAGAAGACTAAGCAGGATGGAAGAGACTTCTTCTTCTAAAAGGTAACAACACTCTTCTTATTTCTTATACATATCTTGTTTGCATCATCTCTGTACATAACTTGTATATGTATCTCTTGGAAGATAATATGTTTCAAGAAGAACTATACCTATGGAAGAACAAAAGGATAAGAATGGATACCATTAGATAATACACATGAAAGAATGAAATACAAATCATGTGGAAGCTATCAAAAGATAAACCGAATCAATCATGAAGAGACTTAGAAGAAGTAAAGACAGAAAGAAGTCAGTAATCGAGAGGAAATTGGAAAAAGACTTATGACATTTTGTAGAAGACAACAAGATGGAAGCGTGGACCTTGTTAGACAAGAGAGCAAATTATATATTGTTGCAGATGGAAGCGTGGATTCTGTTAAACAAAAGAGAAAATTATATATTACAGAAGACAATAAGGATGCAAATGGAAGCATGGACTCTGTTAGACAGAGGGAGCCGATTATATGCACTTATACATGAAGCAAGGATTAGGAGGGAGCTAATCCTATGATCCATTGAAGATGATGAAATATATATATATCCATGGTAGGAGCCATGAAAGACAGTATGTGTTCAGTTCAAATGCAGGAGAAGACTTCTTCAAAGAGAAGTCTTAAAGTATTCCTAGTTGTCCATCCAGATCCGTGATCCTATGATGAAAGAAAGAAGTGGAATCTCTAGGGCATGGAATCTATAACAGACTCCATGAACCCAAGAGCTAAAGAAAAATACGACGAAGAACATGAGGATTCCAATAAAGAAAGAGAAACCAGAACAACCAGTCATTGTATCAAGAATCACAAGATTAGCAACCTGATATGAACTCACTAAAAGCAATCAAGCAGAAGAACTGAAAGTCGTGATGAAGAATAGTGTATGGAAGAGTTATGAATGAAAGCATTGTGAGATATAGAACCAGAGTTTCTTCCAGATGGAGGGAGAAGACTATAATGATTACTTGTTCCAGTAAACCAGATTTATCTCTACATCCTCAACATCCATGCGTCGGAACTCTACATCAGATGAATGTAAGGAATGTTCTCCAAAGAAATTGGATAAAGAGCATATGAAGAGCAAACTCAAGACTTTGAGGCATACCAAAAAGAGACTCTTGTATGCAGATAGAAGAAGATAACTTGGTGGAGAACCTCTAGTGCATAACAGAAGCATGGTGAATATTCCCTATAACATCAAGATGATTACTCAATAGATCAGATTTCATGATGACAGAAGAAGTGCCACATGGATATGTTCCAGTTTTCCAACTATGATATACTCTATTGTTCAGATCTACATGAAGCCTTCACAGTGTTCCAGACTAAAGTACATTTGAAATCAAGCATTACACTATCCATGAAGAAGTCCAGAAAGGAGAAAGTGATTCTCCAATACATATCTCCACAGATGAGAAGATAAGCAAACATTTTGGCAAAGCTTCTATCCAAGATGAAAGATCTTGCATACTCAAGTTGAAGCTCATGGAAACAACTTCCTTCTTATTGAAAAAGGAAGAAATGACTCTCCAAGTTAGGAGGGAGCACTGAAAACATTATTGAAGACATTCATTTTCAAGATTGAAAAATAGTCCATCTTGGACAGATGCTTTCATGTTCGGAAAATGGATTGAGATTTCTGACGGAGAGTCACTTCCCATTGTGGTTAACATGGGAAGTAGTCTGATTGCTAATGTATCATAGACAGTGACTTCCCATTGTGGTTAACATGGGGAGTGGTCTAGGGAAGTCTCTCTTCTTGAGGGTTACTCAAGAAGACTGCCCTGCCTCGTCGGACAGTGATTTCTCATTGTGGTTAACATGAGGAATGGTCTGTTTTGGAGGTTGATGTAGGATAGTCTTTTCCTCTTGTGGTTAACATAGGAAATGGTCCAGACAGTAATTCCTTAGGGTTTATACATTCTCTCTAGGGTGCACTTTGATTAGTGTAGGAGGAATGGCCCAGGGTGGGGAATGGTCCAGGCTCAGCAATCAGGGACAGACATTCCTTAGGGTTTATACATTCTCTCCAAGGTGCACTTTGATTAGTGTAGGAGGAATGGCCCGGGGTGGGAAATGGTCCAGGCTCAACATTCCTTAGTGTTATACATTCTCTCCAGGGTGCACTTTGATTGGTGTAGGAAGAATGGCCTGGAGTGGGGAATGGTCCAGGTTCAGAAGACAAGACAGTTATTCTTCCTTGCTTGAAAAGAATAGTCCAGATATCTCATTGTTCTATTATAAGGCATATATTCTTTTAAAGCTCATAGATGTGAGTGAAAGATTGTCCCAGATGATTCATTTTATATCATAACATCGTTTATGTGCAGGTTGCTATCAGATGTCTGTTATGAAAACTGTATGGCAGTAGATGTAGACTATTGTGGTGGATATGTTCCATTGTTCGTGAGGTAGATATTCTTTCAGAACTCATAGATGTGAGTGAAATATTGGCCCAGATGATTCAGTTTATATCATAACATTGTTTCTATGAATATTGTATGACAATAGATGAAGACTACTGTGTTGGATATGTTCCACTGTTCGTGACTAGACGTTGTTGGTCAAGTACTTGTGTGTTACTTGGTGTGGTAGTGTACCACTGGATTGTAGTTATGTACTACTATGAATAGACATAGTTGTGTTCTATCTTTGTTCTAATTGCCTTGAAGACTATCAACAGTTTATTGGAGATAATCATCATCCAGACGAATGATGAACAGATATTTTCCAAACGGAAAATAGTTTAGAGCATTTACTCTTCTAGATTATAAGAATGACTCTTGTATCACTCTATGGTGTGAGTGACTTACCCAGCATCATGTCTAATTACTCATATGAAGTATGGTTTCGAGAGATGATGTAGCTGATGATGATGGTGATGCTCATGATCTAGTCATGAGATGGTCTAAAGGACTATGTTGATGCTACCGGGTAAATGGTATGTTTTTGTGCTCAAGACCACTACCTGTAATACCTCCCTAGCTAGGAGGGAGTGTTAATATTATGGTAGTTGCGGGAGGTATTTACCTCCACGTGTAAACCTGACAAGAATAGAAGACTCCAGAAAGAAAGAGAAAACCCTAATGAGTTGGCTAATAACCCTAGAAGTCTTGTCGGCTCAATAAGATAAGTTATATTAGGTTATTAGCCTCCAAGAGAAGAAGTCAGCTAGAAACAATAATAATATATTGAACAGACATGTACCCAGAAGGAGAAGTATGACCCAACAAATCTGGCAGAACCACTATAAATACAGGGCGCCAATTCTCATTTGACACATATCAGAATTGTAGAGAGCAACTGGTGTGCACTGTAGTTCCCAGTTTGGTGTGCACGTGTGGAGGAGAGTTGCAGGTG
Organism: Picea engelmannii; assembly: GCA_009831015.1. NCBI lineage: Eukaryota > Viridiplantae > Streptophyta > Pinopsida > Pinales > Pinaceae > Picea > Picea engelmannii. The sequence goes on from ML779857.1 coordinate 583,276, forward strand.
CAACTGCTACAACAACTAGTTTCAGTGTTGGCTTGGACTATCTCTTGGCTAGGGTTTGGACTATCTGATCAGCTATTGTTGGTGCGCTATCCTTGGAGGAATATGCGCTACACCTTGTTTGGATATCTAGCCTAGGGATTTGCTTCTAGAGTAATTCTCAGTCAAGGTTAAGGTGCTCGGAGGGTGGCTTTGGCCTATGGTTGGGTGACAAGGGAATTGTCAATGGTAAAACAAGAACACAATCTTCTTTATTCTAACAAGGACCTCATGGTCAAGGTGATGGAATTTGTGGGATTGTGTGGGGGTGTCACACCCACAAAGAGGATTAAAATATTCTAATTAATTGTTGAGTTTAGGAAGGGATCCTAAAATCACTCATTGGACTTGTATGTAAAGGAGAGATGCCATTGTGAAATTTGATCATTGTGCATGAGTGAGTTAGCATAAGTGAGGGTGCACTTGTGCTAGGAACTTGGAAATTTCAGCAAAGGGAAATTTTGCAATTGTGAGGCAAATTTGGCCTAGGGTTTGAGGTGATTTTTTGTGTCAGTTTTTCAGCCAAGGAAGGCTTCTTTCTCAACCAAGAAGGCACACGTGTGAGAGAGGAGTTGCACGTGTGAGAGACAAATCGCACATGTGAGTAGCAGGACGTGCAGACAGTCCATACAACCATGTGTGAGCATGCCACGCGAGTGGAGGAATAGAAAAGAAAACTCACACATGTGGAAAAGACAACAAACCCGCACATGTGAACTAAGAGGAATGTACAAAAGTCCATACTCCTGACGTCAGCAATCATATGTCTAACATCAACACAAGTACAAGTTGCAACAATAGATTTGTTGGGAAAATGTGATTTCTAGGTAATTTAGTTGAGTGTAATTTTGTTGATTCTTCTATTGTAAAGGACAAGGTTGTCCTCATAATTTATGGTCAAAGTGTGTTGAGAAGGAGGGTTATTTTTTCCCTCAAATTTTCATAATTTGACAAATTTTAAATAACAGAAAATTGTTTCTCAATTGTGTTGATGATTCATCACTGATCTTTTGTATTTCCACTGCATATAATTTCAGTAATAATTTTTAGTGTAAAATTGTTCAGTGATAACAACTAGGGTTTATTGTTAGAACACTAGGAAGCAATTTTCAAATATGAAACTTGGTCACATATAGTTGCATGTGAAAATTGGCATGGTTTCAGAGCTTGGGATCTGAAGAGAAGGGGATCATCTTGAGACACATTATTGGGTACAACACCAGAGGAGTGTTGTTCTTGTTCTAGTTCTGGGAAGGTCACCATGGTGAACACATTGAAGCTTGAGGACATGTTGGAAGGGGTAACCAACTTCTGAGCATGGAAGGAAAGGGTTCTCCTTCTGTTGGAATAGAATTACCTCATGGAGTATGTTGAGAGTGTGGTTTCAACCCCTATCAATCTACAAGAGTTGACAACTCACAAGAAGAAAGAAGTGAAGGCCAAGCGAGTGTTTCTTGAGTGTGTGAAGAATCACTTGATTCCTCACATTTTTTAGAAGACATCTGCCAAGGAAATGTATGATGCTCTTGTAGGTCTATACTAGAATGGGAATAACATCAGGAAATTGCATTTGAAACACCACTCAGGTTGTCAAAATGTCTAGTGAGGATACATTCGTGAGCTACCTTGTGAAGATTACTCAGATATGTGATCAACTTGTGGCCATTAGAGATAAAGTGGAGGATGTTGAGTTGGTGAATGTAGCATTAAGAGGTCTTCCCAGGTCTTGGGAACCATTTGTGCAGGGGATCTCTGCACGAGACAAGTTGTTATATTTTGACCGATTATGGACAAATTGCATCGAGGAGGAGACCTGGTTATCATCGAGGGATGATATGGATGGTATGATGAAGAGTAGTAATGAATAGAACCTGGATCTTGTAGCCCACACAAGGGGCAGAAAAGGTTTTCCAAAGAGAAGGGATTCTCCCGAGAGAGAAGCATCTCCAGAGTCAAGAAGGAAGAAGGATACTAGTAAGATCAGATGTTTTGAATGTCATGACTATGGTCACTATGCTTCATAGTGTCCACACTGGAGGGGAAGGGGAAGAAGGAAACAAGAATCAACAACAGAGGTTGATGAGGCTGCAGACAAGTTCCAGAGGGAGATCTTGCTGGTCTCCACCCTTTCAAGTACAATTTCCACCAAGGGAACATGGTTGGTGGATAGTAGAGCATATTTCCATATGAAGGGTGCATGAGATTTATTTGACTACTTCATTGAGACTGGCTCAAGTTTGTTTGTGGATCTTGGTATGGGAACCAAGCATGTAGTACAAGGATCTTGTACTGTGTCATTTCGATTGGATTCAGGAGATGTATTGAGGGTATTGAATGTGTTATAGGTACCACAACTAAGGAGGAGTGTTCTCTCAATATCGTAGATTGAGAAGGAGTACCATATATTGTTTTGATATGGACGAGTGTTATTTGTGTCCCGACGATCTAGCTTCGAATCAACAGTGGTTTTTGGAGTTAGAGAGGGAAATATATATATATGCTAAGTGGGATAACTTATGTGTGTTGTGGCTAACAGGAGCAGAGAGACAGATGAGGAGGAGCAGGTGGCTCCACCAGTCATGAGGTGGGCGGCCTCACCAGTAGCACAAGTACAGAGGGAGCAGGTGGCCCCACCAGTAGTTTCAACTCAGAGGAATATAGAGTTTAGAGGGATTCAACCCTCAGGATCCAATATGATGGAGCAGCCTCCGAGGACTATTTAGAGGAGATTAGACTTCAAAGGAAGTCAGAAAGTTCATAGGGATCAAATGGATCTGAAGATTGTATAGACTTAGAGGGAGTCAGGATTCAAAGGGATCATGGCTACTCAGAGTGAGCCTGATCCCAAAGAGAGTCAATTGGATTAGAGGGAGATTCGATCATTCAAGGGTAGTTCCCCCTTAGTTTCAGGTGGGAGAGACATATTACAAGACTGATAGACATGTGTCATGGGTTGAGGAGTCCAGATAGCAGTTTCAAAGGAAGGCGGCTTCTAGGGAATGTGAGACCTCTAGGGAGGATCCATTTGTCTCAACAGGTTTTGCTACAGTGATAGAGGAGGCAACTGGTCAGGAGGATTGGGGTATGGGATTTTCCTTGATCGCAGAGGGACCATCCATTGAGGCAGACTGGACAACATGATTTTCTTCAGTGACAGAGGGAGTATCCAGTTAGGAGGATTGGAGTGCATCCATGTCAGATCCAGTTCAGGAGACAGATTTACTTCTTGTGTGGGAGACATAGGTCCATCTAAATGATGGTGGATGGGATACCTCCCTCGCTAAGAGGGACTATTCATTTTTTTTGTAGCTTCGAGAGGTATTCCCACAAGAGGCGAAAGTGCCAAGAATGTGGAAATTTTAGTTGGCACCAGATTAGCCTTTCGTTTCAATGAAATCATCCCTGGGATGAGGTTAGGGCCTCATGGTAAAGGTGATGGACTTTGTGGGCTTGTGTGGGGGTGTCGCACCCACAAAGAGGATTAAAATATTCTGATTAATTTTTTAGTTTAGGTATGGCTCCTAAAATCACTTGTTGGACTTGGATATAAAGGAGAGATGTCATTGTTGTTGACGATAAAAATTGCAACGAGGATTTCACCCACAAACTATTGCTAAAGCCTATTATTATAAGCTAACGATGTATATAATACTAGTAAGTGGGACCCCCTTGTAGATTGGAGGATCATATCTGGTTCTTATTTGATGTTTATGCTAGTGTTCGACATTGCTTATAGGTTTGAGCATGATTGATGATCAAATATTGGTTCCATTAGCGACAAATGGATAATGGATAATGCATGTTATTGGTTGGTTTTGTTGCTCTCGTCTATAATTTCATGTTATGATGGCTTATGTTATCCATTTTTACCCTTTCTATTTTCTCCTTGATTCATTACTATGACACCTGCACAAGATACATGCTAGTAACAACAAATAAGAGCATTTTAAAAGAGAAAAAAGCAATATGAAAAAAATCTAAAAGGAAGAAACTAAACTATGCTACTATGCTACACTATATGAATTGGAATTAAAAGGATTTTTGTTAGTCATACCTAATGAAGCTAGTGGCTTACGATTTATTGAGTTATATGAAAGCACATGTGATATGTGTTATGTTATGGTTGGCAATGGTTAATGTGATATAGGGTGGCGCATTTGGAAAGTAATGGATCTTGGTTTCGATGCATGGATTAATTGAATGGATTAATGGATGGTTGGTTGACGCGTGCTAAGTGATTGAATTAGTAAAGGATGGAAGCGATGTGCATTTACTGCACGTCACTCCATACCTCTACCACTGGTTGTCACCCTAGCTTGGTTATTGTTCAATTGTGCTTCGTTGTGGTTAAGCTCTGATTTTCAGGCAAGGGAAGAACTGCTCGTCCAAGCTCGCATTTTTAAGGCTTTTTGGTTACAGGTATGTATTTTTTCCATCCATGAACCCGCTCTGGTTATGAAATTGATATTGGCTCGGTGATGTATGGGTCTGTGCTTTTCTTGAGACTAAAAACTATGTAAACTTGTGATGTTTCTCTAGAATGGTTGTTGTGTGGTTTTCGTTGCAAATGGAAAATGATGGTTGAAGTCACAGTTTCATTGATTATTCTGAGTGTGGAAGCCATGAAGGATCTATGTTGTCTTTATGGGTTTTTGTTGAAGGGTTCATTCGGTCCAAACTTGATGTCTCTCTCCACACAGTTCTTGTCACCGTACCCATTCGTATTTTTTGTTATAGAGTTATTGGGTTTGTCTTTGAACTACCTTGTGTCACTACATATCATTTCACCTGGTTATTGGCTCATTATACTATTGGTGTCTGTGTAGTTGGTTATAATGGCTATTATGACAAGGGGTTTGATTTGAGTTTGATTGTTATTTCATGGCTCTGTTTTTATATTAGCATTACCCGGGTTGATTGGGGAAAATCGCAAGGGGTATGCCCTGCATGTTCTGGGTGTTATTTATTGGCCCATGAGGGACCTATGCTCCTATGTTCATAATCTCCCCTGCCTGTTGACTCTCTCCTTGTCTTGTAAGGCTATGGGTGATATGGCCTATGGGTCCACCGTATCATCTCGAAAGTTTCTCACATGTTGTTGGTGGTCATTTACAATCTCCTTGTGTTGGTTACTCAGAGCCCACCCTTGATTATTTAAAGCTAGATTTTGATAAATGAACCAGTTATATTTGGTCGGGCACGTGGTCGACTGTTATGAGTTGGTGGATTATCGTCGTCAATAGTTGATTATTGGTTGTCCATGTTAATAGCATTGACAGTGGTTTTTATGACTGGTGTATAATCATTGTATACTTTTATTATGGCAATTGATTAGATAGTTCAACATGGTTAATTATTTTATTCAAGTAATGAAGTGGGCACACAGTTGTTGCCTCTTGTGTTGTAACAGTTGGATTGTTGGATCAGCATTGTTTTATGGTTGATCAGGAATATGCCTCTTTGCTTTATGCGTTCGGTTGTGTGTTTCCTACAGCATGATATAGGTTGAAAAAAGGGTTGTTGTTACTGTGTGTTTTAATTTCCAATAGAGAGTATTTCAATTTAAAATCGTGATAGTTGTGGTGTGTCTGTCCACTATATATGTTATGGATATCATTTGATTACACCATCATAGATGGGCACGGGTTTTATAACAGTATGGTTTTGTTGCAATTTGTTTATTAAATTGATTATAGGAATGGAATCTGGCATGATTTGTGTGTCTATGTTTGATTTGAAGAAATAATTCATGGACATTGGTTGATGTTTCGATGGAACATAGTGGAAACAAGTGACTGTGTGTTCATTTAGAAATTGTTTTAAATATTAAATGGGAATAAATAGAACTCTTATACAGTTTGTTTGGAAGGAATATTATTTTGAGTTGGATGACACTGTGTTAAAGATTTAATTGCAAACAGTGAGCAAGTTAATACAAAAAAATGATGAATTATACGCAGTAGTCGTTTAATTGATTACAATGACTATTTGGTTAGTAATGGATCTTTTGCTTTTAATATAGAATTATTTTGTGGAATTACTTAATTAATTTTTCGAACAGTAACCTCTATCTTCCCCTACCATTTTTTTTGCTTTTCGCTAATTACAGTCCCCTCGCTTTCCCATATTCATTACTCACTGCCTATTCCTAAAATTTAATTACCGTTAAGAGAAGCCCTATATTGTGACAATTTAAGATCACAGGGATGGATTACAATGATATGTTCTTTGGTTTACATTTCAGTTTATTGTTGTTATCAGTGAGCAGTAACCATGTTTGTTTTCCCCTCATTTTAACATTTTTTTGCTCAATACAAACCCCTCGCATATCCCGGAACCTTTGTTCACCCCTGCTAATTGACAATGGTTAAACATTTTTTATGGATTGGATTGCATGAGTCTGATATGTTGTTGAGCCAAAATTTATTTCATATTTTAAAAGAGTTGTCATGTATGGTTGTTAAAGAAACTATTTTTTAATAAATCATGCATACAGGAATGAGATTTTTCAGCCAAGGTAGCCATGGCAGAGGTAACTGAGGAAGAGGTAATTAGAACAGGGGCCCTAGAAGGCCAAGATTCTCCATTCACTTTGATGTTGACTTGCAAGAGTTAGGCCATCTATTTTAGGATGGGTTTTTCAATTGGATTGGGCAAGCAATGGTCGAACCTAGGCCTGGAAGGCCTCCCTTCCAATCTCCACAAACCCCTGGTATTCTCGTGCCCCCTCATGTCTCATTGCAACCCAAGGTTCCCGAAAACAACAGATGGCAAGAGATTGTCCACCCGATAGTCTCCCAACATCGTGGCTAGCCCAATTTGTCTTTACCTGCTCCCCTTCCTATCAATCAGATTGTCCAAGCTGCCCCTGTCCACTCGCCAGTTCAGTCTTTCCATGCTAGCAAAAGATTGAAAATTGAGGCCCACCATGCCCTTTACAAAGGAAAATCCATTATTGCCCCTTCCTCACCCTCCAATGGATCTGACAAATCCCTGTCCTCTCAGATGCATTTGAGGGACGATTGTTCTCATGTGATCAGCGAGATTAGGCCTAAAGGCTCAACACAACCAAAGGAAAATTCAGAGAGATCAAAAGGTGACAGCAGCAACAAGGGAAATATTGCATCTGAAAATATGGATTTTAAGTTTTATTTTATTTATTGTTGATGATAGTTGACTTCAGAAATTTTGGACAGCATGTTATTTTTTGGATATATGAGTAATATATTTTGAAAATAATTTCAAAAATCATTGGATAAATTGTCAAACATGAATGTGATGATGGAAGTCACAAGGAGGGATGTTTTGTTTAATTAACTAGTTGTGTTATGATCATTAAAAGCTAAAGGGAGACACAAGGGGTCCCACCTACTAGTTATTATTTATTTTAAAACCCTTATTATGATTTATTACTTTTCCCCCTAACTAAAAAGTTGGTTGAGCTTTTAGTTAACTTAACTAATGAAGTAGTTCAACTACTTCAACCAATTCTAATTTTCTTAAAAGCAAAAGGAAAGGGAGGAATAAAGGGGAATAGAAGGAGAAGCATGCTAAGGTCTCCTCCTTGAGTTTTTGTTGAGATAATTCAGTTTTCATTCATTCCTTAATTTATTCAAGGCCTAAATTTTTTTTATGATAGCAGGGCCTTACTGTAGACATAAAGATTCATGATTGAATTACATCATTCAGACACTTGTTTTTCAGAGGTGTTGATCTATCTTTGATATTCTGTGTAGACTTGTCTGTTTGTGAATTATTTTTCATGACTGACAAAGGCTATTGTGCAGAGTCGAGTGGGCAACAATCTATGGCAAGTTGATCCAGCTTTTAGAGTTTAGTTTTTTTTATTTTCCGTCAAAAGTCCTTTTGTATGTTTCATCAGGGACGTCTAAGTTTGACTTTGGTATAAAAGTTCTTCACAGAATGACTCTTTGATGAATTGGAATGAAATAAATGATTTATTTATGTCTCATCTGTCTTGATTATCCACTTGGTGTCTTTACTTTTATCTGTATATTTATTTCAGCATCTGTTATGTTCAGAAAAACACATAAATAAGGAATTTTTCAGCAAGCTTTTATTTATAAAAAACCAGCCTAAGCACTTGTAATCGATACTTGTGAGTTAGGATATTAATTTTGATGGCTACAAACATAGGGTGATATTCCCGTCTATTTTCCTTTAGCCAAGCAGAATCTGAAAATGCTTGAGTAACATCATTTCATATCTTTTCCTCAACATTTACTTGGCAACCATACTGGGGAGATCTTCGATATCTCTCTGGTTAATTTTTATGCTTGATTTGCATCGAATACATCTATTTTTTCTGATATTGAATCTTTGATTGTTTTATTTCTTAATGATTGTGCATGCTGCAAGGCAGCCCAATATTGAGCCCGGTCTTCAAGATCAGACCGGCATTTCTTTGAATCTATTTAACACCATTTTAGACACTGCCAATACTCATGCTGAGCTTAATCATTCATGGGCAACAATTGAACAAGATATTAGTGCCCAAGAACATTGGGAATCTAGACATAGACAACCTAGGAATCAACATTAGCCTTATTGTTCCTTTTGTTTTGGCCTTTCATTCATGTCCTTAGACTCTCATGTTTCTAGAAGAAGAAGAGGCTTATCACCCAAAATTAATCCTATTTCTGAAATAGGAGGAAGGAACATTGTGTTATCTACCCAACAAAGTCCTCTAAGGAGAACTTTGTCTGATTCACCCAGTTCGTCTTTCTCTCCCTCACCTATCATCCACAAGATGGCATCTAGTGGTGGATTTGGTGGAACTGGAAGTGCTTCCTCTTCTCAGTCTTCATCTTCGTCAGTGATTGGTAGCTTATATATCCACCATATCCATGTTCAATCTATCACAAATCCCACCAAAGTCATTAAAAAGTATGGGCTTTTTCAGTTCAAAGAAGACGCCACAACCACACCATGGCATGTGTCTTATCCTCTTAACCTAGCACCTGCTACTTGTCCACTTCCTAAATTCAAAGGGCATCTCCCTAGGATTATGTTATGCATTGTTAACCTTGCTATTTTCTCCTTGATTCATTACTGTGACACCTACACAAGATACATGCTAGTAACAACAAATAAGAGCAATTGAAAAGAGATAAAATCAATATGAACAAAATCCAAAAGGAAGAAACTAAACTATGCTACTATGCTACACTATATGCATTGGAATTAAAAGGATTGTTGTTAGTCCTAGCTAACGAAGTTAGTGGCTTATGATTTATTGAGTTATATGAAAGCACATGTGATATGCATTATGGTATGGTTGGCAATGGTTAATGTGATATAGGGTGGCGTATTTGGCAAGTAATGGATGTTGGTTTCGGTGCATGGATTAACGGATGGTTGGTTGGCGCGTACTAAGTGATTGAATTAGTAAAGGATGGAAGCGACGTACATTTATTGCACATCACTCCATACCTCTACCATCGGTCGTCACCCTAGCTTGGCTATTGTTCAATTGTGTTTCGTTGCGGTTAAGCTCAGATTTGCAGGCAAGGGAAGAACTGCTCGGCCAAGCTCACGTTTTTAAGGCTTTTTGGTTACAGGTATGTCTTTTCGCCATCCATGAACCCACTCTGGTTATGAAATAGATATTGGCTCGGTGATGTATGGGATTTTTATTTTCTTGATATTTGACAACTATGTAAACTTGTGATGTTTCTCTGGAATGGTGGTTGTGTGGTTTTCATTGCAAATGGAAAACGATGGTTGAAGTCACAGTTTCATTGATTATTCCTAGTGTGGAAGCTATGAAGGCTCTATGTTGTCTTCATGGGTTTTTGTTGAAGGGTTCATTCGGTCCAGACTTGTTGGCTCTCTTTACACAGTTCTTGTCACCGTACCCAGTCATATTTGTTGTTATGGAGTTGTTGGGTTTGTCTTTGAACTACCTTGTGTCACTACATATCGCTTCACCTGGTTATTGGCTTGTTATACTATTGGTGTTTACGTAGTTGGTTATAATGGCTAGTATGCCAAGGGGCTTGATTTGAGGTTGATTTCTATTTCATGGCTCTATTTTTATATCAGCATTACCCGAATTGATTGGGGAAAACCACGAGGATTATGCCCTGCATGTTCTAGGTGTTATTTATTGGCCCGTGAGGGACCTCTTCTCCTTTGTTCATAACCTCTCCTGCCTGTTGACTCTCTCCCTGTCTTGCAAGGCTATGGATTATATGGCCTGTGGATCCATCGTGTCGTCTCGAAAGTTTCTCACCTGTTGTTGGTGGTCGTTTCCAATCTCCTTGTGTTGGTTGCTCAGAGCCCAGCCTTGATTATTTTAAGCCTAATTTTGATAAATGAACCAGTTATATTTGGTCAGGCACGTGGTCGACTATTATGAGTTGGTGGAATATCATCGTGAGTTGTTGATTATTGGTTGTCCATGTTAATAGCATTGACAGTGGTTTCTGTGACTGGTGTATAATCATTGTGTACTTTTATTATGGCAATTGATTCGATAGTTCAACGTGGTTAATTGGTTGATTCAAGTAATGAAGTGGGCACACAGTCACTGCCTCTTGTGTTGTAATAGTTGGATTGTTGACTCGGCATTGTTTTATGGTTGATCAGGAATATGCCTCTTTGCTTTATGCGTTGGGTTGTGTGTTTCCTACAACATGATATAGGTTGAAATAAGGGTTGTTGTTATTGTGTGTTTTAATTGCCAATCGGGAGTATTGCAATTTAAAATTGTGATAGTTGTGGCGTGTCTGTCCACTATATATGTTATGGATATCGTTTGATTACACCATCATAGATGGGCACGGGTTTTATAACATTATGGTTTTGTTGCAATTTGATTATTAAATTGATTAGAGGAATGGAATCGGGCACGATTTTTGTGTCTGATTTTTATTTGAAGAAATAATTCATGGACAGTGGTTGATGTTTCGATGGAACAGAGTGGAAACAAGTGATTGTGTGTTCATTTAGAAATTGTTTTAAATATTAAATGGGAAGAAACAGAACTCTTATACAGGTTTTGGAAGGCATATTATTTTGAGTTGGATGACAATGTGTTAAATATTTAATTGCAAACAGTGAGCAAGTTAATACACAAAAATGATGAATTATACACAGTAGTTGTTTAATTGATTACAGTGACTATTTGGTTAGTATTGGATCTTTTTCTTTTAATATAGAATTCTTTTTTGGAATTACTTAATCAATTTTTCGAACAGTAACAACTATCTTCCCCTACCATTTTTTTCGCTTTTTGCTAATTACAATCCCCTCGCTTTCCCATGTTCATTACTCACTACATGTTCCTAAAATTTAATTACAGTTAAGAGAAGCTCTGTATTGTGACAGTTTAAGATCACAAGGATGGATTACAGTGATATGTTCTTTGGTTTACATTCCAGTTGATTCTTGTTATCAGTGAACAATAACCATGTTCTTTTCCCCCTCATTTTAACATTTTTTCTCTCAATACAAACCCCTCACATATCCTGGAACCTTTATTCACCCCTTGCTCATTGACAACAGTTAAACAATTTGTATGGATTGGATTTCATGAGTCTAATATGTTGTTGAGCCAAAATTTATTTCATATTTTAAAAGAGTTGTCATGTATGGTTGTTAAAGAAACTATTTGCTAATCAGTCATGCATACAGGAATGAGCTTTTTCAACTGAGGTAGCCATGGCAGAGGTAACCGAGGAAGAGGTAATTGGAACAGGGACACTAGAAGGCCAATATTCTCCATTCACTTTGATGTTGACTCTCAAGAGGTAGGCCAGCTATTTCAAGTTGGGTTTTTCAATTGGATTGGGAAAGGAATGGTCCAACCTAGGCCTGAAAGGCCTCCCTTCCAAGCTCCACAAGCCCCTAGTATTCTCATTCCCCCTCATGTATCATTGCAACCCGAGGTTCCCGAAAATGACGGATGGCAAGAGATTGTCCACCCGACAGTCTCCCAACATCGTGGCTGGCCCAATTTGTCTTTACCTGCTCCCCCGCCTATCAATCATATTGTCCAAGTTGCCCCTGTCCACTCACCATTTCAGTCTTCATATGCTAGCAAAAGGTTGAAAACCGAGGCCCACCATGCCCCTGACAAAGGAAAAGCCATTGTTGCCCCTTCCTCACCCTCCAATTGCTCTGACAAATCTGTGTCCTCCCAGATGCATTTGAGAGACTATTGTTCTCATGTGATCAACAAGATTAGGCCTAAAGGCTCAGCACAACCAAAGGCAAATTCAGAGCGATCAAAAGGTGACACCAGCAACAAGGGAAATATTGCATCTTAGAGTGGAAAATATGGATTTTAAGTTTTATTTTATTTATTGTTGATGACAATTGACTTCGGAATTTTGGACAACATGTTATTTTTTGGATATATGAGTAATATATTTTGAAAATAATTTCAAAAATCATTGGATAAATTGTCAAATATGAATCTGATGATGGGAGTCACAAGGAGGGATGTTTTGTTTAATTAACTAGTTTTGTTAAGATCACTAAAATCTAAAGGGAGTCACAAGGGGTCCCACCTACTAGTTATTATTTATTTAAAAACTCTTATTATGATTTATTATTGTGCCCCCTAACTAAAAAGTTGGTTGAGATTTTAGTTAACTTAACTAATGAAGTAGTTCAACTACTTCAACCAATTCTAATTTGCTTAAAAGAAAAGGGAAAGGGAGGAACAAAGGAGAATAGAAGGAGAAGCATACTAAGGTCTGATCTTTGAGTTTTTGTTGAGATAATTAAGTTTTCATTCATTCCTTAATTTATTCAAGGCCTAATTTTTTTTTATGATAGAAAGGTCTTATTGTAGACAACAAGATTCAGGGCTGAATTACATCATTCAGACACTTGTTTTTCAGAGGTGTTGATCTATCTTTGATAGTCTGTATAGACTTGTCTGTTTGTGAATTAGTTTTCATGACTGACAAAGGCTATTGTGCAGAGTCGAGTAGGCAACAATCTGCAACAAGTTGATCCAACTTTTAGAATTTAGCTTTTTTTATTTTCTGTCAGAAGTCCTTTTGTATGTTTCATCGGGGACATCTAAGTTTGACTTTGGTCCAAAACTTCTTCATAAAATTTTGTAAAGAGAATGGCTCTTTGATGAATTGGAATGAAATAAAGGATTGCTTTATGTCTCATATGTCTTGATTATCGACTTGGTGTCTTTACTTCTATATCTATATTTATTTCAGCATCTTTTATGTTCAGAAAAAACACATAAATAATGAATTTTTCAGCAAGCTTTTATTTATAAAAAACCAGCCTAAGCACTTGTAATCAATACTTGTGAATTAGGATATTAATTTTGATGGCTATAAACATAGGGTGATATTCTTGTCTATTTTGCTTTAGCCAAGCAGAATATGAAAATGCTTGAGTAAGATCATTTCATATATTTTCCTCAACAATTGTGACATTTGATCATTGTGCATGATGGAGTTAGCATAAGTGAGGGTGCACTTGTGCTGGGAGCTTGGAAATTTTAGCAAGGGAAATCTTGTAATTGTGAGGCAAATCTAGCCTAGGGTTTGAGGTGATTTATGTTTCAGTTGTTCAACCAAGGAAGGTTTATTTCTTAGTCAAGAAGGCACACATGTGAGAGAGGAGCCACACGTGTGAGAGACAATCCACACATGTGAGTAGCATGCCATACGGACATGACGTACATAATGTACAACCACACGTGAGCAAGCCTCACAAGTGGAGGAATAAAAAAGACATCATGCACACATGGAAAAGACAATAGACCTACACGTGTGAACTGAAAAGAAGGTACAAAAGCTCGTACAACTGGCGTCAACAGTCATACGACTGACGTCATCACATGTACAGGTGGTAGCAGCAGATTTGTCAGGAAGAGGTGATTTTTGGGTAATTTTGTTGAGTGTAATTTTGTTGATTTTTCGGTTGTAAAGGAAAAAAGAATTATTTTTTCTATTGATGTGACCATTTTTATGAAGACATGTCTAAACATTCGACTTTTTTTACTTTTTAAAGAAGCAAGATGTAGAAAAATTGTTTTTTCAACTTAACTATAACTCTATTCAAAATTTTGTTTGTTATAAGATTTTTGCTACAATGGTGTGTCCTACCTCCTCATTCCTCTCGTAGTTCTATATGAGAGAACGGGACCAATGCATCCTATGGAGGAAAATATCCTCCCTGCTCTAGGATTTACTAAAATATTCTAGCAACCAAAGGGGGTAACACTCAAAGTGTAAATTTAATTTTAAGATTTTCTCTCCAATTGATTGAAGATGCTTTTGTGTGTAAATTTGTGTATATGTTTCAAATGCAAGACTTGAAACAACTAACAGTAAGTAAAATGAAGTTTAAGCTTACAAAATAAACCACAACTAACATGCATTAAGAAACATAAAGGGCACCAGATTCCTATATGATTATCTTTCAAGATAAGTTCTAAAATAAAATAACATAAAACATGAAACACAACTTCCTTTGAATATCATAAATATCTTCATTCGATTGTATTTCAAGAAGTAAGATGGAACTGATTCCTCGAAACTAAGACAAAACATGATTTCAGAAATTTTCAATATAGCATTCAAAATACTTTCAAATTCATAGTATTTCCATAATAAATAATGCAAAAGAAGAAGGTGGAAGAAAGAAATTGAGAATATTATATAAAATGTCAATCGTGAAAGTTTGCAAACATCAACAAGTGATTTGATTCACAAAACTCCGTTGCATGTATTAAAGACTAGTAAATTTTACAAAGATCTTTTGAGAATAGATCTAATAAATCCTTCCAAAGTCCTGAAAAATTCTTATAGAAATAGAAAATTACAATGTTGATGAAACATAGCATGAATCCTTTGTGAAAACAAACACATGCAAGTTACAGAGAAATTAAAATCCAAGAGGATCAAGAAGTTTGTTGAAGCAAGTTCATTTTTTCAGTCTAATGACCCTTTCTTCTTCTTTGATCCTTTCTTTTATCTTTTTCCTTCAATCATTTTATGTTGGATGTACAACGATTTCCCAAATTAGAAATGATGGTGATAGTGGACCCTTTGTTTCTTGGGGTAACAATTAAAATAGTTGTTGAAGATATGCTATGTGTTCCTCTTCTTCCTCTGTTTATTTGTCATTTGTTGTGTCGACCTTGGTAATGATGTTGTCATGGATGGTATTGATGACATGGAGATTGGTGCTGACATGTTTTTTATTGATGACATAGAGACTGATGTTGATATCATCATCGGAGCTGGAGTAGAAACATGGACTATGGTTGAGGATGATGTTAATAAAGGGGCTATATTTTTCATTTTTGCAATTTGTTGACATTCACTTCCTTCTGGAATTTTGCATGAAAGCATCTTTCTCCCAACAATATCCAAATCTATAAAAATATCATAACAAGGAGGTAGGTTTTCTTGAATATTAATGTGTTTAATAACACAAAATCTTGGAATAATGTCTCATAAATAATCAACCCCCTGATTGGACCCTTGACCTCATTAAATTTCTCATAATTTGTTCTTTCTTTTTCAAGGGCCTCTTCATAAATTCTTTTACAGTAAAATCATTTGTCATTGTTCCGTGAAATTGGAAGTCCAAGTTCAAATGCTTCTTTAAACTTGTTTCTAAATTATTGACCAAAGTTTAGAATTGCTTGGCATTTGTTTTGAGGAGATAGTATCAAACTATATTTGAAATTAATAGTGCTAGCTCTCATAATGAAAGTTGTTCTATATTTGATATATATTGCTTCTAAATCTTATTTAGTCTTGTTATTCACAAAAATTTTGACATCATTTGTAATCTGAACTTTATCTCCCAATTGTTCCCAAGCTTTAGTGACTTGAAGTTTTGCACTTATTTTTTATCTTATGTCCTACAATACATTCAAATGGCTTCTCATTTGTTGCATAATATTTTTGGTCTAGTCCCAAATATAATGTTTTGCTCCAATAAGATATTTTCTTGCATAAAATTTTTGATCATATTTCTTCTTTAAATCTTTAAATTCTACAGTTTGGATGTTGCTTTCACATACAATTATATCTTTCTCAGCTATGGCAACATAATTTTGATCTATCAAAGCATTTTTGTTGTTAACCTCTTCTTGTAACTCCACCATTTCTGAATCCTTTGCTTGAATCACATTTCTAGCTTGTTTTAATTCCCTATGTAGTGTTGAAACATGTCCCTTGAATTTTGCAATCTACTCTAAATCATAAACTTCTAGTAGATTTTTTGTATCATGGATACTTATCTTCTGAAGACTTGTTGCCAATACAACCTCTTTCTCTTTATTTAGCCTCTCGACTCTTTTCTCCAAATGGATATTTTGATCTTGAAGAACCTTTAGTTAATGGTGAAGTTGACTTTTTTTCTTTTTCTAGCTCCATTCGCTCCTTGGTTTGAACATGCTTTGTAATAGGCATATTCAAATTTCCCCTTAATATTTGGATTTCATTTTTCTTCTCTTTTAACAAAGAGAGTATAGATGTTTTGTCTTTTGATCCATGTCCTAAAGCAATCAACTTTTGTTCTAAATCACATATTGATATCATTCTAGCTTTGTTTGTGCCTCTTTCAACTTTCAGTTGATTTTCTAATTTTCTTATCAACAACCTTAATTTTCTAACATTTAGTGTTGCTTTTATTAGATCTTTAGCCACTACATTCTTTGTCTTCTTGTTCCATTCAATCTTATCCTCTGGAAGCATACTATTTAAATCCATTTTAAACTTTGTTGTCTCATAATCTTGGCATCTAAGATCCTTTTCAAGTTTGTCGACCTTAGATTGTAGAACAACCATCTGAAAATATCCTTTCTCATAACTCATTGAAGACAGCAATCTAGGTGGGGCAAGTCCCTCATCACTGATTTTAGAATATAGATCTCCCTTTGCTTGCTTGGAAATTTTCCTCTTCAGTTTCATTTCAGTGAACATATCTTGTTGTTCATATGGAATGGATAATTCTCTTGAAACTTCACTTCCCAAGATTATCTTGCCAGTACTTTTGTAATTAGGATCAATTGAGGATGCAAATTGTGTTACTGAAATAATAGATTTTTCAAGAAAAGATTTCTTTGATTTTCGGTTGAGCTTGATTCTTCCTTTGCTTGTGAGTGTATCTTTTTCCTCTTAGATGGAGGTTCATGCTCGCCCAATTCCACTGGGTCATCCACCACTTTCCTTTGAAGTTCTTCTTTCTCTGGAATTTCCATCACAAAATCAACTCCTATGTTTACTTGATCATCATTGATTGTGATAACTAAAGAGGATGGCACACTGCCTTTAACAAGTTCTGCCTAAATGTTCTCTTGCTTTGCTTGGTCCAAACTTTGACTTTGAAGCAATTGTTAAACTTTTGCCCACGATTCTTTATTGGCTAACATTTATCTTCTTGTATCTACATGATGAACATAAGGTAAAATACCAACTGCATGTCTCATGTTACAAATACATGAAAAGGATCATATTGTCAGGGATCATCCTCTTTGAAATTGAAAACTTTTATAATATTTCCAATGATCTATAAGGTTAGTTTATCCTTAAAGAAAGCCTCTGTTGGTAATGGATGGAAGGTCTTTTAATTTTTGGGGGAAAATGGACATAGTCTGAATTCATTCTTTGTCTTAAATATTCCAAAGCAAAAATTATGGGGGTAAGGAAAATTGGTAGCTTGTAGGGTCTCATTTAAAATCCATAAATTCTTAAGACTATAATTTTATGAAATATATCAATCCCCAACCTTTATATGTTGTCCTAGTTGTAAGGAAGATTTACATTTAGGAAAACTTCTTGGGGGAAATTCCTTATGAATGAGAACATATGCAGTGACCATCACCTGATCAATAAAATTATGATAACCATTTTTTTTACCATGATTTTTTACAATATTAGTCCAGTATGTGACTAAAAGAAAATTTTCTTGTTGGTCTAATTTCTTCAAGTCTAGATGTCTAAAATGGATTGATTGTTGATATATCAAAAGATAAACTAAGTATGGCTGGTATCTAAAACTTTTCCATTCTTCAAAAAATGTTAATTGTTCATGGATGGTATCAAAAAGAAAATCAACATAATTGAACTTGGTAGATTTAGTTATTTTGAGGATAAAACCTAATATAGTTCCATCGACAAGAGTATCACTATCATAGCCAAGGATCAAACAAATCATGATTATAACTTCTCTAAATAATTCTTTGAACAAAGATGAACTCAAGGGAAAATTTAACTCTACTCCAGCTGATGTTATTAACATATTTGTCATGAAATTAAGCTTCTCTAAGCCTGGTAATGAACTCAATTCCTGGGCTAGGTTATCTTCATCAAGTTTTTCTTGATTACCAAGTAATAGTAGTATGTTCAAAATAGAAGCTTTTGAAATAGTG
Organism: Picea engelmannii; assembly: GCA_009831015.1. Lineage (NCBI taxonomy): Eukaryota > Viridiplantae > Streptophyta > Pinopsida > Pinales > Pinaceae > Picea > Picea engelmannii. The sequence continues at coordinate 601,703 of ML779857.1, forward strand.
AAAATGGTTTTTTGGTTTTTTTCTTTGATAACCCTTTGTACCGGATCATAGTATTGGGTGCACATGTGGACTAATTGAAGAAAATGAAAGGTTGTAGGGACGTTAGCATAAGCCAAACCACATTCTCATGCAATTATATCTTCAAGACTATTGTTAAACTTTGAAAATGCTATGCCTCTGATTTCTTTGATAGTTTTTTTTTTATATTTTGGTTTCAAAAATGTCGAAGTGTATCTATAAAATGCCTCAAAACTGGGTTCTCTATTTCAAACTACTACAAACTAGTGGTTTTTCTCCTAAAATCCATTTGAAAATATGAAATTAAATTGTTCTTACTCCTAAAAGCCCTCTACTAAAAATTTAAGGAAAATTGTTCTAAGACCGAGTTTATTTATCATACTTGTGTTTGCAGAATTAATTCCTTCGAAGAGAAAGCCCTTCCTCTTTAAAAGGATATCTATATCAACTGCTAACTTGAACACCTATATTTTATGTATATCAAAATAATAAAAATACAATGGTGGCGGCTTATTTACTTGTTAAATTAACGTTTATTAAATAAAAACATATATCTTGATTCACTATTGGTCTTCGATTGAAAGTGTGACCAACGAATTTAGTGTTTCCAACTACCAAGTGACAAGGTGGTGGATCCCTAATCCGAGGTGGTATCGAAACTTTTAAAAAACGATTTTTGAAAATTTTAAAATCTTTCATGTGAATATAACAATGCCATGTGTATAGGAAGTGGTTTGGTTGTATCAGAGTTTAAAGATTCATTATATTTTGATTATTTAAACCTCTGAAGTTAATATACGCCAATGATTAACTTCATTTACAACCGTCAAATATGGGTGGAGATTACATTATGTTTTATAATTTTAATCAAGAACGTGCCTTGATTTATTAATGCTTAACAATACTTTAACCTTGATTAATCTTTTTAGATTTATAAATAGGATTTATTCAAAAATTTAAAAAGGATTTTAGGGTTTACAATATATTTTTTTTATTATTCCAACCAATCAAGGTTTAGTTACAACACTCCTCATAGGGAACTAAAATGAATAATTGTTCATTCACTGAGGAATATACAATAGAACCACGATAAATTGAAATCCATGTAGAATAAATAATATATATTCATTATGAATAAGAGAGATTATATGATACAATAGCAAGTGATAGTATACGTATATGCATTGACTAGTTGTTATGGTTGATGGGTCATGTCCTTTGATTAGGTCATGTCCCTTGGTTAGGATGTGTCACTTCCAATATTATTATTATTATATTTATGTTCATTACTTTACCTATCCCATCAAAGATTATTTATCCTCAGTGTTTTAGGGAAAAGTTGTGTGTCTTTGTTCTAGCTTGTAATGCCTTGTCACGATTCTTCGTTCTTGAGCTATAATGGTTTACACAAGATTATATGTGTAACAAAGCAATGAGCAAATTTGTTTTATTTTTAAGGGTCGAACCATACTAATTCAATTCTCAAAAGCATTGTGTGGTGACGACTTATGTGATTTGGAAAATCTTAAGATTCCACACTTAAGCTTCTCTTCAATATATTAGGATCTTCACTTAATTTCTCATATTGATTTCATTTTGGTTAGTTTGTTGAATAATGTGATGACTTTTACACAAGGATGGTGATACACCATCCTTCTTTGTGTCTTGCTTTTGGAACCTCTATCCTTCTGTACTTCTAATGATTTATTAGTTGATAATATTTCGATTGGTTATGTTGGTCCATTCTCCAAGGTTTGGATTTGTATATTTGATGACTTCTCTATTTTAATGAAATCAATCATTGTTTCTTTATCAATCATGAATTCTTTAATGGTAAGTTGTTTCAATGTTTCTTGTTGTGATTGCTTTTCATTTTTTAACTTCTTAATCTGTGTACTTGAGTTTTGACTATGATTCTTAAAGCGAGGAATTTCTTCATCTTTATGAACAACAACATTGTCAAATTCATTTTGCATATTTTGTATGGACTTCTAATTATCCTGCAGGTTAAACTTTGACACATCTTTAAGATCTTCTAATTAAGGAGCTATTGAATATGACTTTATTACATAGTCATGCAAGGTTATCTTCTTCTTATAACAAAATGTCAAAAGCATTTTATTCATATTTAAGATGAAAGTACGCAATGTTTCAATCCAGGTTTATCCTTGAATTATGTCAACTTCATTTAGCTATATAGTTGCAACATTGAATTGGGATATGAATTTTCAATCAATAATTGTTAATTGTAAGGCCCTAATTTAATATTTCTCATTGTCAAAAGTGTTTTTATTTTTTATTATACTTGCCTCAATACTTACACCATACATAATGGCATGCTCTAAGCTAGACTTCACATACCTTAAAATCTTCTTCATTGTCATCCAATGAGCAATGTTTGGCTCTACCACAAATCTAGATATATAGTTGATGTGAAGCCTAAATTCAGCTTGGTGGTTATGAGGTGAATCAAGTTTTCCAATAGTCGTCTATGAATTGACTCATTGTCAAGTGAATCAAATGTTGTTGAAAATTTCAACCAAACATGCATAGGTGTAATCAACGATTCTAAACCTCTCCAACAAGTTTTTAACATACTATGTGACATATGTCAAAATTCTACCTAGGAAAAAGTGTAGACCTAAAACGATCATGTCAAATGCTAAGCACACATCAAATTTTACCTCCTAAATTGTGTCAAATACTATGTGACATATGTCAAAATTTTACCTAGGCAAAAGTGCAAACCTAAATCAATCATGTCAAATGCTAAGCACACATTATATTTTACCTTCTAAATTGTGTCAATCTTATTGCTTGTGATGACTATGTCATCCACACAAACCACATGATCACTACATTATCATGAATGCTTCAAACAAAAATATTTGGATCAAAAGGACTTCATCTAAATTCAAACCAATGTATTTATCATCTTTGGTGTAGTAAGCTCTTGGAGTCTATTTTAAACCATAGAGAGCTTTGTTCAATGTACATACCAAATTCTTGTACCCTATAACCTGGAATCCTTGTCATCGATACATTAATACATCGTGTTTCGAAATCACCAATGAGAAATATGTTCTTTACATCCATTTGATACCTTTTCCAACCAAAGAATGTTGTTACAATTGTCACCAATGTAATTGTTACTAGCTTTCTTGTTGGACCAAATATTTCGTCCTAGCCCACTTCTTGTCATTAGGGTAAGACCTTTAACAACCAACCTTGGATTGTGTTTGTCCAACAAACCATCTACATTATATTTGGTTTTGTCAACTCATTTGCAGCCCATGGATTTCTTCCTTTGAGGTAGCTCTTGTAATATGTTTCTCATTAATGTGTCATATCCAATCTTCATGGCTATTTTCACTAGTGATTTGCTTTTCCTTTATCATAATTTTGCAATTTGAAAGTGTCATGAACATCAATGCTTCATGCAAAATTTACATCACCAAGTTGGTACCACATTGGAAGTCCATCATCCCTCACATCTTCCATTGTTTTATAATATGAAATGAACATAGTTTATTTCTCGAGGAATTTACAACATAAGATAAATAACTAAAATCCTATAGGACAAGTAATACATAAATAATTGAATAAGATAGAAAAATGAATATATATATATATATATATATATATATATACAATATCATGTGTTGATGTGTTTATAGCATTGACTAGGAACAACGACTGATAGCTCATGTCCCTTGATTAGGCCAAGTCTTTTAGTTAAGATTTGTTACTCATTTATTATTAATATTCATTTATTTGATATATTCATGTCATCACATTACCTATCCCTTCAAATATGCTTGGCCCTCGAAGCATTTATGGAAAGCTTTGTATCTTTGTTCTAGCTTGTGATGCCTTCTCATGATTATTTGTTCTTGAAATCGCGACGATTGGCAATAAAAGATGATATGAGTTATGAAGCGTTGAACAACATTGCCATATTGTGAAAGGGCCTGACCACCCTAATTCAATTTTGTATAGAATTGTGTGGCAATGACTTTTGTGAATTGGGGAATGACAAATTCCACACCTATGTTTCTCTTCAATATAATAAGAACTTCACTTAGTTTCTCATAATGATTTCGTCTTTGGTTAGTTTATTGAATAATACGATGACTTTTATAATTAAGATGATGATAAGACATCCTTATATCTTGTGTCTTATTCTCATAAACTGTCTTTTAACACCTTTGGTGATAAGATTTCAACATAAGCATTTTTTGTTTTTTTATGTTGATTGGTTTCTTTCTCCAAGATTTGGGTTTTTACATCTAATGACTTCCTTATTTCAATAAAATCAAGGACTATTTGTTGGTAAATTGCTCAAACATTTCTTGTTGACTTTCTTTTCACTTTTTACCTTGTTAGTCTGTGTGATCAAGCTTTGACTATGACTCTTAAGGTGAGAAATTTCTTTGTCTTTATCATCAACAACCTTGTCAAAAAAATTGTGCACCCTTTTTATTAATTTCATATTATCCAGAGGGATCGCCTTTAAAACAACTTTGAAGTCCTCTAATGAGGACACCATTGAATCTAACCTCATTTTAATATCTTGTAACATTATCTTCTTATAGGAGAATGTCAAAAACGTTTTCTCCATGTTTAAGACAAAGGTATCCAATGTTTATAGCCAAGTTAAATCAAGAATTATGTCAACCTCTATTTTATACATAGTTGTAACATTGAATTAAGATATATATTTATAATCCTCAATTGTTACTTGCAAGTCCTTCATTTCATAATGTCCATTACAAATAGTATTTTTTTTATTTTTTATTTTTATTATACTTGGCGCTAAATTTAACAATTGATTTCACAAGTCAACATTAATGTAATTCTCCTTATAATCTTAACCAATAATAATCTTAATTTCTCCTTTTTAAATACTCCCTTTAACTATTAATATTCTACAACACAAGATTAAACACCTTTATAAAAAAAACCTTTGTTCCCTCATTAAAATCCATTTTAAAGCCCCTAATTTTTTTCTTCCTTCACAAACTTGAAATACCCTCCCTTTATATCTATTTTTAGTCCCTGCCTCCAGCCAAGGATTATAGCTTTCGCGCAACAGTCCATGGTATATTTTGTTGCATTAATTGGTCTGTTTTGGGGGCAGGACTCGATTTTATGCATTGTTTCCAAAATTAACATTAAATTATGTATTATTTCTCAAAACAAATTCATTTTTGTACTTATAAGATTTCTTAATTTTAATTTGTTATTAGTTCTTAGCAGCTTGACATGATTATATTTTCATTATGTATGTGATTTTATTTTTCTCAATTGTCAAAACCGATAAATAAGTTAAAAACACCAAATTTTTTATTGGTTAATCTCTACCGCCAAGTGCAAGCTTGCTATGATAACGCTTTGCAGTCAAAGTTGTTGACAACGCTGCAGTCAAAGTTGTGGTCGTTGAGGCCCTAGCCTTAGCTTCACCACCTACTCAACCACCCATTGTCTCACTGCTTAGCTACCGCCATGCACAATGTTAAATATCTAAATTAATACATTTTCTAAAATGCATAAAGTAATCCATACCTCGTATTCATACCTGCATGCAAGAGTTTTTGTCCTTTGTCAGTCTCATTGTACTAACCCAAGCTAATAACATCAATCCAAAGGACAACGATACAAAAATAATGGCAAATGTTTTCTGCAACGACCCCTTGGAATGCTAGGTCAATCAGTGGAAGAATCAATCAAGTGATTGCACAGGCTAAGCCCAAAATGAAGTGGGCTCTGCTTACTCTTGGTCTTTCGCTTCTGGACCATATTCGAGACACAATCGCATTAGCGAGAAGAAAGATGATTGAATTTAAAGCATACGGTGTTTATCCCATGATGAAGTATAAGAAAAGCCAACAATGCATTAAAAACCAAGGAGGTGGCATAGAGAAGAGAAATACAAGGATAAAGCAATGAGATGCTAGCTGCCATTACACCCAAAATTTGACATTCGGGAAAATAATATAAATGCCAATCACCAACCATTACAACCTTCTCTCATTTCTAACAAGTATGCCACTACCATTTACTATTTCAGAATCAATTTCAATTCGCTCTCAAAGCTACCTAGCAAAGCAGGATGTACAACAAGCTAGCAAAATAGGAGATAAACTAAAAAGATAGGTCTAGTCTAACTAGCAAACAGGGAAAACATAATTAGTTTTAAGGTCAGGTTATCACTTACTAACTGTGTTGTTGGTGAGAGTCGGATCCACTTACTACCTATCTTGCTTGGACTTGGATTTGCTTGTGTCGTTGGGTTTGAGTTGTTGTGCCTAGTCAAAGTCGATCCCACTCTGCTAGCCTAGCTTGTCTTTCTTTGTGTAGCTTTATTCCTAACGTCCTCGCCACTATATGCTACTCCTGGCGTCCTCGTATTCATGTCAGTGTAAAACATATGTGGTGTCTCGTCAAGATGAACCGATCAAGGAGCAAGTATCCCGAAGTGGATTAGACAAGTGTTTTTCATGCAATGTGTCATGATGTTTGTAGTGGAGACTTATTAAAGTTATGTGTTTTTCATGCAAGATGTCTTGTTTGGAGTGGACGCGTTTATTTATAACAAATAATGTTATTACAAGATATATAGAAATATGTGTAAACACTTAAATATTGTTAATTAGAAATTCGAAATGCAAATTTATAGATTTGAAGAAATAATTAGTAATAAAATTGAGATGATTAAATTGAATGAATTAATCGATAATATGTTATATATAATTAATAAGATTTTAAAAATATAATAAAGAAAAAAAATACAAATAGAATATGATATTATTATAATAAAAAAATTATCTCATAAATTTCAAATTTACACTTTTCAACTAATCTCTAAATTATTAAAAAAATTAATATCAATCACAACACAACCAAAACCATAAGTATGACCGAAACAAACAAACAAAAAACGATATATCCTTCAAATAAAAGTCGAGAAAAACATTAGCAACATAGTTTTATAAACTTTATACACAATTCACTTGGATAAAGTTTAAGTAATATTATGACTAATTGTAAAAACCTACACATCTATATAGTCTGAGTGGGCCTAATGGTTAAGAACATGTGTTTTCTCTTAAGAGGTCATAGGTTCAAATCTAGAGGGGGTAGAGTATGTATACCTTCGTAGATTTTACCAGTGAAATTGTTGGGCAGAAAGGGGTCCCTTGTCCCACAAACAAGGGTCATACACCAATTTGGTGTGAGTAACCTTAAAATATTTCTTGAACATATATTTGATTAAGATGGATGGTAAATATGTTTATTAATTTAAAATAAGTACATGATATGATGATTTCATTTCAAATAAAATTAATGATTTAAGTTGTTTCTCCATTAAATTGTCTAATTATTTTGTTTTTAAAATGTTAAGATAAATAAATGGTCTTCGTTGTAAACAAGATAAGTGAAAGTCTTAGATTTAAAGGGTACTGTAAATATTTCTTTAATCCAATAGAATGCTTTATAAGTCCTTTGTAAATATTTCTTTAATCCAATAGAATGCTTTATAAGTCCTTTGGCTATAACAGGAGTGTTGTAATGATTTTTTCCATTAATTTGGACACAAAACAATCCAACTTTTTTGTGAGTTATATAATTTTGAGTAGGAAATAATTATTAGTTTTTATTACTTTATCTGAAATTTTATATTTTTAAATTTTATTTCAAATTTGAATTTTTTTTAATTTCATTTCTTGCCAATTTTTAAAATAAAAATATTTTTTATTATTTATCATTATAATTATATTTATTAAAAAATATTTTAAAATAAAATTAATATAGAAATTTTATATTTTTAAATTTTATTTAAAATTTGAATTTGTTTAAATTTTATTTCTTGCCAATTTTTAAAATAAAAATATTTTTTATTATTCATCATTATAATTATATTTATTAAAAAATATTTTAAAATAAAATTAATATAAATTCATTTAAAACTTAATCTTAAATCTATCATAAATGCAGATCCATTTGAACTTTAAATCTAATTAAACCAATTATTTAATGCAAACTATCTAATATAAAAAAAATATTAAATATTTAAAATTTTAAATGTAATATTTTTAATCATTTTAGAGGGATGGTAATTAACAATATCTTTATTATACTATACTGTAAAAATACTTTAATATTTTTTTATGCAATGATTAAAAAGAACTTGTACTCCTTTCTTTAAGCAATTATTTAAGAAATTGAAATCTAATGTCTCTATAGCTGTCTATAGTGTATTCGTATTTGCTTTGAGAACATAATTATCATCCACATCAACCATTTGTGTTGGTGATGTCAAGGATATAATAACTATTATGTAGTTCTGCAATGGTATTCACCGTACTAAACACGCTTCATGGACATCTAGATGAATTTTCAGTTTCTACTTCAATTTTATTGTCTCTCTCTTGAACCCTTTGGCGTTGGTTTGTGACTTCACTGTATTCATTGTATTGTATTATTTATCTTTCAATTTATATAAGTTATGGATAAGTTCTACAAACATACTTGGGAGAAAGAGCTAGGGAGAAAGAGGAATTACTACATTGAAGAGTTTAACCCCACTCATAACCATCAGCAAAAGGCGTATATAGGGATCAATATTTCTTGGAGATCTAAAATTCTTATTGCTCAATTGAGGACTAATTTTCATCAACTCCGTGGTGAAACAGGGCGCTGGAAAAAGCCAAAAGAAAGGTGGGAAGAAAGAGTATGTATTCTGTGCTCGTCCAGAAAAGTGGAAACAGAAAAACATTTCATTTTAGAATGTGAGGCCCTCAAAGACAACAGGGAAAATTATGCAAGTATTCTGGCAACTAATTCTTGGGATAATCTATTCAGCAAAGAGTTTGTTGAGAAGCTGGAAACGATTATTGTAAAACTTCACAGGAAAAGGGCCAAATACAAAAGCCAAATGAAAAAACAATCTGTCCCATAGGCTATTTTTAGCCTCGTGGACATTAAAAATACTTTTTTTCTTTCTTTCTTTCTATACATTTAGAAAATCAACTTGAACATGTTGAGCACTGTGTGAGCCTGCGTCGTGATTAATTAAAACCTTAACTTCAAATCTTCTTCCCAATAGCCACCATTACGAAGAGTTGCCTCAAGGGATGCATTAATTTTCAATAGTGTGTCAATACCTATACCTTTGCCGTATGAACTGAACCACCAAATGAATAGTGTGGGATACGGGAGGTTACGGGGCCATCATATCGCCCTGTTATTCTGATGATGGTTTTTTCTCAGATAACTTTTCAATTCAATGCAACACTGCAAATGCAATCTTGGGGTTCTAAATCTACCTAGATGCTCAAAATTGCTATTTTTAGCAATGCAAACTGGTATTTCAGCAATTCTTCATCTACTGAATTTTTGCAAATACTAAGCAATTTGAATGCCCCGCATCAGACGCCCAAATGAAGCAATGGCAACGACGAAGTGAACCACAAACGAAATGAACAAGCAATGGCGTAATTTCCTAGATAGTGGCACAATTCCCCAAATTTCCTATGAACCTTCACTGCGTTAGAACACTTTTGTAATTGCCAACGAACTTATCTGAAGTTTCATGCCTTTGTTGTACCCTTGCCCATACTGAGAATGCACCTACAGAAGCATCTTACAGCGATCGACATCTTAATGAGCATCACTGTGTCTCGAATTTTCTACCGAAATTCCTCCTGATCAACGAGGATATTGAATTCTGGTACTACAAATTCATTTAGATCCAATTGCCTAAAGGATTTCCTAATTGATCATATGTTGCTTCTATGTGTGGAAACTATGTCCATTAAAATTTTGATTGAACTCCAACATGAAGTTACTGAGGGTACTCATTTCTGCCATTCTTTTATGGTTGTTAACTCAAATGCCTTTTACAACATCGTCGAAGCCCTTTTCCAAGGGCTCTGAGCTCTGTTACAGCCTACCCAACTTCTGTTTTGCACTGTTATTGTCTATTACAGGTTGCCCAACCTCTGTTTCTCATTGCCTATGGTCTGTTACAAAACTGCTCGACCTTTCTTTCTCCCTGCCTGAGACTATATAGATTGTCTGACTTCTATTTCTCACTATTCAAAGTCAATTACAAGCTTCTTAAGCTTGTCGCTTGCTGTCCAAATGCATGCCCATGTTGCTCAAGTGTTTGCTATTAACAACAGGGACCTGTACGACCCTACTCTCGCTGCTTGAGAGTTTGCTATTGTCACCTGAGGCCTGTATGGTCCTTTCCGCACCTCTAAAAGTGTTCCTAGACATTGCTTTCCTTATCTATGAAATGTATGGACCTACCTGCAGTTCCAAAAGCATGACCACGCTTTATTTTTGTTGCATACAACTTGTATAGCCCTAACCACAACTTGTATCCCTCTCACAAGGTGCTTGTGCTTTTGTTGCGCACTGTACAACTGACTCGAGAAGCCTGCATGTTGTTGATGTGTTGTACAGATGCCTCAGGAAGTTGTACGTAGGCCTTGGTATCATGATTGGTGTTGTTGTGGCAATTCTACTGCGCTTATTACACTTTTATAGTGATTTGTGGTTTTATAAATACTAATTTCTTCTTCAACAAAAACAATTTTGTGATAACCTATCAAATATTAAATCCCAGCATTAACTGACCAATAAAAATTCAAAACTAACTACAAACCAACTTATTTTTGTGATGTGGTTTCTTCATCTCAGTGTTTGCTTGACTCCTCACTGTTGTACGCATGCCAACCAATCTCTTGGCCATCCTACCTTGGTGATATGCTTATGGTGACCCTGTTACTTATGCATCCCCATTGCTAAACTCTACCTTTTATCCAATACCATGTTATAAATGCATATACCAATTACAGAAAACTAAGTGCACCAACAATGAAATAGAAAATGCCTAAAAGCGAGACACATTACATTTTCAAACAATAAATTATATGAGCCCAAATCAAGGTGACTTCATATTCCACTTAATTAAAACCTAGTCAAAAGAAACTTCAACTAATCTAATTCATTACATAACAACAATGTACCATGTGCTACCATGTACTTTATAATTGTGGGTGACTAAAGTACACCCTAAAGGCTATATGACCATTATACATACTTGATGATCTGTACTTAAAAAAATCAGTCCAACCTTTTTTTGTCCACAAATTTCTTTCACTTAAGGTTATAATATAATTATAACAGCACACAATACTGGTTGATTTATGTACCCCATTATGTAGACAATGCAATAGTGGATTATGAATTCTTCTCAAGGTGTCTAGCAAAACCCCTCTAGTAAATCTGAACAGTCAGTCAGCTGTGTAGAAGTTACAATGGCATTATAGTTAATGCCATGTTGTTGTGCATGACAAGTTGACAGTGAAAGAAAATGCATGCTTGGAGTAGCACACTTCGTTAGACAGTGCCCAAAGAAATTAGTAGCATGACTTTTGACAAGTAGGTGGTGCATCACAAGGAACTCCATATCCAATACACCAGACGGAAAAACTAGGAGTGTTGTATGCAAATCGATAGATGGTCGGTTCAGTTCAATTCATAATCATTGTGATTGCTAAGGCTGGTCATCTAAACGTTCTAATTAGTATCATGAAGATGACATCCAGGACTCTGCATTTGCTTTGTGGATGGGCAGAGATGCTACAAGGGTCTTTTTAATATATGTTCTTTATTTTTAAGGTATATTTGTCAAGCCATCATTGGATTATTCGTTTGACAGGTGAAATCATGCAATGAAGAGTAAAGTTTTCAAATTAGTATAAATTGTCCAAAGAGGTAGAAATATGATGGCTTCTTTGTGCTTCACGCTTGTCTTTTTTCATTCTTGTCTGGGTCTGATTTGCTTGTGTCAAAAGGTGCAACTATTTATCTATCCACCTATCCATCTCTATCTACCTATCCATCCATCCAATTATACGCATGTTTGGCCATACATATGTATGCATGCAGATATGTGTTTTACACTGTGTGCTCTCCTAAAATTTGGGACATATGTATGCATGCAAGTTGCTTTTTATAGAGTATGCTTTGGGACATATGTATCCATTGACTTTTTCTCCATCTCATTTGCAAAGAGAAAAGATATATTGATCTGGTTAACATTAAATAACAAGGACTTCGCCAATTACTCTACATTACATAAACCATGCTCATCTTGATTTGGGGACCAAATAAATTCCCAGGTCCATGAAACCAGAGAAACATACACCAGAGAAAATTCAGGAAATCGAAAATATTGGACAATACAGAGAAAATTAGTACAATCTACACATGTAGTGACCTCAAAATTGCCAGCGCTCTAGTTGCACCTCTGCTTCAGTTAGGTCTTTCTGAGCTTTCTTCCTACGATAAAATATCGGACAGTCACGACTGCAATAAAGATAAAACATCAATGTAGGTATAAAAAAGATAATAATTGTAAAAATATAAAAAAAAGACATCCTTTTAGTTTAAAAAATTAAAAAACAAATACAAGAGCATGCAAATGTTACAAAATACATCCATAATGTAAGTTTGAAGCATGTGATAAAAATGTAAGATATGAAATATAGTATTCAAAACCTTGTACAAAGAACATCTTGGTGCAGAGAGGCTTGGCACCGCTGACATTGTGTCCATAGTTTACCAAAGAGCATTTCTAATTCCCTCACTGACATCGATCAAATATTAGTGTCATATGATAGAGAATCTAGGTGAGAACAATAGACATAAGGCCTACTTTAAATTTTCCAAATAAAGATTAATGGTATTAGAAAGCTAGCTTACCATTTGCAACTGTTTTCTGATACAGTTCTGCTTCTCTTCCTTTGCAATGTGAACAAAGTGTCTGATCTTCTTTACTGCAATGGCAACATGAAATCAGGTAACCTCGTAACTTTCAGTATCAAACAACCTAACCAAACATTTTTATTTACTATAAGAAAACCGAATAATTTCTTACAAGGAGAGCAGGCATCAAATTAGACAACCTCATAGATTTCAGTATTGAAAAGATGAATCCTATTAGCTTTCTAAAACGCCTAACCAAAATAATAGTTGATCTCAATTGTGCACTACTATAAACAAGGAAACCAAATATAGAACACCCTCTACTCATATTAATTATGTACCTGATAGGTGTTTTACAACCAATACAACTGAGTTGTTTCTTGGCAAATTTCATAATTCCACTATTTGAAGGAGTTGATATGGAAACTGCTCGTGTGTGACTACCATGAAGAAGCTCCTTGCTTGCATTCTTCAAAATGGGCTCAAATATTCTCAACAGTGGCTGCAGCTCAAAAACTGGCACTAATCAAAAACACTTAGCTGGAAAAAATTACTATCTATCAAAATACATTTGAAACACTGAAGAAATTTTCAAAAGTGCATAAACTGCAAATTATGATGTTTTGGTCTTTCACCTTGCTCAGTTGATTCTCCAGATAGTATTGTGGATCAATAGGGATGTTATTCTCCAGGACATAAATTGGATCCTCAGATTTCTCATATGCCTTAGCCCAATTAAACACATTAACCATTATATCCATAATCCCTCTGTAAATTATGCCTCCAAAGAAAACATAGCAAAAGAATTGAACCAACAATCTTTGAGTGCAATATGGAGACTTATACTGAGCACAAAAGTGGGTTAATTATTACCTTGGCACCTTTTGCAGCCTTTATGATGACGTATGGAACACGATCACCCACAGTTGGAGCAGTTGCAGCATCCCTCTGGTGCAACAGGGACAATTTGGCTTTAAAACACAACGTCAATCTAAATAATCCAACAATGGGTTCATTGTCAATAGAAAGCAATATTACAAGAGTCTTTAGATGCACTGCAGTCCTAAGCCTAGAAAGGTAGGCTTGAAATGGAACCAAAAGGCATTGCATCATTCATTATATGTGTTGTTCTGAGAAGTTATGTTCAGTATTTACCTTCCGCATGCGCTCAGCTAGTTCCACGTGTGCTGCCTTGACTGCATAATCATCTCCAGTCTTTGTCAGACCCTGATTCAACAAAGAGATTGTCAGCACAGGCCACCAATGCTGCCCTTAAGAAGATGCCAATAGCCTGATAAAGGGTAAGGCCTGCAAACATCTGTTTCTGCCACAGCAAAACAGAAATCGATTTTTTCTCAGAATGAGATTAGAAATGCAGATATTTTATACCTTGTCCTTTTTCAATTTTATTAAATTGCATATGAGCTTCCCTTGACACTTCTTTCTCCCATTGCTATCAGTAAATATTGACTGAATTCCTGCAATGGAATATAGGGAGAAGACTTGAAAAGGAAACTTCCATGGCCTGTCCTAATTAGGTATACACTTTTAATGCTTGAAACCAGGAATATGTAAATATCATAAAGTGACTTACTCCCTATCAATACAAATCTCCTCTTCCCCCTATCATATTTTCCCCATTTTGAATATTCCTTTACTTTCCCCTCACTCTTGCAATCTTCTTTTATATCCATCTCTTGCTATTACATTGCATCCTAACTTTTGTTATTCCTGCTTACAAGTCTGCTTTACTCCTGTTTTCTTCATCATTTTTTCCTACCATCATGCACTTTATCTTTCCATTACCTCCCTTTTAAGCTATTAGGCTGCAAAATTCCTTTTTGTTCCTCTATCCAAGACATGCTTGAAGACTGACCTCTCATAAGTCTCATATGATTATTTCAATCACTTGTTGATCTCATTTGCAAACATGATTTGCACATATACATGTAAAGGCTATAAAATAACTAGGTCAAAGCAATTCTAGTTTCTCAATACTCTAACAAAACGCTTTAGTGCTCCTCTTTATTGGAACCCTCCTTGCAATTTAATGCAAGGCACTAAGATTGACATGAAAACAGAAACATCCATAGCTAACTGAATTATTTTGGCCAGATATTGAATCCCACCACTTTGGTAACGTTTCGTTATATGGAGCTGTTTAGGCCAAAAACCGATAAGGAACAAGTGGAACTCCAACAATATCACGCTTCTTATTCTTGCTCCTATATTTTGAAAATGCACTTTACATTGCAAGCGAAACAACCCAGAAGGGCCTTCTTTTGCCAAAGTTGGTTTGGAATGTAGGCTCAATGAAATCCATGTAACCTAGAAAAATTCTACTCCAAACAGACTACAATTTATGCATCTCCCTATCAACTGTCAACGTCTGTGTGTCTCTCAGATGCCAATGTAAGACACCATGAAATTGAATCTAAAAGCATCATGATGTGAGATGAAGATCAAAGATAGCTTCTGCACTTGATCAGTAATGGTGTACGCAGCCAACAGGAGCCTAAAATAAAGGAAGTAAAGCATTTCATTGAAAATGAACTATTCAAACAACCATCAATTATTCCACCCATTCCAGGCTTCCTGATTGGATTTAATGAACTGAAACGATAAACAAGGCCCTCATCACTGTCAACCATGCTCACCAAGGATGACTATTCCAGGACACTTGACTCTAGTGGGTAAGTAAAAGAACCCATCTCCATTGCAAATATATTGGCTAATGGAGACAGTCTTTTTAATCTGCTATCGCCAGTATCAGTCAGCACTTAAACTCAGATGGAATTTCCTCTTCCAGAATCCATGGTAGCTCAGAACAAGGTTGATAATAAGTCAATGTCATTTTGAATGGGCTTCAAATGACTTGGCTAAAAAGAAATAGCCCCAAATGGCCAGCTCCAATCCCAGGTTTCTACTCTTTCAATCATCTAATATTCATTTTTTTGCAAGCATAGAACACAATTATATGCACCTCTCTGAAGGTAATATAGCTGGTCCTTCAAATAGAAACTTTAGAGCAAGAGACATTTCAGGGAGAGAACCATGGATTGATCAGGCTTTCCCAGCAAGAAATATAATTGGTTAAGTATCTCTTGCAAGATTGCAAGCAAAACTCAGTATGTGTTGCCCATGCTGTAGACATAAATATGCTCTCTGCTATGCTTACCTGAGATGCTATTGCAATACTCTAGTAACTTGTATAAACATAAGTTTCAACCTTATCATAAAAAATGTTGAAACAAATTTGGTCATAAACATGCAGAAGGATTCATCGTTCTCACCTTAGTTATCACCAAAAGTGACAAATCCATTCTGTTCATTAACAGGTCAGAAATAGTGCTTTTGACATACTGCACTGCACCAGGTATGTCACAATCAATGAGTATTTTGTGAAGACACTCTGTAACCAAGTTCTTCACCAACAGACAATTGTCCCTTCGTACTGTTTCAATGCCTGTCGATATGGAATAGTTAATAATTAAGAAGGCATCAAACATATATATTTTTCTAAGAGCATTTTGAGATTTCAAAAACACAACAGCTGTCTTTGAAACAAGAAATCAAGGTTGTCACCTTTAGTATCCATTTTGTCATAAGCATCTGGCTTTGTCCACAACAATCCAGCATATCTTTTCTTGCTGATCAACAAGTATGGGTAGTATACTTTTTCAAATTCTAGTTTAATAGGCTGTATAAAGGCATATGAAAAACACTGCACTGGTTAGATTCCAAAGATGTACAAGATAGATGTCATATAAGATGCAGAAAAGCATAACTGATCATCCTGTCACGTGCATACCTACAAAGAGCTCTTGGAAGTGGAATGACAAAAGAAGTAGTTTTGAAAGGAAAAAGTGATATGAAAACACTATCAGTGTTACGCAAACATCACTAACAACTCCAGAAGCTTCACAGATACTTAAAATTGTTGATACTGTACCTTTGTGAATGTACCACTAATATAATCTGAGGCTTCCCTCCCTAGTGTCATGGCCTCTTCTATCTTTGGTACACCAAACTGTATCATAACTGAATCTGTATCTCCATATACAACCTGGACTCAAATATAAAATATAATATTCAGCTTTACAATAGAAATCTTGGTTAGGATCAGATCACCAATTTTGATTTCACAAACTCCAACTATCACCAATAACACAAGTGTACTTGCTATTACCAATCCAGTTCAAAGGTTACAAATGCCTTCAGTTGCTAAATAATAGCCTACCTCAGCATTGTATTGGTAGCCACCAACTATTGTGAACCTTTCTTCAACTAGCCTCTTTGTGTGCTCTATCATTTGACGGCCTTACATGTGGAAAAAAAAACAAGAGCATTAACGATTTGAAATTTAAAACAATAGGTAAAATTGATCTAGACTGATGAAGCAGAGAATGTGTCAAAGAGATCAAACTGGACTCATAAACAAGAATAATAATCAGACGGTCTAAACGTAGCATCTTAATTGTACAACTACACTCTACTAATTACTGAAATTCAAGAACTCGATCTCTACATAGAGAAACTGTCAACTGCAGTTCACACCCAAACCATTATGCCAGGAGGAAGAAAAGAATTATGTTGATATAATTGATACCAACAACCAATAGAAATGGCTGAAACATGCATATATAGAATAAGATGTTAAATTTGGCAGCATCGACAGTCATTCTCCAATGAGAAGCCATATAGGCCACATTAAGGCTAGCTAGGGAGATTTGGAGAATCAACCAGTCTTGTGAGGTATTGACAAAAGCCAGGGGGGACATACAACCTCTGTGAGTCAAACCAAAAGTCAGGACGAACGAGATGCTATGTAAGTCTAATGCAAAAGTCAGGGGGAACGTACAACCTCTGTGAGCATAGACAGTCTAGTGCATAAGTCAGGGGGAACGTACAACCTCTGTGAGCATAGACAGACTAGTACAAAAGTCAAGGAGAGTGTACAACCTCTGTGAGCCTAGTCAAACCTTGTGAGCCATGAGCAAAAGTCAAGGCATCTAGCAAAAGTTAGGTTGAATATAAAATTCCTATGAGTTAGAAACAAATGATATTCCTAATATTGCAAATGATATAAATGTATTGATCTAGTGCGTTGGCACGTATAACATTATCCACCATGAAGAGAAATTTGAATTGCCTTGTAAAGAGTCAAGTTGTAGAAGTCAAAGTTGCATGTCTAAGTCAAAGACATTGTTGTCAAGTTGCCGCATGTTGCATGTTGCATGCATGTCTAGTTGCATGTTGCATACATGCATGACATGTGCATGCTAAGTTAGTACACATGCATGCCAAGACAAGGGTGAGTTGTAACTGAAGTCTCAAGTCTAGTTCGAACTTCGAACTAAAGTGTGAAGCTGAGTTATGTTAAAACATGCAAACAAATTCCTAATTCGAGCCATCTGCTTCTCCTCTTCATTCATAAGCAGAGGTCGACCCCTCTCTTCAACACATTGTTATGCAGGGTAAAGGTGAAGCTATAGAGGCAGCATTCAGGTGCTAAACAGAGACACATATCAGTCCTATATAGGGCCAGCATATCAGTGCTAAACAGGACATCATATCAGTCCTATAAAGGGACAGCATATCAATGCTAAACAGAACATCATATCAGTCCTATACAGAACAGCATATCAGTCAATAAACAGAGGCACATATCAGTCCAATAAAGGCAGCTGTACCAGTGCTAAATAGAGGCACGTATCAATCAATCAGAGGCAGCAACAACAGCCCATTTCAGAGCTGATATATCAGTTCATAAGAGGCAGCATATCTCAGTCTTTCAAGGCAACTCGGATACATCTATATCAGCAAGGTCTTTTAGTTCACTGTCAAGTCAGAGTCAACTTGGCAAGCTCTTTAAGAGCAGAGTCTTCATGGTGGATGTTTGTAAGTGATCTTACATTATTAATGCAATAAAGGAATATCGTTTGCTGGGGGTTTTCTCCTTGTACAGGGTTTCCCCAGGGTATATGTGTTGTGGATGTGCATGCTTACATATCTACATGATTTTTACTATTCAGTTATGATTCTATATTGTTGAAATGTATTAAGCTGGAATCAAAGTGTTGAAGAATTCAAAGAAATAATCCGCTTAAGAAATCAAGCTCAAAATTTAACATAAAAGAGGACTGCAGGCATCTCTATGTTATAATTAAAAGAAGCATCAATAACATTAAAACTAGGAAAAACAAGGAAGGAATCGAAGTGTTCATGGATTTAATGGTTTTTTCCCTGAAAGAACTACATATTACCATAGCTTGTCACACTTGAGGAAATCTCCAAACAGGGCAATTGCCCAACAGTAGCACCAGTAAACCCATAAACTGAATTTGCACTGATCTGCAAGTGCACACATTCGAAACTGTTGATTATGCCTTTCACCAACATACCTAGTTTTACTTTAGTCCATGTCCAAGAAATGATGAATATAGACTTGAGAAAGCTGTAAATTACCTTCAAAGCCAGTTGTCGACCATCCAAGACAGCCTTTTCAAAAGGATCTTTAGCCTCCTAAACAGGCTTACAGGAAGTTAAAAACTGAGATGCTAAGTGAAAAAATGAAATCATGTAACATGAACATAGGAAGCACATAGTTCACTACCTTTAGGTCTGCCTTGGCTCTTTTCCTGGCAGCCAGTAACTCTTCTAGGATCTCTGGTAATATGCCCTTGGGAACATAGAAAAAAGCATCCAATTTAGGGTCATCGAAACTTGTGAGCATATGATACTTAAAAGCAGTGCTGCAAATATCAGCGATATGTCACGATTCTCTCAGCTCAGCAATATTATCACCACAAAAAATCATGATCTATTCAAAATTTGAATATCTTTTCAAATTTTGAATGTATTCCGATATTTTGAAAATATCAACAAAATATCGTGAAAGTTGGAAAATATCAGCTGAGTCAACAGATTTTTGGAACTTTTGGATTTTTTTCCTCAGTTTGAAGAGGGAAAGCAGGGGATTGAGAACAAAGGGATTATTAGCACTATTACAGCCCATAAAAGGGCTAGAGGAAGGGGGTTCCTTTAGATGTTTAAAAAAATGAAAACAAAATGAATTCTTTTTAATTTGCCAATATTTTCCCCGATGTTGCCAATAAGTTTCTTTCCAGACCCTTGGTGATATAATCACCAACACAATATTTGCAACATTGGTTAAAAGGTAAATAATGAAATAAGTATCAGTGATCGCCGTAGAAAAGTCAACCAGAAAAAATTAGACTATGCAGCTTCAAATAAATTCCAAAGCCTACATAGATTTGTAAGTTATAACAAATCAAGGGCACAGAGAATATGTGTACCTTCTGTAAAGTTGGCTTGACAAAAGTCTCACCCGATGGTGTTTTATTTACACACTCTGGTTGGAGATTAAATTTTGCAAGGTCCTCTGACCTCACCTGGACATGTGAGTCAATACATATCAAACCAACCATACAAAAATTGTCATGTTATAATTCAGCAACCAACAAACATGAAAATATGTTTTTGGCGCAAGCCTATTTTCCTTTGTTTAACTCATAATTAGAATACCTTTGTTGCTACTAACATGATGCTATCAAAGCTACTTCAGAGAACTATTATGTTTGAGTAAAGGAAACACTAAGAGAGAATATTAGATAGTATTTCCTACCAAGCTGCAATAACAAAGATTATATGCCATCATGATTGATGGATACAAGGATGCAAAGTCCAGAGTTGCAATTGGCTTTTCGTAGAAACCTGATTTTGCCTCCAAAACCTGCATCAAATTCAATTTTATTTTTTTATTTTAATACCTCATCCAGTCCTAACATCCTAGTTGGACAATCTTGCTAGACATGGCTCAATACAACTGTGAACCAAAGCATCAACTGTGAGTTTAAAGGCATGGACTTTGAAAACTCACCGTTGCACCTTCAAAAGTGTCCTGTCCAGAGCYTTGGCCTTTAATGTTAGGCACAAGAAGATTTTTTTGCCTTGATTTTCTTAGTATCTGAGATAAAACCTGCAATGAAACTTACATTKTATTCATTCATCACAGATTCAGAAAGAAGCATGCAATTGCATACACAGGATAAATAGYAGCCAGTATAACTTTTGACGCATTAAAGACTTTTTTTAGCTAATGGRATCTAAAAACATGAAACCATGATCTGTCATTCAAATAGCCATGACCCTCTGCAAACTTGCCTTGATGCTTTGACCCCTGGAAAGCAAAAATGACAAYGGAACACCTGTAACACGAGCCATCTCTACATAATTGTATATAAACATCAGTTTATCCAAGAGCCGCTGTGGAAGATAAGCATCCTGTGCATGCAACAACGAGCAAAATATATCAACTGAACCACCAGAATGTTTAACTCGTTCTTTAATTTAACATAGAACTCAAATTGATAATGAGAACTCCTTAAATACATTATTAGGTAGCTAGCTTACCAGAAAATTAGTGCCACCTACATTTGACTGAAAGCAGCATTATAAATATTCAACATGAAAGCAAAAGACATTACACTTTTACTTCGTAATATTTCGAGGCTGTCTTAATTTCATGTAAGAACCATCTTCCAAAGGGTAATCCATATAAATCACAAAGCCACTAATTCATAAAACACCGGTTCTTAATAACAGGAAACCAAAATGGCAACAACAAATATCTCCAAGTTGATTTCTTCTACCTGGAAATCAATTATTTGCTTTCAAACATGAGATCTATCTAAACTACCACCCAGCTTCTGCTTCTGTATATTGAAAACTAACCTACATCAAAAATTTAACCCTGTCTTCCATTTCAGGAAATTTAGAATTGCAGGGAAATAAAATCAATTGAAAGTATTTTCTCTTCCATGGAACTACTTCTTTGTAATAATACATTGGCAGTTATAAACGCGGCCTCCTTTAAGAGTTGGAATTTGCTATTATATTTAAGTGGCTATAATCTGTATACACACTCAATAGTGAACCATTTTGCATAAACTTGTTATAAAACTAAGTACTATAATATTCGATGCAAGTGCACTTAACCATCCTTAAAGAATAGTTCTGGTGGTCAATAACAATTGTTTTTGTTTTGCAGCTTGCTGGAAAGGCTCTAATCTCATGGTCAACAACAGGAAACTTGTGCAAAGCTTGCAAGTAACTGTTATCTTTTTGGTTGCTCCGAAAGTGTTTTCAACTAGCTAGGGGAGCACTTCATGTGATGTGAAGGGATGTTGAAGTAAATGTCAGATTATAATAATGGTCAATTAGACATAGGCATTAATAAAGTCATGTTGACTTTAGAGTACGTTACACTTTTATGTCTTATTTCACTTTATTCTGTTTCTCAGTCTATCCCACATTCATAAAGTGGATTGACTCAACTAGTATGTAACCCTTTATAAGAAAGCTTTCACTTCTCATTCATGTAATGCAATACGAAGAACTCTCTCAAGTTTATCTTGGTCTTCTTTATGCGATCAATTTCCATTTATTGTGATATGGTATCAGAGCTCCATTAGAGTCACAAAGTCTACGAGAGCGTAAAGACCTAGCAATTATTGCCAATGGAGACAAATCAAGGGATCACTAGCGTAGCACATTGAAGAGCCAAAAGGGTTTCGCCAAAATGAAGTATCGATTTAATTTTTAGATCAAAGATAAAAAAAAATTGAAAGAACCTTGCATATCATGGTTCCAAAAGAAAAAAAGAATATTTTGAAGGAAAAGTCGTATGGACCGATCCATAGGACTATACAGCCATCAAAGGAGAATCAGCCCGCACGTGTGAGATTTTTAATGTACAACCACCAAGGGAGAATCGAGCTGTTGCACAATCAGATGGCACAAGAATTGGAGCTGCCAAGGAGTGTACAGCACTGCCAAGGAAAAAATTGAGCCACCAGACCATACGGGCACCACCAAGGAAAAAATTGAGCCTCCAGACTGTCTGGACACCACCAGGACAAAAGAATCAAGTCACCAGACATCACAGATGCCACCAAGCAAGTTTTCCAGTCCAAATTTGATCTGTACATAAAACAGCTTGTTTGACACTCATTAAAATTTCTCTGGTTTCTTGACAATACAAATTAATTGGAAGCAGTTTTAAGCTGTTCATGCCTGTATTGATACCCAGATTTGCAGATCTGGAAGTTCAGCTGTTGTTTTGGTGATTTTTGACAGATCTAAGGAGACATTAACAGTTTTGGTGCTGTTTTCGAGCATATTTCTCAAAATCTGTGCGGTTTGGTGTTGTTTTTGAGCAGATGTATCAAAATCTGTCTTGGAGATGTTTTTCTGCAGATATATCAAAATCTATGTCTTGGTGTTGTTTGTAAACAGATTTATAAAATTCTGTGAGGTTTGGTGCTGTTTTTGAGCAGATCTATCAAAATATGTGTATTGGTGCTGGTTTTTTAGAAGATCTATCAAAATCTGTGTGTTTTGGCACTATTTTTGGGCAGATTTATCAGAAATCTACGTGTTTTAAAGTGATACGTAACTGCTACAAGTGTTTAGAGCCAATATCCAGAAGTTTTCACTACAACATTGCAAATTGAGGGAGGGAAAAATAGGTATTTTCAGCATTTTAGTCTGTTTCAGTACATATTTCTGCATTTTAAATTTATACTTGTACCAATGGCATTTTTACCCAACATCATGCTCAAAGAAAACCAGAGATTCTTTAGTAAAAACTACAATACGTGGAAGTGATGTATGTTGGCCATATTTGAGTACAGGTGCTTGGCAGATATCGTCCTAGGTAAAGATACCTGACCACCAGCTGTGGATAAAGACCAAGACAAATTTGAGAAGCAAAACAGAGAAGTAGTAATGCTGATCAAATTGTCCATAACAGATGAAATGCTTCTTGAAGTCCAGACAGCGAAGACTTTCACAATGATTTTGAAGCATTTGCAAGAATTGCATGAGACTTCAAACAAGGGCAGAGCCTTCTTCCCAAAGAATATGCTGTATTTTATCATGATGGGATCAGAATGCATCATTGCATGAGCATTTGCTCAAGATCAAGCATATCAGAGAACAATTGTTGGCCAATGGTCGAAAAATGGAAGAGGAGGGAATGGTGGTAATTGCGTTGAAAAGTTACCACATGTTTGTAAGAACTTTATTGAGACCCTGAACATCACCACTATGAATGTTGACCTCAAGTTTGAAGAGTTGTGCTATAAGCTCTCACAGCAAGACAGATGGAAGAAACAATTTGGTAGTAACAGTGAGGCAAAGGCTACAAAATAGTTCTTTCTAGCCAATGTCAAAGGAAAAGGCAAGAGAGCAAAGACGAAATGGCAAGATAGTGATAAAGATGCAACCAAGAGTCTGAAGAACATCACATGTCGCCACTGTAGCAAGGTGGGCCATATGAAGAAGCACTAGAGAAAGAGGTTGACTAATCAAAAAACCAACCAAAGAGGGCCTCAGCAAAAGGCTCATGTCACAGAGCATATCGAGGAGGAGGACATATAAGCCCCAATCATCTGCTTGGTACATAGATTCAAGTGCATCACGACAATTCACCAATAGGCAAGACTGGCTCACTAACTACACTACCAGTCCCTCTAATGATTCAATGATCATGGGTGGTTGGGAACATTGTTTTAAAAACCAGTGCACTGGAACCGTAACTGGCCGGTTTTACCGGTTTGATGGTCGATCAGTTCAAACCAGCCAATAAACAGAAGCGGCCAGTTTGTTCATAAACCTAAAACCCCCTAAAACCTAAAACCTAAAACCTAAGATCCCCTAAACCCTAATTCTAGTCTATAAGACACTCTCACTCCCCTCTAAGTGCCTCACACCTCTCTTATTCATCATTTGGGAGCATTTGAGAGCATTTAGATGATGAGTTTGAGGTGGAGTTCAAGTCCGAGTCAGAGACAGATGATGATGCTGTGGACGAGGATGCTCATGCCATTTCTAGTTCTAGCAGTAGTGATGATTGATCGTTGATCAATGAGATAGTGACTTGTAGTCTTGACTCTTGTTAGTATGTTATTTGATGTTGTAGAGGCCATTTAGAGCCTCCTTGATTATGTATTTATGTTCCGATCTCTAGATATGTATTGCACTTGGTGTAGTTTTGATATATTCATGAGCATACTTTGGATATGTTGTCTCTAATTGTCTCTAATGCTTTCGAAACATGATTTAAAATCTTAAAAATATATATTTTTTTGTTAAAATTTAAATATTTTTTTTAAAAACCGGTACATTACCGGTTCCAGTTCCGGTTCTGGTTCTGGTTGGACCCTTGACTGGTTCCGGTGTCGGTTCCAATTTTTAAAACTATGGTTGGGAAGTGTTGATGGCAACGAGCAAATGGAATGTGCAAATTTCCTATGGAGTGAAGATGTTGATTTTCCTCAATGTGTACTATGTGTCACGTGTTACCCCTCACTTTGGCATGGGGTAACCCTAGTGAATTTATTCACTAGCCCTTGTATTTTTGAGCTTTGACAAATGAGGCACCTACTTGCTTTCATGGACATTGGAGGATTATTGATGGCAGATTTGTTGATCATACATAATCCCTTTGATGAAGCCCCCTAGGGTTTGGACATGGCACTAGCTTCACTCAGATTTTTGGGCATTTTCACAATTCCCAATGCAATTCACATTTCCTAAGACAACAATCGAAATTATTTTGAGCTATTTTGCATGTATTAAGGCTTCCCACGTCATGCCACCCACGTCCCAGTTTTTGAATTCCTTACCTCGTTTGTACATTTTGAGGCACTTGTCACCTAATCTGAGGGGACATCAACCTTTGAGGTTGGATGGGGGTTTCATTTGGCATGTGCGAGTACATTTTGACTTGAAGAGAGGCCTCCCAAGACTTAAGGAAGGAACTAGCATGTTTTGAGGAATGGCATTTCACCTTGGAGACCTATACCTTGGAGGAAACTTAGGAGTGTCGACTTGCACACTTTCAGGAGTTTGTTGAGCATTTACACACTTTGGGGGCCTTTGGAGGCTAACGTTGCACCTTGGAAACTCTTTCTTTCCTCTCTTGGGGGATATATTTCACATTGATCATTGTACATGTGGCTTGGCCACTCCATGTTTATTGTATTTTTGACTAGATAGTTGTAGGAAAATTGTATTGTAAAGGAAGGTGAACATCACTCTATAAATAGAGATGCCCTTCCTCATTTCTACTCATGGTTGGATTTTTGGAGGTCTCACTCCTTGGAGCTTAATTGACATATCTTTTCTTGGAGCATATGATTGTGTAAAGGGTTCCTTCTATGTGGATGAATGTTTTAGATTGTTGATTTTAAAGTCATTTTGATTTTAATTTATTTTACATTTTTATGTTTTACTTCACTTTAGTGTATTTCTCGGTCTATCCCACATTCTTAAACTGGATTGACTCGACTAATATGTAACCCTTTATACAAAAGTTGTTAGAGATATTTCACACTCACACCTACCTAGTAATTATTTTTCCTAAGTTTACTAGACTAAGTTGTGTTGATAAATGCAGCTATGTGAGACATTCTCCAGCTTACAAACTTGTGAGGTGTGGATCATTGCAGCTATGTAAGTCTTTCTCTCAACTTACAAACCTGAGAGAAAGCCCATAGGAAGGGTACGTGGTTCCTGCCTGAGACAGAGCTAGGAATGTAGAGATGACCTCCTCCATTCAGAGAGTTGAGAAGAACTCCAGATGATTATCCAGTGGGAAAGGCAATTTGTTGAATTGGACGTGCTTGTGGCTGAGCACAAGGTGAATGTGTGAACTCCCAAAGTGATGGGTGCATCGTCATGTGAACAAAAATGAAGATGATGTGTTAGCCTCCTCTGAGCAGCAGAGTTGACAAGAAAACTCCAGATGATTCTCCTGTGTGAGGTAGTGGGAAAGAAGATCTATAGAGTGGACGTGCCTGTGGACGAGCACAGGTGAACGTGTGTAGATCTGGTTCTTCTGTGTAATGTAGTGAGCCAAAGATTTGACATCCCTATGGATGTGCCCCTAGTGGGTGTTTCAGATCCTTTGCTATATATTGTTCAAGAGTCAGACCTGCCTGTAACCCTAATTATTATGTAAAGGGTAGAGGTCGGCCCCACCTTAATGTAATTAATAATAAATGTAAAAGATAATTAATTTGGATAATATTAATTATAATAATAATAATAATAATTATAAAGTGACTTAGAGAGGTCGGCCCTGTTGAGCCAATAGATGCCTTTGTTGATTTGACAAGTCTAATATAAGTAAGTGATGATTCCCCATTGTGGAATCACATCATACTTGTGAGTTTGGAAATTTCAGCAAGTACACTTCTTTGGCAAAAGGTGCGCACCTCTCTTGGGTGTTAGAGTTCTAGGGTTTAAGCACCCTCTTGTGTGCTAGGTCTTTCTTGGAGGTGAAGGTCTTTCTCTTGAAGAATATAGCAAAGGATTTGGCTGGGTTTTCTTCCCTTGTTGAGAAGCATTTCCCAAGATACTTCTTGTGTACTTGTGCATGGTGTTTCTTCTTGTGATCTTGGTTGTTGCAACATTATTGTCTATGGTTAAGTTAAATGATAAAATGGAATGAACTTCATGCTTAACCTAGCTTATTGAAAAATCAACAGGTTGAGGGCATCATTCATAGATGAGAATATTCCCTCCTATATGAGAATATTCCCTCCTAAAATATATGTCACTCCTCTTCAGTCATCATTCAAGTGTACATCAATTAGACCAATGAAGTTGAGCCATGCATGGCAACCTCGGTTTTATCACCAAGTGTTGCATGCTCACATTGGAATCGTCACTAGTGAATGTGCACTAACCTTGGGATCATCACCAAGAAGGAACTACCCATGTGTAGGCATGACATTCTCTCCACTTCACTTGTCTTCACTAGTTAACTAATGATCGCACGATTGGTTAACTAGGACTAGGTAGCAGTTCACTCTGGTTTCTATCAACGAGTGTCCAGATCTCTCTAGATCACTACTATGGTGCATTAGTTATTCATGTAGCCTATATATATTGTAAATTATTCACTCTTTGAGTGTGGAAATAGTGTAGAGTTAATACAATTCATTATTCTCTCTCTCTCTCTCTCTCTCTCTCTCTCTCTCTCTCTCTCTCTTGCAATCTTTGTGTGAGTTTCTACTAGCTAGGTTCTCTGTGCAGGTTTCACCGAAACTTCAAAAAAGCTTTCACTTCTCAATTATGTAACACAACACAGAGAACTCTCTCGAGTTTATCTTGCTTTTCTTTATGTGTTTGATTTTTGTTTGTCATGATAGGATCTTTTGGTTCCCTAGCCCTTTTGTTGTATTTTGGTTGACTTACCATTGCAGAGCTTAGTGGGTGTATCTTTACCTTAGGATTAGTGTTAGGTGTTAAAAAAATAGGTGTGCTCATTTAACCATAGACAATATCTCAATATTGTCACCCAGCCATAGGCACAAAGGCCACCCCTGAGCACCTTAACCTTGACAGATAGAATAATTCCATAAGCAAACCCTAAAACCAATAGCCAACCAAGGTAGCGTACCTCTCTCCAAAGCTAGTGTACCAAGCAAAAAGTCCAAACCATAACCAAAGACCAAGTCACTACTGCAACAATTGCAGTTCTCCTCCAATCATGCGCACCACTACTCCTTATGAGGTCGTGAGAGTGAGTGAATACTAATGAGCTCTAGTGCCCTCTATTTATGCTGCTCCAAGTCACCTAATTGGGCCGACTTCTCTTCCTGGAGACTAATAACTTAATATTAATTATTCTCTTAAGCCGACTTGTCTTCTAGGGTTATTATCCAACGTTTTAGGGTTTCTCTTGCTTTTCGAAATATTCTAGTCTCGTCAAAGGCTACAAGTAGAGGTTAATACCTCTCGCAACTACCATAACATCAACACTCCTTCCTAGCTAGGGATGTATTAAAGGCAATAGTCTTGAGCACAAACAAACCATTCAATTGGTAGCATCATCATCATTATCCATCTATATGGTCTCCATGGCAATTAGAGCAATGCCATCCAATAGAACACAATTGTGTCTATCCATAGTAGTATACAACTACTATCCAGTGGTACACAACTACTCCTAGTAGCACACGACTACTAACTAGTGACACATAGTCACTACCAATGGAACACATCCACCTCAGTAGCATACAGCTATTGTCCAGAGGCATACAGTCTCCACAACAATCAAATCATCTCATTTGATATCAACCTGCATCAACAATGTCATCATCCATATCACCTCTAAGTCATACTAGCATGATGTGAATGCATCATATCTAAGTTGTACTGGCGTGATCCAGAGTATCATCTACATCATCTCTAAGTCGTACTAGCATGACATAACTAGCATGATGCCAATGCATCATATCTAAGTTGTATGCCACCTCTAAGTTGTACTCCCATGATGTAGATCAGTGCCTCACTGTGTCATCTCTAAGTTGT